>VWPW01012710.1:167194-385939 GCA_013389825.1 Crypturellus undulatus
TATCCTGAAGATTGGCAACTTTTGGCAACTTTTGGGCGGGATGGTCTTACTTTGTTCAGATGATAAACTACCAAGCTATGGTCTTCAGTGGAATGCTGTGACCACCTCTTCTTATGGTGTTAGTCCTCTGTTTGGAGAAGGAGTTTGGATAGGGTAGTGAGTAATGGAGATATAAAGTCTATGCTTTTTCAGACAAGGGTATTTCTACTAGTTTTGGAGGGAGAAAGGGGGGTCAGAGGAGGAAGTGCTGACACACATGTCTTTGGAAGACTTGTTCCTAGCAGTGACCTTTAGCAGGTGACTCTCAAGTAGAATGACGCACCAAACAGTTGTTTTATTGCTTTATCATTGAAAATGCTTCTTTTAATGCCATATTCTCATGCAGAGCTTCATGACCAGTTAACAGTAAATCCAGTGTGACTTATGCTCTGTTTTTAAGCCTCTAGTTTGTGGGTCATAAAGCTACCAGTATTTTGTAAAGAAGCACAGCAGGCTTCTCTTGGGTATTCTGTAATGCCTCCCAAATGCCAAAGCTAGAAATGTCTGAATAAGTAGGACTGGCTGAGGGCAGTGCATTATCACTTCCGTTGCTCCTAGATGCTAATTTTTCTTATTATTCTAATGTACTTGTCTGCTTTCATCATATTCTTATACCAGCTACTGAAATATTAACATTATTTTTTTGCTTATAAAAGCACTTTTTCAGGCAAGATATGTTTTTATAGCACTATCTCTGTTTGTGGAATTTCTTCTTATTTATTTATTTATTTATTTACTGACTTGAGAAATTCAGTATAGCACCAAACAACCATGGATGGTGTCCCAGTTTGTCACAAAAGAGCTTGTGTATCATTGAATTTGTGCAACTTAAGAAAGAGCAGGCTCCTATATGATGTTTCCTGTGTCAAGTGCAGGAGGATCCTCTTGACTTTGTGAAGATCAAGAAATCACGAATGGGAGTTGTGGGCAATCTCTTTGTGAGATCTCTAATGTGGACAATCCTCAGTTAGGTCCATCATAGGACTAGTAGACTTTTGTCTACTGACAAAAACAGATAGAGTTTCTGATTACTATGCTAAGGCTGTGAGGGGCAGAGGTACTTCAATGTATCTTCACCAGCATGTAATGATGACTGTAATAGGCAGATTAGAGGGTAAAACATCTGGAGACCCTTCTTTGCTCCTTGTAACTGTTTGCTGTGTTACTTCATTGCTCACATTTCCTACTCCATACCTTGCACACTTTTTTTTTTTTCTTAATCTTACAGTTCTTTTTGTAAGAGCTCATATCTTTGGGACTTTAAAATGCACCCAGGTTTACAACACTTCATTCTATATTGGAAAATAACTTGTTTCTGTCCTGGAATCTATGCTTAAAGTACATGTTTGCATAAGGAGTTTAAAAGCAGGAAAGCTCACTGTCATCTTGTTCCCTTTGCATCTCTGCTTAGCACAAGTATGCTGCCTTTTAAGTCTTTTCACTCTTTTTTATTTATAACTTTAGAGTAGATCCGACCATACACCAGATTTATCTATAGTGATTTGTCTGTCTACCTTAGAATTAATGTGGTTTGGGGTAGGTACTGCCTTAATATTGGGTAGGTGCTGCAACAGGAATAATAATAATTGATATTAATTATCCATATAAGACTTAGCTACTCCAGAAGTGATATCCCTGGTCCATGTGTTGCTTCTAAACTGTGCTGAGATTTGTTGTCTGCCATTCTTCTGTTCTTCCTGAGTGTGGCACCAGTCTCATTTCTGAGAACGCTGTATTTGATCTGTTTGCTTGTTCAGCTTCTGAATTGTTGACACCGATTTTGCAGGACCTCCGTTTACTTCTGCTTATATCACTGAGTCCAAGATAGATTATGATGCTTATGGCTTCTTTCCAGACTTTCTTGGTAACTTGTCTTCTTTTAATACGTTCCTTTTTTTTTTTTTTTTCCCTGCTCTAGCATCTGGTAGGCAACAAATCTTCCATGAGTCATGACAACACTAAACTTGTCAATGTTTCCTGGTATTAATTTCCCCAGAGCTAGCTTTTCCCATATTCAGTTGTTTTTCTCACAACAGATATACATATACATATTACTCATTGGTACTGTAAAAGTGTATTTTTGTACCTATCTTGTGGCATTCATTTTGTAATTTTTAGGATATCACAGAATTTAAGCTCTATTTGGAGATTTGTGTAGCATAAGTAAATGAAAAAAAATCAAATGTGAAATAAATTTCACTAATTTTGACTTTTTTATATATATCCTTTTATTCCTGTGTTTCAAATTACACTCTTTTCTTCATAGTCACCTCACTGAATTCATTAGTTACTTTTTTTAATCCTCTTGACTTGTTTCACAGTAGAGAAAAATATGTCTCAAGATCAGAGTTTTAAAGCCAGCTGCAATGAAATGCATTACAAATTCCCTTTGATCTCAAGGAAAATGAGGCACACTGTTGAGGAATTTGATATTAGCACATATTTATGCCAGTTCAGTTTACATTACCGAGGAAACACTAATTCTAATCCGCAGTTCACACTGCTGTTACGAGAAGAAGTAAATCTGTTTTTTCTTTTTTTCTCACAATTACGTAATTACATTAGTGTTTATAGGTTTTCTGCTGTAGTCACATATGTCATCTAGACGTATCCCTTAGCTTTTCATATATGAAATCAGAGCTGGAAATATATGCTAATTGTAGGCAACAGAAAGTAAACACATAATCGTCACTTAGTAAACGAATC
Organism: Crypturellus undulatus; assembly: GCA_013389825.1. Classification (NCBI taxonomy): domain Eukaryota; kingdom Metazoa; phylum Chordata; class Aves; order Tinamiformes; family Tinamidae; genus Crypturellus; species Crypturellus undulatus. The sequence goes on from VWPW01012710.1 coordinate 169,940, forward strand.
CTTTACCCTGCAATCCGACTCTGGAGGCTTAAAACTTCTCTAGATACTTTATTTCAGGGTAATATATCTTTAAATGCAACCCGTACTAGAAGAGATAATATGTAATTCATTATATAGAATATAGTGTGAAAGAGTAGCTACTTTTGATTTTAGAGTAGCATTGGATCTTTCTTTTTGCTAGCCTTAGCTGCATAATGACTTTATGACTCAATTCTCAAGAAATAGTCCTGCTCTGGGCTGGATCACATAGGATGTTGAAGAGAGAAATACAGTTTCGATATATAATAATTTTGTGCTCAAACAATTTGCAAGCTTGGAGCAAATTCACTCATTAGATAAGTACAATGAAAGTGACACTGCGAATGGCAGAGTGGCTCACTTTGGTGTTTTTGAGTGCAGTTCACTGGTAATTTTATCACAAATTATTCACAAATGGATTTTTATTATTTTTTTTTCTGTTGAATCTGTTCTATGCTTAATTATTCATGGAAACAATTAACAATTCATCTGTCCCTTCTGCCAGGAGATCTACATCCCTGCCTTTGATTTATTCTCACTCTATCCCAATAGAAATAATAATATTTTATAAAAAGCGGAGAAAGCTCTTCCTTCCACTTCTGTTTCTGTCCTCAAATTAAATTTGCATTGCTGTCATTTTGTCTTTTTGCCATTAGAGAAGTTGTATCTTTAGTGTTTCTTATTCTTTTTTTTCTCTTAGAAGAGGCAGCAAAACATCAATGATAAAATGACAGCGTTCACTAAAGGTGTAGTGATGGTAAAGACCATAGACAAATGTTGACAACCTCAAAATGAGATACTACTAGGAATGTCTTCCCAAATCCTAGAGATCTGATATGCTTGATGCGTCATTGCCATATGGTGTTTTTGAACTCTTAGATATGATATTTAGAATTCTTTAAGTAGCAGCAGACCGTTCTGGAGCAATCATACTCTTAGGATCTCAGAGTCAAGGTTACAAGAATGTTTCTTGTAAATGTGTATGTTGGGAAACTTCAGTGGCAAACAGGATAGTACAGATAAAAGGGATCTATATAGAAACAATATAAAATTCTGAAGGCAAATGTTACTTTCATCTTCAGAAAAGCCAGTAAGTACATGCTGGTTACCTCAATATCAGTCACCAAGAAAAACAAGTCCTTGTGAAAGCTATTTGCAAGTACAATGGAGGACAAGAGGGTGATTTGGAACAGTCAGCACAGGTTTAAACACATCTGTGTTGAACAGCTTTCTATGAAATGGCTTTGTGAACAAGACGATATTGTCCTTGACTTTAGACGGTCTTTCTCCATAGTATCCCATAGGCTTTCTGTAGCCAGACTGGTGAGATACAAGCTGAATGTGTGACTACAAGATAGATTAAAAACTGGTCAAATCATCAGGTTCATAGGGTAGTGCTTGAAACTTTCCAGTCTAACAGGCAGCTGCTTGGTTACGGTACTCCTCAAGGGCTGATACTGGTGCCAGTTCAGTGTAAGATCTTAATCTATGACCAGGATGATGGAACACCCTGCCATCCTTATTAAGTCTGCAGCTGACACTAAGCTTGGGGAAATCAGATGTGATTGAGTGCAATGCTACCATTCGGAGGAGCCTCAGCAAGCTGGACGAATGAGCCAACAGGAACTTCCATGAAGTTCAGCAAAGACAAATACAAAATCCTGCCCTTTTAACAGCACATCGCGGTGCACTACAGGTGGAGCACTGCTTGCTCAGAAAGCAGCTTTGAAAAAAAGGACCTGGGGGTCCTGGTGGACATGAGCCCTCTGTGTGTGCTCTGGCAGAGAGGAAGGCTAACTCCATGCTGGACTGCGTTGCAAAAGCATAGACAGTAGATTGAGGAAGGTGATTATTCTTCTCAGCATTTTTGAGGTAATATCTGGAGTACTGTGTACAGTTCTGGGCCATGAGAAACATTAACAAAGTGGAGTGAGCTCAGAGGAGCATCACTAAAATGGTGAGGTCCTGGAACGTGAGGAGGGGTTGAGGAAACTGGGTTTCTTTAGTATAAGGGAAGGGATAAGGGAACTCTTCAGCTTCCTAGAGGAATATTAGAAAATGGAGTAAGACACTTATTGGAGTGAAAACATATATATATAGTTGCAAATTGCAGCAAAGGCAAAATCAGAATTTCACTATGAGAAAGGTTAAGCATTGGAGTAAGTTGTAGAGAGAGACTGTAGAATTTCTTCCCTGGACATTCTGAAAATTCAGTTTGATACAACTTTGAGTTTAGCTCTGTGTTGGGCGATGGTTTGGGCAAGATGAATTTCAGAGTTCCCTTTGCACCTTTGCAATAATTATTCTATGCTTCTATAGAAAATATATTGGGAAAACCTCAGTTTTTAAAATAGCAGTTTCTTAAATAATATCAGAAGCAGGATGCACAAGCAAAGGAATTTTTCTTAAATCTGTGTTTAAAAAGAGAGAAAGAAAAAAACCTCAGAAAACTCCACTCTGAATGTAAAGTCATTGCTATTAATTGACAGAAGTATAACAAATAAAATACAATCTCTATTATTAGAAACACTTTTAGATGTAAAACAAACTTCTGAAGTCTTTTTGAAGACTTTTACAGTATTTTTATTTATCTTCAAATTGCTGCTAGGATATAGTCAGATCTGCTGTTGATGTATGTCACATTCTTTCTAGTTAAAAAAAAATCTAAAAAAGCTCACGTCCTCAAAAAGATTAAAACTAGTTGCTAGTATATATGGGCCTAGCCTTTAGATCTGTCTTTAGTGGTGACAAAAGGATGAAGAGATAAACTAAGTAACAGAACATCAAATACTTTGATGTTCGATGTTATATTAAGACAAACTTGGTCTTCATGACAGAGCAGTAATAATAGTGGTTCATAATTATTTTTCTTAAAATATATTAACTTCTAATGCAAATCTTAGAATATATCAACACACTGTCATGTAATCAGTGGAGTGATTAAACCCTTTTCTTTGAGAGAGAGAAAGTATAGATATATGTTTAGAAATGTCATGCTAATCTAGGTACCACATATCAATTCCAAAGTTGTCCCAGTATTTTAAAGTCAAAATCTTGAAATTTTAGAGAATAAAGCATTGCATAATCATTCACTGCAAATCTTGAAATGTTAGAGAATAAAGCATTGCATAATCATTCACTGCATTCTCTTTGATTTTATCACTGGTTCTTGACGCTAGTGACACTTGTTGCAAACACATGAAATATGCTGGAGAAAGCTGAAGAAAAGAACCTGGATCTGCCAAGTTTTGAAAAATATATATTATCCAGACTTGCAGAGCTGGCATTTAAAAGCCTATTACTCTGAAATAAATTGTGTCAAGGACAGTAGCGGGTGTCTCTGGTCTTATGAACATTGCAAATTAAGGTTGTATAACTTCAGATAGCTGTAGCAAGCCTTGCTGCTTGCTTCTAAGCAAAGTAAAGTTAAATAAGTTTATAGCTGGCACGTAATTCAGCAGTATTTTGATTTTACCAATGCTTTATTTTTTTATAAGCCAAAAGATTTTATTTAGCACATTCACTTTCTATTTTTATCTCTGTAAAAATGTATTTCAGTACAAGCAGTTACAAATTACTTGCCTTTTTGGTACAGGCTGAAAATTTGGATGCAAATTAGTTTATCTAGTGTTCACCTGGAAACCTGCTGTGGAGAAAATCATCTGCCCCTTTTTCCATTTCCCTGATATCACACACAGCCCATTGACCACAGTAATAGGATACTAAAGGAGTCTGGTAAAATATGAATATATGCACTACTGAGTACAATGATTATATATTCATAAACACACACATACGCACAGATAAACTGTGGCATACTTTTATGTGTTGAAGTAAGTTGAGATATTAGGTTATTTGGAAAGAAAATTCCAGTGCTGTGCTTTTTAGAGGTCACACCTGTGTGTCATCTCCCCAGTTGCTTAGTCAGTCCCGTATGGTAATCAGAAGCTAGTTACTTTTAACTCTTTAAAAACAGCTTTTTGCTGAAGGGCTAATTTATTTTGGAAATGAATTTTTTAAGCAGTCATGAGTACCTGTTTATTTTGTAAAATAAATCATGCTGCTGTTATTTTCCAAATGAGCAACAAGAGGGCACGGCTTTCACAATCTTTAGTGTAGCTGTATCTCTCTCATTTTGATTTTATTTATAATTACTGCAAACTTCATAGTCTGGAGAACCTGCCTTTTATGATATGTATTTTTTCCTTCTTTGCATCTTTATTTTTATTAAATACATTTGAGAAAACTTCTCACACTAATTTTTCGTTTAATGTTATGACTGTCGCAAACCTATAATTAGTAAGGTTGAATGTTATAATGCTATAGGAGTCCTACCATTATTGGAGTGGCATTCTTAAATTTGCTTTGTGTTATAACTTTTGACAGATCTCTGCATGTTAGTTGGTGATAGGATTACTAAAACAAATCACGTCTTCATACAAAAATGATTTTGTCAGTGGGAATGTGGAGTGGTGTAGTTACTGTTCAGCGTTATTTAAATATCCCTGGTATATTTTTGATAAAGTACATGTCCCTTCCTATCCCCCCTCTAATTACTTTGAAGAACAATCTTCATTCTATTGATTTCTTTTTTTTTGCCAACAAACTATGAGTATTGCATTAAATTGCCTCACAGAGAACTTGAGTAATCCTGTTTAGCTGCTCCCCAAATTTTCCCAGGAGCAGAGTTGTCACCATGATTTACCATTTCTGAGGACACAAAGCATGTCCCTGTAATCTGTTCTGACAGGGCTTTCCAGGCACTGTGCTGCCCCTGCTATAGATGAGAGGCCATTAAAATGTGGAGGCTGAAGCAATGTGTGCAAATGCAAAATGTCGGGAGTGGAGAGCTTACAATGCAGTTTCAGAAGACTGGAAAAAGCCAAGTATCGCCTTCATCTTTTATATTCCTTTGATAATAAAGCATTTCACAATATTCTTCAGACCAAAGCAGACAGATGTATTTAGGAAAAGTACAGCATAGATTTTGGAATGTGCTCAATTTGCATGTACACAAAGTGAGGTGCCTAAGGCTCCTTTTCTCTTTATGTTTTGTAAGGTCGGAAACCACCCCCTGTGACCCGAAAAAGCCCCGAGGGAAAGACATGGTATTACCAATACTAAAGGCAGCAATCAGGTCAAGGACAGCTTCCCACTAGACCAGTTTACTGCAGCAACATGTTAGGGTTAGACTATTGCTATTTAATAGTACAGAAAACTTTAGAACACCTTATCTCCCATGCAGAAATTTTCTCTGGTAGTGAATCCCCTGTATCATGCTCTGTGAAGAGTGGAACCAACCTCTGAACTTTGTTATTTTTATGTATGATAAAAGGGGATGAGGATGCTGAGGCAAGAGCTGCCAGACTAATGAGTGAATGGTGAGGTTCAGAGCGTTAGGTCAGTGCTTTTTCATAACTGGATGTAAAAATCAGGCTTGAAAGTTCATTTTTTAAAGGACTGGATTAACTTTTAGAGGTAAGTACCAACAAAAAATTCTGCTAGAATGAGTAAATGAATAACTGTGGGATGGAGGAGGAAATCGTTTCATACATCAAACCTGACAAAATATGCTTAACTTCTACCTTTCTAGAAGAAAACCCTTTTGAAGTACGAAAAGACCTATAGCATTTGTGTTATCTTTCAGTTTCACCATTTTTTTCTACAATTAGGTTAATTAGATTCTAATATCTGTAGGATTATCTAATACTGCACGGTGATATTAGATCTGCCATGTTGGCAGTCTTGAGGATGGGGACTTCGTTATCTTTATTACTATGTAAGGCAAAAGGAATGCGAAGACTGTAGAGTAACACTATAAATAGCATAAAACCTTGGCAGCATATAAGTGAAATATAAATAGTAAAATGAAAGTTTTAATTATTTATTTATTTTGTTCTAAATGAACATTGGGAGTGTGGAAAGTGCTAACTCCAGAAAAGGAAGTGAGAAAAAAATAGCTACATTTTGTAGAACTTTTTATAGATGTTAATTTAGTGCCTCTCTACAATGATTTTGAGTTTCTCTCCCTCCTTTTCTCCTCCTCTGTGTGGAGTTTCCTATGCTCTTATTTTTATCTTTACCTCAGACATCTCTTTATTATAACAATAGTGGTGAATACGTGGCCTGGAGTTCCATTTTTATTTAGGAGAATCATTTTCTGGCATTAACAAACATTTAAAGCATGTTTACCAAAACCAATCAACATCTTTGGAAATACTTAAGCTGCTAATTTTTAAAGTGTATCTAATATGATAGATTGGCAAGAGGGAATAAATCTTGGCATTGTTCACAGAATCTTGATGCCTGCTTTATCTTCCAAATCCAATGATTGAACTGTGAATGCTCCTACATGTTTGGGGAAGTTGGCCCATGTTTCCAAAGCATCCTGATGTTGCAAACCCAAATATTAAATAGTTGCCATGGAATAAAGAAAATATATCCAACTCTTTTGTTTTTCCCTTGCAGGCAGCTCATGATTCAGGCAAAAGTATACTAAATCTGCAACTCTGTTCTTCCATAAATGAATAGCAATATTGATAACTTTGGTTTGTACCATAACAAAAATATGAACAATAATATGAAATATTTACTGAGTATTGTATTCAGTTACTTTTCTTTCCTTTTCTCTATTGGTGATATTGCTATGGAGACATTATTTTCTAGCAAACTGAATCAACAGGAAACAAATTTCTCAGAAACTACCTTTCAGCTTCATTCTTAACCCCTTCTCTCAGTAATACCGAAAGTTTTAGCAGCCACAATTTCATGATGCTTGCAAAGTTACTCAGAAGTTTATAGCTTTTTTTCCCTTTGACTTAACATTCCCACATGCTTATTAGATCCTAGCATTATTGACAATATACATTAAAAAAAAAAAAAAGTTTATACTGCAATTCATTGGTGCCTGAAGCCATCAGTAAGAGTTTTTCCTGAGTAAATGTTTAGGGACTTGATCTGTGATTTAAGTACCTTTAGGAGGTAAGATCAGATGTGTAGCAGTGTGTTTATTTTTTATGTGCATCCCATTGTTAGAATCCTTATGGACTTGCTGAATCAAGACATTTATAAGCATATTGCCCTAAGCTATAATTTGCAAGAGAAAAGGATGAGACAGGGACTGAGGAAGGGTAGGCAATGTGATGACTCTTGTGGAAGAGAAAGGTGAAAGTCTAATCACAGAATCATAGAATGATTGAGATTGGCAGGGACCTCTAGAGATCATCTAGTCCAACCCCCCTGCTCCAGCAGGGACACCCAGAGCACAGGACACAGGGTGGCATCCAGGTGGGTTTTGGAGACTCCACAGCCTCTCTGGGCAGCCTGTTTCAGGGCTCTGTCACCCTCACAGAAAAGAAGTTATTCCTCATATGAAGATTAAACTTTCTGTGTTTCAACTTGCACCCATTACCCCTTGTCTTGTCACTGGCCACCACGGAGAAGATTTTGGTTCCATCCTCCCTACATTAACCCTGAAGGTACTTGTATATATTGATTAGATCCCCTCTCAGCCTTTCTCCAGACTAAACAGGCCCAGGTGGTTTAATCTTTCCTCATACGATAGATGCTCCAGTCCCTTAATCATCTTTGTGGCTCTCTGCTGCATCCTCTCCAGAAGCTCCATGTCCCTCTTGTCCTGCGGAACTCAGACCTGCACCCAATACTCCAGGTGCGGCCTCACCAGGGCTGAGTAGAGGGGCAGGATCCCCTCCCTCAACCTGCTGGCAATGCTCCTCCTGGCTGATGCAGCCAGGAATGGGCCTTCTTGGCCACGAGGGCGCATTGCTGCCTCATGGTTAACCTGTTCTCGAACAGGACTCCCAAATCCCTCTCCTCGGTGCTGCTTCCCAGCAGGTCAACCCCTAATCTGTACTGGCGCCTGGAGTTATTCCTCCCCAGGTGCAGGACCTTGCACTTGTCCTTGTTGAACCTCATGAGGTCCCTCTCTGCTCCACTCTCAATCCTGTCTAGGTCTCTCTGAATGGCAGCACAATAATTCTGAATACCCTTTCTGTTTGCTGGGAGAAGGGCAAAATGTGCCAAGATCTGTGGTAAGATTTCCATTTCAAAGGCTTGATTGTGAATTACAATTCCTGAATCATCATAACTTCAGAAATGGCAAAATGTGAGCAAAAGCCTTAACACTGGGCAAGACAATGGACAAGAAAAGTATAAGTAAAATCTAGCAAGTTTGTCATTCCTCAGCACATCTGAAATGTTAAGATAACAGCAAACAGGAGGGTCAAATTTTCTATGAAGCCTCCTTCATGGAGGATGCATTGTTCAGGGAGCAAAGAGGACCTCTTTGCCCTCAGTTCAGCAGATGTTGAACAATAAATACAGAGAATTAACAAAACGCCATTTTGAAAAATGAAGGCATCTAAAAATTATTTTTATTTTACTGAATAGAGTAAATATTTGCATAATCTATTCATAGTATATATCTACTGATTCGCAAATAAATACAAGTGTATATGTATATACATTCACAAGCGCGCACACACACACACACAGAATACTTTTAATTTGTTACTGGGATGACATGAAAATCTGTGCTACTTTAAATTTCCTATTTGAAAAATGAAAAATTCCTGCCCTTTAAATGTTCAGCTTTCATAGAGGTTACAGTAAATCTCTTAATCTCCCAAGTGCTTATGGTCCTCTAGGTTTTTTTCACAGGCATTTATCCACAGGACATTCATTTCCAATCTGTCTTTAAATCCAGGAATAACTGTGTGGGGTTCGAGCTATCTACTTTCATAGACTCCTAATGGGCTCTATCACAGAAACTCTGGCTGAGCTGAAAAAAAAAATCAAGCCCAGTCATATTTGTCTTCCATTTCAACTTGAGCTGAGTGTAATTCAATTTCTATTTACCCTGGTCAAAGAGAGTATTAAAGGCAATAGTTATCTGGGAGCAGGGGGAAGGATGAAGGATTGACAATTCACGCTTTATGGAAAACACATATATGTGTCAATTTTTTCAGACTTCTCATGAACATAGCTAAATACAGCATAGAGTGTGAGAGTCTGAAACATTTTGTGAAATTTTGTCAAATGCCAACACCACTTTTTACCCTATTTCACCCTAACAGAAATCAGGCCAGATTCTTAAGAGATGTCAGTGTTCCTGACTTCCCCATGACCCGTAATCTCACAATAACGCGTAGTCACATTTCTCCAGATTAATTAGTGATTGATTCCGAGTTAACGTGCTAAAGGGCTCATTCATTATAAGGGAAATTTAATGTATTAGTATTATTCTGTGAAATGAAACACAGAAAAAAATCTTCTAAATTGTTAAGATGCAGCTGTATTTTGAGCTTCCACTGTTTTCTCTTCTGTGGGTCTAGAAATCTATTTCTGTTTCATTAATAGCGTGCTTAGGGAAGATAAGTGAAGGAGAATAAAAGAAACTGTGATGAAGAGTGTCTTAGCTTTACAACTTCAGTCTATAAAGATGACCTGAATTTGAAAAATATCTTAAATTACATCTAGAAAAATGTGTAGCATTGCTAGTGAGCATAAATCATTTAAACAATCATTTCTTAATCTTTTCAATCTTTTCATTTCCATCTTATTTTCCCTGCAGAAATCATGTTCTGTATTCTTCTTTTCTGTCTCTCTTCTGTGCGCTCTTTCCCATGTTACACATGCTTCTATTTTCCATTCTCTTTATTTTCAGGAAGTTTTCTGCTAAATCCACTTTGCTTTGTTGATTTGAACTGTTGCGGTCTCAAAACCATGCTGCTTTATTCTAGTAAATAGTCTTCTGTCAATAATGCCAAGATTTATATATATCTTTTCTCTTTATGGTATTGGACATACTTTAAATAGTAGCTGTGTACATATTTCAAAGATAATGCTTGGTTCTTGGTAAATGTGCTTAAGATGTCACCTTTGAAAATATCCTTTCTAGTGTATGTACAGAATGGTGATGAATTGTTCAGTAGAAGATTTTTTTTAATTGCTTGTCTCTGTCTCCTGTGCAACTCCAAGTGGAAATAAATTGGCTAATTAAAACATGATGGTTGTTAGCCCTCTTTCCAGCAGTGGAAAAGTTTAACTAAGATCATTATTCATAGCATGACTGAACTTCTGCATAGGTGGAGATGAGAAAGAAAATTCAGGTCAAATCTTGTGAGATGTTGCTTACCTCTTTCCAGTTAGATTAATGAGCTAGGACCAAGGAGTTCTGTGAGGGGAAAAGGTAGGTTTTAGTTAATGTCTTGTCCTTTGAAATAGCACAATAGTAGAAATGGAGAGGAGGTGCTGACTTGCATGAGTTTGACTTATTTTTGGATTAGATTAAGGGAGAATTGCTTATGTTTGCTTATGTTATTGTATTGAGTTAGGTCTTCAGACATAATCTCTACAAAAAAATGCAGTTTTTAATTTACTGATGTACATACCCTAAAAGACTCATCCTATTATAACATAATTGAGGGTTACCTAGACACTTAGTAAATGACTGCTTGAGCCAATTTGCTGAAAACACTGTGGTCCTAGGAGTAGAAGAGCAATAAACTGTGAACTACAATAGTAAGACTGTGGGGGGAAAAAAAGAAAGAAAGAAAAAGATACCATTATATTGTCTTTCGTGCATCATTTTATTCTTGCACTTCAGATTCCTATGATAAAAAAAAAAAAAAAAAAAGTTGAGGCATAAAAAAGAGAAAATCAAAAAAAAAAGAGAAGGATAAACTTGGTTTGGGAGTTTTCCAAACTTAGAATTGCATTATTTCATCAAACTTAAATAAAATATAATTAATTTTAGATTTTGAAAATAAATTTAAAGAATCCAAAAATAACTGTATTTTTCAGGTTTTGAGTCGCAGAATGACAGACTGGTTGAGATTGAAAGGGACTGCCGGAGATCTTCTGGTCAAAACCCCTGCTCCAGCAGGGTCACCCAGAGCAGATTGGCAAGGATTGTGTCCAATCAGGTTTTAAATATCTCCAAGGATGGAGACTTCAGAACTTCTCTGGGCAACCTATTTCAGTGTTCAACCATCCTCACAGTAAAGAATTGTTTTCTTGTGTTCAAGTGGGCTTTCCGTTGTTTCAGTTTGTGCCTGTTTCCTCTTGTCCTGGCATTGAGTGTCACTGAGAAGAGTCTGGCTCTGCCTTTTGATATCCTCCCACAGAGTATTAATCTACATTGCTAAGATCAGTCTTCTCCAGACTGAACAGTCCCCCTTCTCTCAGCCTCTCCTTATATGAGAGATGTTCTAGTTCCTTTTCAAAAAATGATTTTTTCACTCTTTTTTTGAAAACATTGAAACAGATTTGTGTTTGTCATTTACAAATTTAAGTTTTAGTATTTGACATTTGAGCTTAATTAATTTTCCCCACATTTAATAAGTGTGTTTAAATGAGTCTTATCTTGACAGTAAATTGTAGGCAATTTATAGATGTCTTGACATTTTTAATACATTGATGATTAGAATCAAATCACTTACCTACAAACTTATGTACACCTTTAATTTGTTTGCTTATGAATTGTTTGTTCTTCCTCTTCATGGGAAAAAATGTAGTAGTAGGGACCGCAGGTACTCAGTATGCTGTTGCATGAATTATTTTATGTCAATTACTAAACTGGCAAATTATCTGATAGTCTTGCAGATAATTCACTTCTAATTCCAAGAAAGAGGGTAAACTTTGATGACTGAACTTCACCACCATTTCAGATGCAGGAGTGGAATATGAGGCATGGCTCTTTTCTGACTTGCGGAAAATTGTGTCATGAACTATTGGCATCCAGAACTGGAATGAAAGATATCTGTTTCACATTTCAGTTGCTACAGCTTGACTTTCTTCTGACATTTATAGTTCAAATATGACAAGTAATTACCATACCAAAGTCCATATCTCCAGTGTGGCCTGCACTCTTCATATGAGTGGCTTTCTTCAGAAACTCACTTAAACACTGTAGGAATACATACATATACAATGCAAGAGCTGTCAAGAGATGATTGGAAACCTAATTTATATCAGGAATTAGGAATGATTTGAAGATATATATATGTGCATACGTATGTATTCACTTCTCAAATCCTGAACAGAATTATTCCTATATTGATATATTATAACATTGCAAATAGCAAACTCTGCCATGCTTTTTTTTGGCCCAACCTTTCCACAGTCATTGTTTCTTGAACATATGTGTGTATCTGATCTACTTTGAGGTCATTTTAATTTTGATTTGCATGCTTATTTGTAAAGAATAAACCTATGGAGGTTTTTTTAGATGAGGGAAAAAGAAACATTAGGTGTCCTCATTTAAAAAAAAAAAAAAAAAAACTTGAAATGAAAATACCTTAAAATATTTCTCCAGATAGCAAGGATGGAAACTGAGAGGTTCTGCTTTCTTCATGATATGTAATTTATCACATGTAAAGATAAGGTTATGAAGTGGAAATTGTACAATTTCTCAGTACCAGGCAAAACCATAAATTATTCTGCTCATATGATGTGTAGTCACATTCTTTAGATACTGAAGCATATATGCTAGAAAGTTTTGGTCATATGCTTAACTCATATAAAGAAGCTGTATTTTGATTCACTTCTATCAGTTACACTGATTTCTGCTGATCTTTTGATGATTCATGTAAGTGGCTATGACTAGCAGTATTTTTTGTTTGTTTATATCTTCACTTTTGTCTAGCTCATGTAGCTGTAATGGATGGATTTAATAAACCATCTGCAGCTACTATTTATATCTTTCTTCATGTACGTATTTCCATAAGCAATTGATAACAACTACTTGAGCAAAGCACTTTTTCATTTATTTCCTTGGTATCTAATTTTACAGTGCAATTTCTTTTTTTTGTTGTTGATGGGTGTAATTTTAAAAAAGCCCTTTCAAAATGTCCAATGAGATATTTGAACTTAAAAATAAAATACTTAACATATGCTGCATGTCAGTTATTTAAAAACATCACAGATTTAGTGGTATTTGTAGCATTGGCCTACCAAAAGTTGATGTAATAAGCATTTGAAATCTCCCTTTTTTATTTTAATTATATGCAAGTATGATCTTTATTTTTGACAATTAGAAAAAATGACCTACTAAAAAAAACTCTCTACTTTATTGAAAGATTTGATATGTGATATTTATACATTGATGCTAGAAAAGATTTATAGTTAAATAAATTTAGCTTATACAAATTTAAAACTTACCGAGCTTGTAATGATTGGAGGTTATTGCTACAGATTGTATATCTGTATGAAGAGGAGAAGGATTTTTTTTTTCCCAACTTGATTTCCTCGCCTGTTTTACAGGAAATAAATCTATGTTGTTAAAAGTTGGGGTGTGTGCATGCATCAAAAATCTGTGACCTTTATACAAACAGTTAAATGAAAATAATGATGTTGCTTCTGCGTAGTGTTTGGACTAACAGAGTGTCTATGGCCCTGTTACTGTTATGGAATGACATAATTTTCTTTCAAATATTTGGTGGCCAGGCATTTAGGGTACAGTGGTGAAGTGAAAAAGTAAAAATTCTCTGCAAATTAAAACTTTTCAGCAATGACACTTATTCTTTTGCCAGGGTTTCTGTTGTTTCCTCCAAGTGAAACAGGATTTGCCTATTCTGGTAGACTTCAAAAGTTATTTGTTGCCGTTACAAATAATAAATAAAATCTTTTCTATTCTCTTTTACCTACATGATTTTGCAGACAATTTAATCAATAAATTTTCTATTTACATTATGTTAAGGAACAGTACAAAAGTTTAATCAAAAAACTTCATTAATTGGATAATTATAGAGGCTGAAATAGATCTTGGTCTTTCAAACCGAATCAATTCATGAGTGAAGCATTTAGTAATATGAAATATAATAATCCAGGCTTTTCCCAGTTCTGTAAGTAGGTTTGGAAGATCTGCAAATCGATTTATTGATCTTTTGCCTTTGTGTCTCACTGCTTGGCTGGACAATTATTTACAGATCATCTGATGTACATAGTATTTTTTCTTCTGGCATTGAGGAATTATTGCATAGTTCACTGCTTTGAAAAGTCTGCTCTGGAAGGCATCCCTCTCCCAGACAACAAGATCCCTTTCTAAATAGACTTTACAAAGATGTTTTTAGCTTTGGACTTTGCAGTTTCTAGCCTGTGATCTAAGATAAGTCACATATTTGGAAATAATCTCACATTTTAGTATATGAAAGCTTTAATAGGGATTCTGTTTTGTGAGCAGAATATAACACCTGAGTGTATTTATTCTCTGAAAAATATATGTCATAACGGCATTGCAAAGGATTTATTTTCCATTATAGGCTTCTCAGTTATCTTGACAGATGGATTTTTGTTCCATGATTTGCTTTCTCAAGACATACGCTAAATCAATCTTAGTGATGTGGATGAACAAACCCATAGAAACAAAGAGGCAGGACGCTTATGTAGAGGTCAGTAATTTCCAAAATGAATACTCTGTGCTTCATATTCTGATAAATAGCTTTAAATGGCAGCACTACAAGCAAGTTTGGGGAGGAAGAGCAAGCTGTGTTTTACAGCCATTTTTGTAGGACCCAGCCATGGCTGTGACAGGCCTGGTTCTGCTTCAGCTGAGGAAGCTGTCCCTGCTGCCTTTCTCTTGCCATTGCTAATAAAGTTTCTACATTTAGTATTTCCTTCACAAATTTTGATTGCTAGATTAGAGAGAAGAGAATGAAGTTGTACTGCCTTTGTTCAGCATAGGAGAGCTTGTTTCTCCCAGAAATCCAAACAGCTACTGTTACTGGGAACCTCCTTGAATATATCATCAGATGTAGTCACTTTTCTTACCATAATGATAGTTACAGCTAGTGAACATCAACAGAGTAGCAAGAATTGCTTATTTTTTTTCTAAATATGACTTCATAACACTGTTAGACATTAGTCTATAGTGCTTTTTATAGCTTGAGCTGAATGTCTTGAGGATTTACAGATGTATTATATTAAGGCATCAGCCTGACTACATTAAAATGAAAAACAAGTCAAGCTGGTTTTTGGCACTTGAAGTGTTTAACAGTTCTGTTTTCTAGTCCTATCATTTGAAAGGATCAAAAGAAGTTTGATAGCCTGAAACTTAGCACTATGTTGTTTTAAGAATGACATAATCTGTTTTCATGTCACCTAAAGCAATCTATCACAAAACAAGAGGGAAGTCCAGAATTTTTGAAGTGTAGAAGCAAATGTGGAAAAGTTATTATTTGAATTTAAACATGCTTATGTAATTGATAGCTATTTAGTAATTTAAATAAAACAAAAACTGAATTAATTTGCTCCAATTCTTGCAGCAACAGTCTAATTATGAAAGAGTAGATGTATTCTCAGAGTAAAAGGCAACATCTTAGGAGTGTTATTTCGGCTCTGCTATAGCTTTACGGAGCTAAAATGTTAATTCCAGAAAGAGAATCTTTCATGTCTCATATGCTTGTATGGAGATTGTGGACATTATTATTCTTGGAATGAAATGTAATCTGATAAGCTTTTCAGAAAAAAAAATGCTACCTTTTTTTCAACAAAGGTCTCTTTCCCAAAGTTTTGAATGGACAAGCTCAAATGAGTCCACATGTTCTTGCACCCTTCCATAAAGATCTGCCTTGGGATATTTCATTTGTAATGCATTTTTATGAATCATTATGTGAATTATATGAACGTTATTACTTGCCTCACCAAATTTCAAGCATGACATAAGATTTAATATTACAATTCCTGTAATGGTCAAGTGTTCTATTTTTTTCACTAACAGTGACTTTTATGTAGTAGCTGCTTCAAGGGTTGTGGAAATAGATGTATAAACAGAGAATTTATCTTTCTGTAGTTCTGTTTTATTTTTTTGACAGAACTCATGGTTCTTACGTTCCTATAACTTCTTATGAAAATTCTTATCTCATAATGGTTTTAGAAAAGGCTTTTAGGAAATAGACTATACTTGTGTATTTTCTGTGGCTGTGATAGTTGTATTAGAACATTGTGGGTCAAAATGCATGTATGAGAGAACTGTCTTTCTTGTGTGACTAACAGAATTGTAATGTCAGCATTCCCAAAAGCAGCACTTAGCTGAAAAACAAACCAACATAACTCATTTTGAGTTAAACTGATTATCTGCAAAAGTTCCCACAATATTTCTTAATCTGTCACAGCAATCCATATTTAATACGTTATGCGAAGAGTAGGAGGCTAAAAATGAACTTAGAGTGTGATTTTGAAACCAAACAGAAGTCTCTGCTAAACTGCCTTCCTGATTTGTTTTTCCTAAATTTTCGGTAGGAAAACCTTGAAAATGTTCTGTCATGATTTGCAAGAAGTCCCTTCTTTCAATGGAACACTTGAAAGGTTTTATTAGATTATCACGTTTTCTGTATAGAAGGTGCTTTCAGTGTGGCTGCTTATGCCACCGAATAACATCTAACTTGAGTGCTGCTGGTAGATAATGAAGACATTCATTTTGGGCAAATATATTTTCTATGAAATTCACTTTCAACATGACATCAAGGAGTCAGTAAAGGAATTGGAATTAAATTGAAAAAGATGCTCAGATTGTTTCTAGATTCGATGGGCCTGCTTGATCATATTGACGATGACCAACAATTGAATGTTGCTCAACAAAGTGCAGATTGACCAAAGTTTGAAGTAAATGTTACCATTCTCTTTAGCTGCATCAGCAAATTTAATTAAAGGAAGGTGCAAGATTGAGTAATAACTTCAACACACTGTTCCAGCATAGCAAACCTACAAGTCACACATTTGATGTCTCATATGGTTTCCTGTCTCTTTGTGGGAAATGTTTTCGTTAGAAGAACCAGCTGAGCGCCAACATCTGCAGTAGGTTGCAATCTGTTGTCTAGTGCTAAAAATCTGATCTCCCTTTCTGAAAGGACAAAAGAGTAGTTTCTTTGTAAATGTCATCCCTGAGTAAATACAGATTTTTACAGACTCAAATGTACTTGGGACTAATATGCTTACTCCTTCCTCCTTACTCCTATCATAATTTTCTATCTCTCCTTTCCCCCTTCTCCATTTCCAATCTTTAAAATCGGATAGAATTCCCATGCAATTCATTGGAATTCATTATTTTTGAAGCACAAATAGATGTTTAGATCAAGTGATGGAGCCAATTTTTTATATATATGGAAATTGGTGTATCTTGTCACACTTTACATAATTTGCTATGAATATTTGAAATTCTTGTTGTATCAGTGAGAATTTTTTGCTTAGAAATATTTCTAATTCATCAAAAAGATCTGCACACAATTTTATGCATATTCAGGCTTCCAAAACAAAAACTCGCTATTTCTACTAAAGCTGACTAGACTTTTCATTAGACTGGAAAGGTTTATTTGTGAACCTTCATTAGGTTTTCTGAGCGTATGCCCAAGAATGATGCATTTTCATGCAAAGTAGGAAAAGGACTTATATTTACAGTTAATTGAATCTGGTATTGTCTCCTGAATATACTGGTAAATGAAAAGCTTCATACCTATTACTGCTGCTGTACTTTACAAAATTTATTTTTAATTGCTTCTGTGTGACTTGTATAGAAATATACCAAAAAAGGTCATCCCTGAATATTAGTTGTTTCATCCTATGTCACGTTTGAGACAAGAAATCCTTGACTGGCATTAAAGTTATTTTCATTTGTTTAGGAATAGTTCAGATTATTGCATGGTGACGCTTACTCTGAAGTCTTAATCACAAAGTGATAATCAGTTCAGTTTTCCTAGTCTGATGATTTTGAAGAACATTCATTGAAAACAAAGAGAGCACCAAGAGCTTCTCTGTGAAAATACAGCTTTGGATGTGAGGGTCTTTTTGTTTCTTTGTTTGTTTTTATTTTAGCTCTTTCTGCAAACTAAGATAGTTGACTTCTTGGTCAAGGCTGTCATTTTTAGTATTAGAGTTTATATGATATCCTACATTTTGACAAATTTTGCAAAATGTTGAGTATTTCACATTTTTATATGTTTGTATGTTTATATGCAAGTATAACATACATGTCTCTATACACACACACACACACCCCATACATACGTCTGTATATATGTATGTACACACACACATATCTACATATATAAAATGTACATACATACATCATGCATATACATGCATGTGTTGTCCCACATGTGTGTGGGACACATGAGTGTGCCAAAACGTGACAAGGAAATCATCACGCTTATTCTGTGTGGTACAATATGTGCAGATACACTGTGCATAGGTATAATATATGCACCGTACCTAAATTTGCAGTTGTTAGATTTTCACAGTCTAAGCTGTGATCAAAATATCCTGTACCTTTGCAGCTGTTAGTCATTTCACAGCCTACACAAATGGCTTAAAGTGAGTCAGTCCGACCCAGATATTCTCTCTTTGAACAATGGAGTAATTAGATCTATTTCTGTCATGTTAAAAACTTGACAGTATGATCCATTATGCTGTCTTGACAATATGATACAAATAATCGTATTGTGAGTGAAGAGCATATCACTTTTTTCTACCTGTAGTGCCACCCAGTTATTCATGTTTTACAATATACTGGGAAATGCTTTATCATTTTTAACTCTAATGATGATTTTTGCTTTGATCATGGTATCTAAGACTTGATTCATAAAACATTTTCTTTGAACTTCAGTGTGTTGCATTAATTAGTGTCATGTTATTAACCGTGCTTTACCGTTTTTTGTTGTTGTTAAATGCCTCACTACTTTCAGACTTCTTTCATAGGAAGAATAGTTCAGTAGAAACTACTTCCAAACTCTTTCAACCTCTGCCTGTCTCTTAACAAATGTGATTTGTGACAGGTACATACTATGCAGTCTAGGGAATGGACTAAAACAATATTTGTCTTCTACATATTCTAAGTTTACAATCTTTTGTACAAGAATAGATGTGTTTTCTGCCTTGCTGTAGAATTATTAATAAGCCTTAAATTTTATTTAAAGGCATTGGGACTTTGCATTAATATTTTGACTGTGCTTGATCATTTGTATCTTATTTTTCCCATATATAATTTTTAAAAAAATGCATACTTTCAGATTTTCTTTTGTAGATAAAAATATTAAGAATGGTTAAACACTTGGATAGATTTCTTATCTATCATAACCATTTGTGCAGTTTTGATAAGGCAATCTATTTTCCTATTGGTTTGACATTCCCTGTAACACGTTGTGAAGCTAAATATAAAGAAGATCAATTTATTGATTTCTCCAAAGCAAGTGCAGCTTATTTCTGGTAGAGTACTGAAGCAAAGAACACAACCTGGTTATGCTTCATTGTCTTATGGTTACCATGGGTAGAAAAGGAAGAAAACTGTGGAATAACTGAAACTTGATTTGGCCCTCCTAAATGATAAAGAGATGGTTTGAGAGGGAAGATTTGGCCACTAACACTTACTTCCCACAGAGTTTTCAAACATCACCACCTCCCAAAATTCTGTGGAATCAGTAATAATGTGAATGCAGAGTTGAGCATTTATTGTAATGAATGGTCTTAGATCGCAGTTGGCTGCTTTTATGAAATCTTCCCATATCATGGCTATTTAATTAACCCTTTAGATCTTGCGTGAAATGGTGTGGTCGCACAGGTTTGACAGTGCTGCTTTTTCTGCTGTTAATTATTTGTTATCCGTGAGAGGGCACTGTAGCACATATTACTGATGCTGATTTCACTGGAGAAGCGAACAGGAAAAATATGTCTTTAATGAAGCATAGTTGAAGATAAAGCTGTTATATGTCTCATGCTAATTCATTCCCAAACTAATGCCAAATACTGTTTACAAATATGAACAAGTCTAAGTATGCAGAGATTTCAGGCATTTTAATATTAAGAAAGACTATACAATATTTAATAAAAGAAAGCAATAAAACTGGAATTCTATATCTTTTCTGTTTCTTGGTACTGAAATTTGTATTTAGGCACACAAATAACTGGTTGGTCATGAAAAATGTCAAACCTAGGAGAAAATTTATGCCCCCTCCTCCCCCCTTTTTTTTCTCCTAGCTTACTGATAGATTAAATGTGCTTTTCACCATACTTTGGAATCCAGGACAATACTGTTAAAAAATAGCCAAAAATGTGTCTCTTTAAGGCTAAATTGCAGTAGCAGCTGCAAAAGCAGTTTTCCTGTATGGGCATATTAAACATGCTCCCCTGGAACGCCTGTTGTAGCCATCCCATGCCCCCGCCAGGTATAAGCTGCTGCCAACAGTCACGTGTAGAGAACCAGGTAGCTTTGCAGCATTTGCCAGAGTATTTACCTGAGTATAAACATGAGGTGAAGGATGTTTCCTATGTGTTTGTTTGAAGCATGCAGTAATTTAATCTCATAACTACTTTATTTGCGTTAAAAAAAACATTGGAGTGAGTGTCCATAATGGGACACTGGGAATCTATGGTATGGTGTTGAAATCAAGATCGTGACTAGCAGCACTTCACAAGATGTCTGTGGAACCAATTAAGTTTTCAGAAAGGATGCTATGCAGAAGGTCACATCTTTGCCTTCCAATAAAGATGCTTGTACAATACCCAGAGTCATTTGTATTTTTTTAAATTACTGAAAACTGTTGACTGTACCTGGAGTGTGGTAGCTGCTTTAGAAAGCACTGCTTCAGTTCTTATTTTAGAAACAATATTGTCCATAGTTGCAGAGTGTGTGAATCATACCACCCAGACAAAAAAGAGTTCACATTTCTACCTCCGGTTGATTGAACTGGAAATATTTGATAGAATTATATAACAATTTTGTTTCTCACAAAAAATTTAGTTCACTTGGCCTGCTGGATACCTCTCCATTTCAGCTGACCTTTAGCATTTATTTGTAAAATAATTTCTTAGATTCAGTATCTATTTAATTCAGCTATATAATGAAACTGATAATTTTCCCAGTAAAATATGTATGTGAAGATTTTGATGAAGTTGAAAAACTTAGGACTAAAGTCATATCTCTGCTAATTTAAATTTCTTTTTAGTTATTCAAATTCAAATTTTAGTTATTCANTTAATTCAGTTATATAATGAAACTGATAATTTTCTCAGTAAAACATCTATGTGAAGATTTTGATGAAGCTAAATACTTAGGGCTAAAGTCATATCTCTGCTAATTTAAATTTCTTTTTACTTATTCAAATTCAAATTTTAGTTATTCAAATATCCTACATTCACATCTAAACTGGATAAAAATATTATTTTTAGAGATGCTAGCAAAACCCTTTGTTCTCATTAGCTTTTGAGGAGATTTATAAATTTGCTGCATCTTTGAAGAATAGTCCAGTTTAATTATTAGAGTGTTGACATCAAATTTGACAAATGTAGAATGTTATGTATTTCATATGTTGAAAAACACACTTTCTTTCTCAACAGGTATAAATGCACAGCTGTCACCTATGTATAATCATTATTCTATTCAATATTGTTTTGCCACATGTGGGTGATTTATAATGGCTTCTGTAGACAGAGAGGATTTGATTCAGTGGGCGAGAGTTTATTGCACTGAGAAGACTCCGGAGATCTTACAGTTCCATGACATAGTTTATTCTTGCTGAGTTATGCCAGTGACAGGATATATAAAGGGCTCCACATATGATAAAAACTAAATGTAGGATAGGATATTCTTCTGATGCCCATCTTCACCCCTTCACCTATATGATCCTCATATTTTCTACTATAGTATAATACAATATATTTATGTCTGTATAGTAACTGTTCTATTTCTACATTAGCTACATTAGCTATGTAGATTTTGTATTTAAAGAAGTCTTTCAGGGTACCTACTGCACATCTACAAATTACACAGAGTAAAATAATTTTTCTGTGATAAATATTTATTTAAGCTTAGAGATTTCTTAGTACAAGTAACAAATATATTCACCTTTCCCTTCCTTCATATTCTAGCCAAATGATTGAGAAAATGATTTTCCCATAAAAATGCTATAGAATAATTTGATATGGCTTTTTCTATCATTCTCTTACCAAATAATTTTTTCCTAAATGTGAGGAATAATTGCCCTTCTGTATGTTAAGTTTTAAAAGCTCTTTTTATTCAAGTGAAATAAATTTCCTTTTGGCTCTTCTAGAAGGTGGAAGCGAGATAAGCTGATAACAGTCAGCATGCACTCTGGCTTTATCTGTAGTTTAGTGTCATAATTTATGATATTAACTTGTGGATTCAGCACTTCTGTGGTGTTTCATGTCTTGGAGTACTTATTTTAGAACATTATATCCTCCAGTTTTAACATTTTCTCCATGTATTTTCTAAAAACAAACAAATGTAAATGCATTGATAAATCAACAAAAGTCTCCTACCTCTGCAAACATTTTGTGGGCATTTTTCCTAGGTGAATCTGAACTTGATCAGCAGACAGTCCAGCAAAGCCATGGGATTTAGCAGCAACAGCAAGCTGAACCTGCTGTAGGGCTGGCAGAAGTGAAGCCATCAGCCTTCCAGGGAAAGTGAGATGTGCTGTGAGAGCTGAATGCTTGCCATCATCTGGTGATGATTCCAACAGCCAAAATAACACAGCATTAAATCTCCTAGTTAAGAGAGGGCAGCAGAATTAACTTAGATATGTTCCGTGACTGTGTTCTCTTTAAAGAAGCTCCAGAGAGTATAGTTAACATAGCCACACAAATACCTCAAACAAACCTTAATAAAGAAAATAGCCTGCTTGTTTACTAAAGTTTCTTTGGAGAGAATAGAGTATTGGAGAGGATGGAAAAACAATATTCTTTAATTAATTTTCAAAAATAAAATTGCTAGTATGTTTTCCATGCTTGTTTCTTTGGACTACAACCATTGACTTATTCTGTGAAACCCCTCTGCAGAGTGCTAAAATATTTTCTGGTAGATGGAATAAGTGACAGTCTCCATTAACATTTTGTCAATTTACAGGGCCTTTCAGGATATCAGTCTTCATTTACGAATTGGAAATAGTACAATTTAGTTAAAGGATGGGGAATGCTTTGTAAGTAATGCTATAGGCCTTGGTACATTTTCTGACCAATAATATCTATAATAAGTCAGTAAGAGAAAGAAGGCTACATTTTTTCCTTTTTAATAGCCATACATAAGATTCTTAGTTTGAAACCTGCCTTTATTGCTTATAATGGCATGCCGGAGCATTACAAGCTCTCTACTTAACCATAATACCAGAAATAATGATCAGCTGAAGTCAGGCATAAATTCTTTGAAGTCTAATTTTACACTTGGTTCTAGTATTTCTTAGTAGCTCAGTATATACCTGTCCGTAAAAAAATAATTAAGGCTTAGTAATGAATTAAAAACTAGGATTTTTAATCAATATAAAATCATTGCAACTAATCTACCAATATCTATTTTATTCAATTGCAGCTATATCCGTTTATTAAAGTATCTTCCAATATGTTCCAATATGTTAATTACTTAAATTTACTTAAGTTACTTAAATTTACATGTTTGCTCTGCGTTTGCAGAACTGTGGAAAATAAAGTGTAACTTGCAACCAGTACTGCGAAAGCAGTAGTTGTTCTCTATTATAAGGAGCCTTGGTGTAAAAAACATACCTAAATGTAGTCAAAAGGCCTAGAAGGTTAGCATGTGCAACAGGGCTGGGCAGCAACCTAAAGGAGGCATCGCCTGCCTGGCTGCTGCAGTGACTCATGCTGTCAGCCCAGCAAAACTATTTGGCAGAACTTAAAGCTCTGATTGTTTTTAGGGTGTTGGCACGCTGTGAAGTAATAGATTTGCAACATGTATGAACTCCCAGGTCACAAAATTAACTCTAAATGTTCATAAAAGCCAGCTGATGGCAATACCTCATGGCATGATACCTATAGGACACTACCTCTAGTGTCATGAGCCCCCTTTTGTTTTGTTGTCCCACAGGACTTTGCCTTGTTCAGTGTGTAAGGATAAATGGTGCTAAGACTTTAGAAGAATACTGCAATATTGTAACATTAACACCTAGTAATATAGATCAGGCATTTTAAAAGCCCAAACTTAATGTTACTATAGTGATCAAAACAGTGAGATTTTTTACCTTTAAGTGACTTAGTTTCAGTGTTAGCTAAGACTGCGATGCAGCTTAGTAAATAAAGATGTCATGAGGAAAGCATGATAGACTTGACTGTGGTCACTTACAACTGAATTTTTCTCGAGAAGCAGGTGGAAGGCATCAGAAGTAATCACAGTGGTTTGAACAAAGAATAGACATGTATGCAGCACTCCTGCTGTGCTTTTCTGCAGCTGTAGAGGTGGTCACAAGATCTGAAGGTTTTGATTGCTTCTTCCTACCCAAACACTCCTGGTAAGCTGCTGAGATAAACTTTCACAGAGACCTGGGGGACAACTTTGAAATCTGTATTCACATTCATTATGATCTCAGTTGACTGTTTTCTTAGTTTGGTCACCTCTTTTGTTCTACCATCCTTCATATTTACTGGCTATCAATTCCAGTCCTATTATTAGGACACATCTTCTATTCAACTGCAATAATCTTAGACCTGGCAGCTAGGGAAAAAAATACATATAAAATCATTTGGAATCCTAACCCTCTCCTTCCCTCCTCTTTCCCACCATGCCTCTCTGTCCTGCATTCCAACACAGACTTTTAAGGCACGCTCTTCTGGCAACTCTGAAATGTAATTATCTATGACAACACTTCTGACAGCCGAAGTTTGAAATTTTTCATGCTGCCCCCAACTCAGTCTAGCAGCAGTCACTGCAGAATGTGAGGATGTGTCTTCAAGACAGTAGACACTTTGCTTCTCTGCAAAGGTTAGCAAGAGCATGCACTACATATCTCAGAGAAGGCGTAGGTACCTAAAAAGTGTTGAAGTAATGTGATGAAAGAGACCCGGAAATATTCTTGTTAACGTAATTGTTGTACTCTGACAAGAAACAATAGCAGGAGCTAATCCCAACCCCTGTGAGCTTCCCAAGTCACTGTAGAAAAGGATCATTCAAGCTCTTTAATATCTCACTTTCAGTAGGATTTCCGGCACAGTATCTTTAAACTTCAGAAGGGTAAGAGAGAATGAATGGGGAACTGAATATGTTTTTCTGTGCAGCCCAACACTTTCGTGTTTTGTAATGTGAAGTGCTGGCAGGTCCCAGTGTAGGTGGAATCTCCCTGCAGCCTTTGCTTTGCTTGCCTAGAGTTTAAGAATAAATGTGAGAATTTGGATGTGTAGGTGTTGAAAGTGTATGTGTAACCTCTTTCTTATTCTAGGATTTTTTTAATATCTCAGTTTCTTTAATGACAGAAAATCATTACCACTTTTGGCCTAGAATCTGACTGACTTTGGTGTGTTTTAGTGACTTAATTTCAGCAGTGTGGTTTTATCTAAGGCTCTTGAGCTTCAATCTTTTTGTATGCCCTGTTAGCTATACTTTCATCCAGAACAGCATGACAGCTTCCCAATGTGGTACAAAATGTGGGAGCAATCTTTGGTGCAAGTTGGCTTCTGATCCATCAAAGTTATTATAGGTGAGGACTGTTTCCAAGTAGTGGGAGATTGTCTTGTTGCACTTTGAGCAGTCTGTGAGGAGCCTGCTGTTGTACTTCTGGGTTTGAACAGTGACATTGACTCCTTCGGTTCTGTATTACACTGTTTAGATCTGATGGGGCAGAAAACTTTGTCACTTGTATTATTTGAGCAGCTAAGGTTGAAAGAAGATCAGAAGAGTCTTTAAGACTTTCCTTTTAACCATGAATGACTGAGATGTTTAGATAATGTGGACTAAAGATAAGCCTAAAGTGCACTGGGGTGTATTTAGTTCTGTGATAGTCCTAGATGAAATAGATGAAAAACTGCCATTTGAAATAGGATTGGATAAAACTCTGAAAATTGCTTTAATTAAAGTATTAATCTCAAATCAGTGGATTTGGAATATGTACGATTTATTAGATCTACTTTCTTTAAATAATGTTTTATCTTAAATTTAATTCTGCAGTTTCTCAGTTGGATTTTAAATGAATACTAATCCTGCTAGCTGTGTGAGATAAAAGTACATCTCAGCATACTTAAGATTTCAGTCTTAGCTTTGCTAGCACTGTGGAACTGCCCACTGGTCTGTACTTAAAAAAAGTGGTTTAGGAAATGGAAAAGAACCAGCAGATTTAAATCAAAAATTAGTTCTGTAATTTGACTTCAATCAAGGAAAAATAATCTTTTTTTTTTTTTTTTTTTTTTTTTTTTTTTNAAATGCTGGCCCTTCTATAAAGACTGTCTGCTTCTCTCAGAGCTGTAGCCACTTCAAAGGGTCTATCGGCATTAGCACAGCTTGGGTAAAAAACAGCCAACAGGATGCTGAATATTTGTACAGCCTTTCTAATTCCACAAAGGACTAAACACATTTGTTCTTTTATATGCAAATGTAAGAGATAATGATATAAAATGAAAGAAAAGAATAGCACAGAATGCATTCTTGATTTGTTCTGTATTGAATATATCACATTTTTGCTATTTATAATTGAATACAAGTGCAAGACTGAGTGCAAGATTATTAGTAAAATTCAAACTTCAGTGATAAGGTATAATTGGAATAGTTGGAAATTTCAACCTGAAGATAATCAGACTACCTGTTATTTTCAACTTTTTTTTTAGTTTTACAACATAAAATAGCATATATTGTACTATATATTATAGTACAAAATTTTTAGAGCATTCTTGCAACCTTTTAGAAATATAAAAATTTCAGATTGAAATTTCCTTTGTTCACTGTCTGCCTGAGGAGAAATTTGTGAGCAATTCTGGGAGCACAACGGGAGAGAAGGATAATTGTGGAGACTTTAATGGCTCCATTGTAGGACTGTCTGTGAGTAGAAAAGTAAATTTGTCAGACAGTAGTACCTTTGCTTAGGGGAAGCAATCTGAAGTGTTTCAGTGAATATTCTTTTTTTGATAGTCCACTGTTAAAATGGTAAAGCTCTCAGCACACCATTCCTCTAGCAATTTCAATTATTTACTATATGAAGGAAATAATAGGTATGAAGGAAATAGTTTTTTTAGGTAAATGCTGCAAATATGTTGGGAATTTGATGGGACTAAAAACAGTGGAGGCACGATGGCAGTGGACATTACATTTAATTACTAATATTTATTCCTTAGAAAGTGAAGAAATGGTTAGCACGCTGTAGTGTTCAACCCTGGTTTCCAGCTCACTTTTATGATCTTTTCCAAGAGTTTATGTGCTAATTTCAGTGTATTCCAAAAGGAAATCACAATTCCAGAAAAATGGAATTGGAGCTGTTAGCTTCCGTCTTTTGGAAATAGTGGAAGATAATTTAGGTGATACAAAAGATCAAAAGTGTCTGAACCAAAAAAAAATTTGTAGTTCTACCAGTTATGTAACTGAGCTTTTGAAATGGAAAACACCATAGCTAATCATTTCACTCTGGACAACGTTGTTCCTGTTGTTTTGTGTGATGTTTCTCAGTAATAATTGTTTTTTACTGGGTACATTTTTATTTTATGTGAAAAATGAGATGTAGCACATTAGCTCTTCTGCCAAGATTATCTGATGTAGCACACCTGACACAATAGTTTAAAGAGACTACTCTCTTAAAAGAGACTACTCTTTAAAATATTGTGTCAGAGCACATGAATGAAATAGGAAGTGAAAGTAGGAAGAGTCTCCTCTTTTACAGGTAATAGAGTGAGACACAAAGAAATTAAGAACTAGATCCTCAGTGGTGTCCCACTGGTTTCACAGGAAGTTAGGCACTTAAATATATTTTTGAAATTGAACATAAGTAACTCTCAAAGGACCCACGAGACTTGTAGACTTGTAGACTACTGACACAAACCTCTTCCAGATCTTGACCTATTTCCTGACCAATGCCTTATCTTTCTTCTGGAAAACTTTAAAGCTTTTTCTTTTTTTCTTTCGTTTCATCTTTCTCAGAGTCAAAGGCAAAAAGGAAGGGCTTAGTAGAATATCCATCACAAGTGTTTTTGTGCTAGGAAGGGAGGCAGAACCAAGCTGTTCCATAGTCCAGCCTCCTCTTTTAAGCTGTATTTTAATTTTTTCATACTAACCAAAATGTTAGGTTTTTTTTTTTTTTGCTAATGTGTGTCTGAATGTTGCAGACCTATCTTTGACAGGTCATTTGACTTACACATCAGACCAATGCTTTCCCGGTGGTTAATATACTTAGTATTTCTGTGACCGTGAAACACCTTTCTATAAATATGTTACAGCAGTTGTACATGGCTGTCTGAAGAAGTCTGTCTATAAAGATTTATTTGCAAATGTCCTTATGCCCTTTCTTTAACAAGCAGCTTTCAAAGGCTGTCCATATTTTTGGCAGAGCTGTGAGCTTTCTCTCAGGGCTGCTCAGATGTCAGAGAACAGATGACTTGCATACATTTTGTTTATAAATTATAAGGTAAGTACATTGTCACTCAAATATATATTTAGACTCATCCTTGTTGAGCATGTTGCTATCAATTTCCAGTTCCTTTAAACATGCTTTAATGTGTTTTTGTGTGTCTATGTGTCTTACGTTTGAAAACCTTAGGAGTAATCTCATTATGTTTAAAATATTGTTTACAAAGGTTCTCTTTCTTTGTACTTTTTCAGTGTATGTCATAGGTATCCTCTGAAGGGCATGATTTTCCTGTATTCACTTGAAATAATGATCAGTGATGGTTGCCCTTTCAGTAAAGCCTAGCTCTCAAAGGCTACTAACAGATAACACATCGAAAAACACATTGGTACTCACAAAGCATCTTGTTAGTCCAAGGCAGTGAGTTCTTTGTCTCTTGGTATGTTGAACAGAAGAGCCACTGAAAAAATGATTATAATAGCAATATATATACACATATATTTTAAATTGGAATTGGTTGGATAGAAGCTTTGGGGATGCTGCACTATTTTATAGCTCACTGATGGAAAGAATTCATCTTACAGTATACGTAGCTTAATTCTCTGTTGGAATCATCTGCTTGGCTTTGCTGAAATTATGCCAGTGGATAATTTGGGCCCTAATATTCCAGGAAATAGGAAAATGGATGCTGAAACCTTGTTGTGTCATGAAATTGTAGTCAAATATTCCTTATTACATAATTTAAGAAGGGAACATTTTAAGGTTCCAAGGTCAGGTCCAACTTGTTCATGTTTTAAACTTATTTTGTTTAAAAATAAGGTTATTTGAACACTGCATAATGCATATGAGAGTGAAGGATAAATCAAAAAGCTGAACAAAATAATTAAATGGGAATGAAAAAGAAGATGCCAGTATGAGGGTATTCTATCCCTTGAGAGTTCAGATGTGTGCTGTAGCCTTGTCCAGCCCCTGAATTTTGTTTTAGTTGTCCAGCAGTGCATTCATTTTTTTCCTTGCTCATCCNATTTTAAGGAGTCTTATCTCTAGTTCCAAGGTCAGGGAAACTTGTTCATGTTTTAAACTTATTTCGTTTAAAAATAAGGTTATTTGAACACTGCATAATGCATATGAGAGTGAAGGATAAATCAAAAAGCTGAACAAAATAATTAAATGGGAATGAAAAAGAAGATGCCAGTATGAGGGTATTCTATCCCTTGAGAGTTCAGATGTGTGCTGTAGCCTTGTCCAGCCCCTGAATTTTGTTTTAGTTGTCCAGCAGTGCATTCATTTTTTTCCTTGCTCATCCATTGACTTCACTCACATGGTCTTGGCTCCTTTCCATCTGTGATTAACTGCACTGCTTTTGATCTGGTTATGCACAAGTCATGTTCTCCTCAGGAAATGTGACATGGGCATTCAGGAGAAAGCACTCTGTCATCCCTTCCTCTTTCCGGGTATCAGGAACTGGGCGTGCCGTGGTGGGTATTCCTTTAGTCTCTACTGTTGGCAAAAGCGTCAGAAGCCAGAATAGGCAGGAGCAGCCCAATAGCCCTTGCAGTTCTCTGCGGATGACACTGATCCTTCTCGGCAGATGCAACTGCCCGGGAGGTTGCAGTCACCTCTCCAGCGTGTTTTATAGCTCTTCTCCCGTTCTGTGACTGCAGGAGATGGGAGGCAGTGAGAATACAAATTGCGCATGAGAGTGCCATGAGGGCACAGAGTGCTGAAGTCATGTACCAGCATTCAGGAATATAATCTTAATACATAAGCACACAGTGCTTCTGTGTACACTAATGCCAGCTGAGGTGCGATCATGAGAGATCAGTGTTGCAGAGATTCCCAGACTCTCACACTGTGTGGAATTGCTTCCATTTCCTGTTCAGAGGGACAGACTGTCTTGTCCCATGATCATTATGCTGCTATTTATTTATACTCTACCTGTGATAACAGAATGCCTAATGTGAAACACCTAGTATGCTAGAAGCACTAGATTGTAGGATGGCCATAATGCATATTAATGATACCTTCAGAAATGTGATAAAAAAAAAAAACATAACAACAGAATCTTCTATTTAGAAAGCGTATGGCCTCAAAAGATAAAATGCAGTAGCAGAAACAATCAAGTAATGCCAAAATGTCCCCAGACGCAGTCTGCTCGTAATAAATACATTCATCAGTCAAATTGACTATTTGATGAGGAATCTCAGTGCTGGTAGACAAATCCAGGTGTCACCAGTCTGTCAGAACTTTGCTTTAGCGTGATGGAGAGGAGCTCCAAACTGCCTACATGAAGAGGTTATAGCCAGTTGGGCTGGCATTTTGTCCCATCCTTCCAAAGTAGATATGCGTCTGGTTGCCATCCTGTGCATTAACCTTAGAAAATCCCATCAAAAGCTATTTTGTGAGTGCTTTACTTTTGTCTCCTTGTGATTCCTTCCAGTACTTGATCGGTATTTTTATGCAAAACAGGGTGTGACATTCCTAGGTAATATCCTAAGTAAAAAATTCTAATTACTTAGATCTGTGTTCCCATATAGGATTATGGCGTTATTCACCTTATCCTGAGACTATAACCTGTTCTTAATTTTTTCCTGCACTCCATCACATCTTTACCTGTTAGGTCTGTCATTTAGACTGTCAGTTCTTTGACTCATACATCCATATTTTGGTTTGTGTGTATGAACATATATTTTGTGCAAAGGCACCTTGACCCAGTTGTGCTTTCTAGGTAACTATTATGCAAATTCTAGCATTTAAAGTCATTGAAGAATTGCTTTTCAGTAATACAGATTGACAGCAGTTATCTGTGATACAGAAGGTTTGTGTCTTGAGAAAACCAGAGCTGTATTTGAGACAAAGAAATACTTGGAGGTGACCTTTTGATTTGTGAAATAGGCACAAACAGCAAATTCAGCACATTGCTAAAAATGCAGTGATAAACGTGCATGCAGCTTCATTTCTTCATGACTTCATGTTTTCCCTGCACTGTGTTTGTCTGACCAAGGCTTGAATTCTGAGGGGCTCCTGAAATTTGTGTAGTTAGTGTTATATGTTAAATGGATTTTTTTTAGTGTTCTGGTGGAGAGATTTCAAAATCTAGAGGGAAGGATATAAATTTAAATGGACAAAAATGTTTCTTGATTTATGCAGTCCTTTTTGAATTCTATAAAAGTATCTTTTTTCCCTTGCACCTACTCGAGTCATCTTGCCCTGGACTGTGCTAAGCTCTGTTACACCACTGAGCAGCTTTCTAGTTCAATGCTTTTTTTTCCAAAGCTTAAGTGCTGTAAGACGGAGCTGCTGAAAAGAACAAAAACAGTCTGAAACCATTCAGAAGGTGAATCCAGACTATGCCACTTTCCAGCTACTGCTTAGTTCAATACAGTGTTTAACTTAGCCTCAAAATGTTCCCCAGAGCCTCAAATCGGCATCAAACTGAAAAACAGCATGGTGGGGATAGCATACACTGTTTCCCACAGTTTCAGAACAGTTATTTTCTTTTCAACTTCCCCTCCAAGCAATTGAGTCTCTAAATTGGCATCACTCTAGGTGACATGCTTAGAAGGGTACATCACTAATAGCATTAAATTGATGATTTCTCTTAAAAGAAGTACAAAATAAAAAGGAACCAGATGAAAATACGGAAGTTTTGTGTCATTAATGGAGCCTACAGATGAGAGGTTTGGAAGTAAATACTCGTACAGTCATTATCAGCTTTAGCTTTCCTTTAGCTACCACACTCATTTTTTGGAAGCAGATATTTTACTCAGGGCTTACTGTTTCTTGAGGATTTTTTTTTTTTATGTAAACAAGAGTATACCTAGAGTCAGCTTGAAAAACATTAATGCAAATTAAATACAATGAATAATGCAGTTAATGCCCCTGCACACTGCCATTCAGTTTCAGCCTCTCTCATGGCTGTAGTTTGTCATACACATGTTAGTCCAACAGAAGAAGATAGACTTGAGATCTAATTAGATGCAGAGGTTGTCCTGGGCCATTCTCTATGGCCTCTATTTCAGTTTGTATTATAAAGTTCTCCAATAGTCTAAGACATTGTAATGCTTTTATTTATTTACTTATTTTCCGCCCAACCAGTAACCCATGTTACTCCCGTTCAAACCGCAGGATCTTATCTTCCTGTTCTTGTCAATGTTCTTGCCTTCCTAAAGAAAACAGATGTGCAGTTACTCACGTGCACTTCAGGTATGACCAGAGAATCTGTCACTGAAGGCTTGAATGAGGAACATTCTTTTGTTAAGAGAGCTTTGCAGTCACGATGTTTGGAGAGGATTTGTGCACACTGTAGGTGAATTAAGCTAAAATTACTTAAAATAGTGGGTTTTTAAAAGAAAACTGATCTGAAAGATTAAAAATAAGAAAGTTTGTTTAAATAACTTAGTCACGGTAGCAACTTAATAGTGAAACATAAATGGTTCTTGCACCGGTTTTGTGAACAAGGAAAAGTGCTCTTTTATCTGTTGAAATACAAGTGACATTCTGTAGCAGTCGCTTGGGAAAGCTCCCACAAAAAGGCTATGCCAATCTCACCGGACCTCTGTGACCTCCAAATCTGTGAATTCTATGCTGATGTGTGTCTATTTGAATCATTATTAAAATCAGCTGAAGCTATCAAAGTGAATCATAGAAATTATACTTCAGTATCCTCTACTTTTTAGTTTCTTTTTGTGATATCTGTCTTGCTTTTTGCAAAATTCTTGGACAAAGAGTTCTCTGTTCTGTGAATTGATAGGATTCTGCAGTATTTTCCTAATCCGTTTTTTTTCTCCAAATACTCTTCCTTTTGTCAGTTACTTTGTTTATTTGTATAGTGTCACACTAGCCATACTCGATTTCCTTATTTTGTGAGACACAGCAGAAGATGCCCTGCAAGCTGTTTATGCTTTTGTAAACTCAATTGCCATCTTCTCACACTGTACTTTCCCTG
Organism: Crypturellus undulatus; assembly: GCA_013389825.1. Taxonomy (NCBI): domain Eukaryota; kingdom Metazoa; phylum Chordata; class Aves; order Tinamiformes; family Tinamidae; genus Crypturellus; species Crypturellus undulatus. The sequence continues at coordinate 203,198 of VWPW01012710.1, forward strand.
CTATGTCCATTGTTAACTGTGAGTTCTGTGCTGAGATAATCCAACTTCCATTGCCAACTGCTTAATCTTATATGGTATCCTGATTTTCATTTTATCCCAACTAATGCCTAATTCTACCATTTTTCCTCTTTTGTTTGTCTATATGTTATCTGTTTTAAAAATTATCTATTACGTATCATACTGAAAGTTAACCATGAATTCTTTGCTACAGCAAAAGGGGATACTCAGCTGTAGAATATGAGCCAGTCATGCTAAGCAGCAGGCCATCCTTCTTCCAGGACGTAAAGAAAGTTTTTGCTGACTTTTATAGCTACAGCACACATTGAATTCCAGCTTGAAGCCGAGTTGTGTGTTTGTAGCACTCAGGACTGCTTTCTCAGAGTACTTCAGGATGTCTGAAGCAACATCCGTGTTCTGCAATGGATTGGGAGCACTCACAAATGATACTTGTTTGCACTTTTCCATACTCTTTCTCATTTGAACCCTGGCTCATTCTGCAGTCCCACGTAAGAAGCTGCTGTGAGCATGAAGAGCAAGAGCAGGAGCTACAAACTCCAAGGTGCTCTTGGCAGGGCAGGGAGGAATGTGCTGCATGTGCTCTGGGTTAAGTGTATTTGGTGCTACTGCTGGGCCAGGGAATCACTTAATATCTGGAGCCACATCCTGCCCATTTCTTGCAAGTTGTTCAGTGATAAAGACGGGTCAAGATGACAGATCAGATGTCATTAGCTGGAGAGAAGAACCAGCTAGTCAGGGAACAGCATCTGGGTAACAATGCACATGCCATAAAGTAATCGTTCTGAAACCTGAAGCACAGTAGCAAGTGGTTGCATTTATTTGTTTTTTTCTTTCTCTCTGATAGATGGGGAAACTGGTGTTGCTATAACCTATTGTTATAAGAACCCATAAAAAACAAATAAAAAACTATTTCCTGGCTTAAGTCTGTTGCTGCAAATAAAATAACACCAGGAGTGAGTCAGATCCAAGCTGTTGTAATCAAACAAAAACTTTTGTACTTCAAGTTAAATGAGATTCAATCTGGTATGCATTCAGCAGTGCCTCTGAATTGCTTTTATAACAAAAATGCTCTGGGTCCTTTTAAGAGTTTCCTTAAAAAAAATCAGTCCAGTTCTTATAAAGTAGGTTGTAACATTTTTTTGATTTAAACGAAAAGCAGATAATCTAGCTCTGCGTATTGAAGCGAAGATAAGGATTCTCTCTTCTTAGTAGATCTTGTGCTAATATGTAATTTATATTATTTTAATCTGAACCATATTCTGTGCATAACTTATCTTTTTCACTAGTCCAAAAAGGACATATTTTTCAAAACTGTTAAAAATATGTATCTGGTATAAGTCTTATTTCTTAGGTAATATAATCATTAAACTCAAATATATGTTGTGTTTTTTCCAATGTCCCCTTTTTTCTATGTTCACAATGACTTTGGCTTCTAAGTCACTTAGTTCCTTGGAGGATGTAATAATTACACATTCACATCCCTCTATCGAAATCATGTTTTAGTAGCAGCAATAGTAACAAGTAATTAAAATTGTGCAGTGGTTTTGCTTTTTTTTTTAAGTGCTTTTTTCTTTCATTTCCAATGTCAAAAGTTGAGGGTTTTTTGTTTGTTTGTTTTTTCAAAAGTAACTGAATATTTTAAGCACAAGTAGTTCATCTGATTTCTATTTGGAGCAGAAAAGCAATAAATAGGCTGTTTAAAAATGGTGCTCTTTATAAGAGTCTTGCAGAAACTATTTTATTTTTGGCTTAAAAAGTTGTTATGAAGCCAAAATAGCACTTACTGAAGAGATCATCTGTGAGTAGTTTTGCCTGAAAATTGACTATTTAATAAATGTTTTGAAAATTATGTTATCCTGAAGAAGTAAATTTCTTGTAAAAGGCATACACACAAAAAAAAAACCTGTTTGTGCTTGCATAGGTAAACAGCTCCTTGGATAGGATGAATTCTGGCTGCAGTTCCTCTTGCATGCACGGATGGCGCATTTAACTGGGTTTGAACTATTTTAATTCTCTATATGTGTTGGTAACATTAACTATTTAATGGTGTCCTTGGTCTTGGGTAGTCTAAAACTATAAAAATCAGAAGATATTTTCCTCTGACAGCTGTACCATGAACGCTTTTCTTCTGTCCCTCTAAGGCATTTCAGCCTCGGTGACTGGTCTTTCAAACTCAATTTCTGTAATCTGTCAGAATATGCTGCTGAAAGAAAATGTCAACCACACTCTCTGCAGAGGTCCAGGACTGTCATTTAATATTAATTTTTTAATAGTGTATAAGGACATTACAGTTGAATTTCCATGGCTGAATTTCTGTACGACATCTTTGTGCCATAGTCAACCAACCTGAACATGTGAAGGTTCTTGTCACCTTCTTCGGGAACAAGAATTGACTGGGGCTTTAACACTGCATTAAATACTGCATAGATATCAGAAAAGATATTGTCTTTTCAAAGCAGCTTTTGCAGTTCATTACAGGCATTTTTTTTTTTTTTAAGGTTCATAAAGTCAAGTTTCAGTCTATACTTGGCCACTTATACAACTGCACAAGAATAAAGCACCAGGCAATATTGAAATATTTTATAGAATTTAAGTTCAACTGCTGATGTGAAAGACTGAAGAAAAGACAGGTTGTCTTTTCAAAACAAATTCGTGTTGCAAATTCTAAAGCTATGACTAAAGAGAGAGAGAATTAGCTGTCCCAAGCTGTCCCATACCATTGCTCAGCACACCTAAAATAAACTGTCATATTATATGACAGAGAAGTAGTATTAGGGATTTTATTACCTTCTTACTACCCACTTCAGCGCTAGACCTTTAATAAAGATTGCTTACAGAAGTTATTGAATGCCACTTATTTTGTTTTAAAACACTGACAGAATGGCATTAATGTCCTTAAATCTGAAAAGAGAGAATGAGATAATTTTTTAAATGATAATGTAAGTGCCAGAGAAAGTATAATAAATAGAAAAAACTTGTACATTCTTCCTTGCCAAGAGTCACTTTATATGCCAATGCATTTGCAATTACTTTAACAGCTTCTATCAGAGTAAATTGGAAAGGAAAAACATTATAAGAGTAATTCACTGCACAAAAGTGCACCTTCAGAGTCACGTTAGTCACGTTCAGAGTATAGAAACCCTTTGTTTCTATATGGCATTTACTGCTCTGATATAACTTTATAACTTTAAGGTTATATGGATGCTAAATGGGAATAGAACCTTTTTGATTATGAGCAATATTGATCTTGACATAACATTGTAATGTTGTAATTTTGAAAGGTATGTGTGAAAGATAAACGGCCTTAGTATGCAGGAAAGGTCAGAAGCACAGGCTTTCTGTTTTAATTTATTATTGTCATTGAGAATTCATGCATCCTGAAAATAAATAGTCATATTGATAGACATCTTGGGTAGGAGCTGGATTTGAAAGTTCTTTTTGCCCATATCAAACTTATACAGCTAAAAACCACATGGGATTAACAAAGCTATTCATATTCTGTCTCTTTCCAAATACATTACTGATTATAGTTAGTTTTGATATAGTTACTGATACTATTGCTATAGTTATTTCTAGAATAATTTTTGAAATTTGAACTCTTCTAAGGTTCTCCTAAACAACACATTTCATTCTGTTGCTAAACTAACAGATTGTTTTTTGGCTTCATAAAAACTTTATATAATGTGCTTCCTTGAAATTTAGTTTACTATGAGGTCAATAATTTCCTTCAAACTATGATAAAACAGGACATTTTATGTGACTTGTTGAAGTCTCTTTTTGTTAGCTTGTAATACAGCTGCCTTGAATATGCTTACTTAATCAAAAGTCTTCTATGCCCTTGGGTACAATATGTCATGAACTATGTTTCATTACCAGTGTGCTCAGTTTCTGCTGCTGGAACATCTGCTACTTAGTTGGAAAGGTGTAGAAAAACTCACTATACAGTAATTGGATAATAAAACTATAGAGCTTGAGGTAATTGCTTGTGCTAAAAGCCAGATTTCCTTTGCTGAAGGCCAAATCCTTGACCCATCTTGCTACTGAATTAACCCAATTTGTTTTTTACTAGTAGCATATTGACTTATGTTGTTTCTGTTTATTGATAGTTTGTTGATAACTGATAGTTTGTGTTTATGCCATTAATTTTACAGTGTGTTACTAAAATTTAAATTTTACTATAATTACCTTTGTTACAGATAGCTAGTACTCTTACACATATGTTTTTGTACATAAAGTAGTACTTTAGGTCTATTTAGACTATTATGTCTTCAGGTGTTTTCATCAATGATCTTGCATAGATAGAGGCTGATTCTTTAAAATAATACTTATTTTTTATAATAATTCATCTTTCTATCTGGAAAATTTGCTATTAGATGAGGGTTTATTAACAAGCTGTTCTCTTTCATTGTATAGTCAGCTTAGTCAAAAAGTATTTCTTTGGTCTTATGACAGAAACTAAGCTAAAATTGAAACTTATGACCAACTGAAATTTTTTTTGAAATAGCTTTAGAATAGATTTAGAAACAGTAATAAAAGTAATAGTAATTAGTGCCTTGGGCTCCTAAATATTTTCAGGAATACCAAACAACATTATAAATGATTGTGACAAAGAATATCATGAATGCCTGTGGAGCAAATTCATGCTAATTTTTTTAAGGAGTTGTAGGAAATTGTTAGTTATTCACTAATTGTGCTCTAGTGTATTCATTGCTTGTTCTGAAAATGAATACTGTGTTAAATGAAAGTTTGCAAGAGTTTATTCCAGCACCTTCCATGTTGACTCTTGTGCTTCTGAGAAAGGGAAAGCAGAAGAATGCTGGGAAGGGAACATATGTTCATTAGAACAAAGTCAGCTTTGTTAGAAAAAGCCGCTTGCAAATATTATTCCTGATCTCTTTCAGTGGAATATTGAATTTTTATCAGCATTTTCTTCTCTGTTTCTTCCCTGGGCTGTGTGACATTCCTACTTTCATCAGAATTGTCCATCCTTGTACTCTGCAACACTTTCTTGTGCTCCTGGTGACCCACTGACACTGCCATAGATTTCCCTGTGTCATCTGCCACAACCAATAATATATTTTAGAAACACTGTTAGTTCAGTGTTTAGTCCCACAGGCCTCCTACCTCATTGTTTTTCTTCCTTGGGGGCAACTGTTCTGAAAACTCTTTCTAATCTCACCTGGGGCTTAAAGATGTAAAAATTCATTTAGGTCACAGTTATTTCACCTGTGCTTTTCTCTGCTTAATATTATGATGAACTGCAAGAGCAGTTAGTGTAAATTGCTTGCCCTCTCACAGTCTGCTTTGAATCCAGCATATTATTGTGCTCACATGAGGCAAAAAGAAGAATTGAGTGGAGTTGTAATTACAGCTGTAATTTTAAGTATTCTTGGTAGTCTTGCCATNATGTAATTACAGCTGTAATTTGATGTCATCTTTTTAAGTATTCTTGGTAGTCTTGCCATTTTCCTTTTTCTAAGTTGTTGACAGAACTTGTCTTCTGGGTTCTATCAGCTCTCAGGAGACTTCCAAATAGAGCCCAGGATCACTGGTGTGCGGAGGATATTCCCAGTTGATGATGCAGACACAGCAGCTTCACAGCAACATCACTGCTGTGATGACTAGTGCTGTCACAGCAGCTAGAGACCATAGCTATGGACCAGGTTAGTCTTTGCCCAGAAAATCTTATGAAAAGCAGTTTAAGGAATGTAAAGAAATAACTTATTTCTTTAGATTTCCAAGATCTGCATTGTGAAATTCTTGGGTAACCTAAACGTGCTGCTGCTTGCCATCACTGAGGATCAAGTGATCTAATCAGCTGAACTTTGCAGAGATGCATAATGTAACCGATTTCAACTGACTTATGAAAGGGATATTTTCCCATATAATTTTACTAATTACTGTTGCTACATTTGGGTGGACAAACTGAATTTCAAAATGCAGCACTTCAAGACCACATTGTCTGGTATGCATTACACTGATAACAGATGTCTCCTTAAATATTAGTGTCAGTAGCAGCAGTATTGATATTGGATTTACACAACCATATTAATGAAGGGTAGTAGGTCCTGCAAATAATTTACTGTCTCTTCTCATAACAACCAGTCTTGGTGACATTTCTGGTAGTATTTGATTTAAGAATAAAGTGACAGAAGATGAGTGGGGATGCCATTGGCACCAGTCCACAGCATAATAATGCTGAGTTATCATGGTCTGACTGCATACATTTTTTATAGTTGTTTTAGTATTCTAATACCATTTACTAGCAATCCCTTTTGGTGAGAGAAAAAAGAGCCCTTGTGAAAACATATCTAAAAGTGTACTTGACTACAAATCATTTAAACTTATAGGTATTTACTAAGGAGTGGCTTATGGTTGGAATTCACTGTCAGAAATGTGGGATGGCATCCTCCTAGCTAAGTATACAGGGAAGAAAACTATCACTGAGCTCTGTTGTCCCTTCTAGTGGCACTGGAGCCACAGTACAGTCGGGAGGGTCAAAGACATCATTTACTTCTTCCAAAAGATGATGTTCAAAATAAGTCAGATTAATAAACTATATAAATAAGATCATCCATTGACTCTAGAAGGAATCTCTGGTGACTGTCACGTATGTATACATTGCACAAGTTGAGATGAAACTTATGCAAAACAGACAGAAAAAAAAATGTGTCCTGTATTGCCATCTAGTAAGACAATCTTAGGTCAGGGAAAGCAGGGGAAGCTACAGAAATCAAATTTGTTTATTTTGTTTCAAATGCCTCCCCCACGTCGCCTCGCCTCTCCTTTTTTCTTTCATTTCTTTGTTCTCTTTTTCCTCTCTTTTCTTTTTTCTTTCTCAATATTTCTTGCCAGACCCAATTTGACTCTTGTTGTTTCACACTCAGTTGCAGCTATCCTGGGCCTCCTGTAAATAAAGACATGAAACTACTGCTTTCAGTGAACAGAACAAAGCTTCTTCCTGTATATAGGTATTTTGACAGTCAGTTTTCTGGGCACCCATTCTGTGTGAAACATTTCTGTCTAGGTTTGACTAAGATATTTAAGGAAGTTTATCACAAAATTTTCCCTGGAGATACTTGTTTTGTACTCTTTGCTCCAATACTGAAGGTCATCATCAGCTCTAAGCCACTGGATATCTGTGCATAATGCAATATAAATAGTATATATATAAAAATAATATAAAGAATTTTTATACTTTTTGATTTTCTTTGGTGGTGTTCTCGGTCTTACTGTAATCCATCTTTATCCTGTTATAGTCTTTCCCAGGCTATGTTCTCTTGCACCAAATCTACCTTTTTTATAATACTTTTTCAGCTTCTCTGATTCCTATCGAACTACTTAAGTGTGTGACTCCGCTATTCAGATGTCATTTCCCAAGCAAAAATGTAGGTCTCTGTAGATTTTAAACCTCTGCAGCCTCAAAAAGTCTCTTCACTTTCTCATCTTCGGTTTCTTGGGTATTTCTGGCCCCAAGGTGAGTCTGAAAAAACAGCCTTCCTGTTGGTGTAGAATGTGTTTTTCATTTCTTTTTTTTTTTTCCAAAAATGCAAACCAGAAAACGTGGGTACCAGTTTTTTTTTAGGTGATCTTTTCCTCATGTTTTATCCCCAGCACCAGTCACCATTTAGTCTATAATTAGGAACTCAGCTCTGAGAAATTGCAAAATTGTATTTTACACCAGAGGTCAGGAAAAGTCATTTCTGTGTTTCACCACCTTTTTGTGATTCCAAACATACAATTTTTATCACACTTTTAATTTTTATGTGATTTTAATATTTATATTCAAAGTACATTCTTTTATTTTATTACATTCTTGTATTACAGTGTCACAGCTATGGCCCTCTAGCTGAGATAAAAGAAAGCTGTTTAAAACATCAGATGTTTCAAAATGGTCCACTTAAAGACAAGGCTGGCTCTGGCTGGTTCTCACTGTTTCTCAGTGCAGAGTAAATCCTGTTTCAAGTTACTCAGCCTCCTCTTTTCTGGTGTTTAAGCAGTGTCAGAAATTTTAACAGTTTCCTATGTATACCCATATGCAATATAGAAGTAAATAAATTCTTGCACTTTGAATATTTTCTTCATTTTATACCTCGCTGTAGTGCATCAGAACACTTTGTTCAAAATCATGTGACAGAGACTATCTGCTTTCAGCCTCCAGGTTTTTACTACCTGCATGGGCAGAGTCTCAAGGAATCTCAGTGCAGCCTGACCGGGCACAGGGAGCTTCTGCAGGGCGCTATTAACAGCACAGTCCTCCACACGCTGAGGAGCAAGGACGAATTGTGGCATCATTAGAAAATAAAGCAAAATCGTTAGAAGGGAAAATAAAGGCAGGCAATCATTTTTATCCCTTAGTCCCAGAAGACCTGCATCCCGCCCATGATCAACTCATTTTCTTTTTTTTGGGTTTTAAAGCCAAGCTCAAGAAGGAATTTCAAAGGTCAGCGCAGTTAGCGGAGTAGGTCCGTCAAAGGTGCGTGTTTGTACTTTAGAGCAGTAAATGAAGAAAATAGGTGTGATTGACTGATGAGGAGCAGAAATCAGCACTAAGTGGGAAATCACAGAATATGAAAAGTAATACAGGTAACAAAAAAAAGTTATATTTGATGCCATAGAAAAAAAGGATCAAAAGGAAGATATAAAATAGAGCTGTGATGATCAAAGAAAAAATCCCAAATTGGTCTTTATGGCTATGTTCTGAAGAGATAGTGGCAATTCTGCTGGAGAAAATATTGTTGCAATAATCAGGATTTAGGGCTGACTGCTTAAATTTTCAGCAAATAATTTAGTTGTCAAAAGATACAGTTGCAGGTTAATAGATATGTTTACAAATTTTAGTGGAATTTGGCAAATACTTCCAACTGAGAAACAGTGGACAATTTTGTTTTGTGTTTTTAAATAGTGTTTTTGAAGCCGTAAAGGTGAGATCTTTTATCCCAATCCCATAGAAAAAGAAAAAAGTTGGAATATTTTGATCTGAATATGATGAAGTGTTTAATATAACCTGAAACAATTTTATTCTGACATAATTTCTGTGGGAAAGTACTGCTCTACACTGATCCAAAACAAGCTTCTTTCTTCCCAGAGTTTTAGTTCAACTCCTGACTGATTTAATGATAACAGATATATGATTATGAAGAATCATATATCTGTGTTTTTTGCTGTGTTGTGGATGCCTTGCAGATAAAATCTTCAATTTTTAGACATTGCTTGTTTTAGAAGGGTGTGATGAAATTTAATGTTGAAGGTGACGTACAATTTTAAACCCTGGCTAAAGCAATTTTAAGCCATTACTAAAACAAAGGACCAAGTAGGAAGCATTTGAAAGGGAATATTGCAAGTTCTGTTCTTACAAAATCCGTCTCGAGTTGATTGTTAGTTCTCTCTAAAGGTACCTAAAAAAAGGCTGAGATTTTACCTTTTGACAGATGGAGAGGACAGAGCTAAATCCAAACATAGACAGAGCTTTATCCATACATGGATCATCAAATAATTTATGTTTGTGGATGAAATTATTTAGAGATAAGGTTCTGCGAGAGAGAGATCTATATTCAGAAAATTGAGGGAAATATTGAGGAGGATCCCTTAAAAAACATTGAAGTGAATGATTTGGAGAAGTAGGAGGAAGATGAGATGAGTGCAGTTTCAAGAAGACTGGTTATATTTGTGTATATTGAATGCAAGTGGCTGGTTAAAGAAGATTCAGCTAGGTTGTTCGCCGTATGATGGATAGACATGATTACATGGATGATAGATCATATGGATAATAATACATGGATAGACGTGATTATAATGTCTAGACAGATTACCTGATTTAGAAGTAATCCCAGCACTGACTCCCAGCACTGAAGCTCATAGAAAACCAACAGAAATTGTTCCTGTCTCTGTGAACATGTCTTTGTGACCTTCTCAGGAGATTTGGATCCTGAGCACCTGAGCACCTGATCTTTCTCTGCACCAAAGGTACAATATTTTGGAGTTTATTGTCTTAGAATGACAAGTACCATGCCCTAGTAAAGCAGTGGTGTACTTACGTTTGTTTTTCAAATAAATGCACATACATGGTTAATCTTCTGACTGTCACATAANAGCACTGACCAGAAGCTCATAGAAAACAACAGAAATTGTTCCTGTCTCTGTGAACATGTCTTTGTGACCTTCTCAGGAGATTTGGATCCTGAGCACCTGATCTTTCTCTGCACCAAAGGTACAATATTTTGGAGTTTATTGTCTTAGAATGACAAGTACCATGCCCTAGTAAAGCAGTGGTGTACTTACGTTTGTTTTTCAAATAAATGCACATACATGGTTAATCTTCTGACTGTCACATAATAAGTACATTATTTTGTAAGTATGTTATGATATGTTTTCTGTTGCTACCAGATTGCTGAAGTGGAATGCACAGCAAATTTCTGTTTAAGGTCTCTAGCATAGGCTTCACAGATCTTTGTGCTTATGAAAAATATAGGTCCAAAAGTACAAAATGAATTATGGAATACCAGTCAAGTAGAATGCACAAATTCATAAACCAAACATCTCCACCTGACTGCAAGATGCACAGCCTGGTTCTGCACAGATTTCTGTCTTTCAAGAGTTAAGGAATATAATATCATATGAAGTACTCAGTTCCTGTGCGGTAAGTATGGGCAGACAAACAACAGTTTGTTTGACCGCCGTGGCTTTCAATTGAGTTCTAAATATGAACACACTCATTTCACTCAGACCTTAGATTGAATTTGGCAGACATTACAGAGAATGAGAACAAATGCTCTTAACTACTGTATATGAGGAGAAGGATTGTTAGTTATGAAGAGGATTGCCCAGTATGTAAACATTAGAATCTAAACTTAATACCTGCACTAGTCATTATATAAATGTATATAGATATGAATATATGAATAAGAAATGAAATACATCATATATATGTATAGTATATATGAAATGCCTTATATATATATATATTCATATATATATATATATATATATATATAAAATGTATTTCATTACATATTCTCTATATAAAATGTATTTCATATTCTATTTTTAAAATGCATTAAGAATTCCAGAAACACAATATCTTATGGCATCTATTTCTAGAATTAAAGACATTTAGGACTAAATTGAGAATTTGTCAGGATTTTGATTTGTTGGCTGAATGATATGATAGATATAGGTCGTAGGATGTGTTATTGGCTTTCCCAGCAGGAAGATAAATCACAGAAGTTTTATAGAATTGGCAGTGATTGGACTTGAATGGCTTTCCTCAGAAGAAAATTGTAAGCAGATTGTAGAAGAATTAAGAAAACCTAAAATGCTTTGATTTGCCTCATATACAGGTCCATTGGGATCTCAATAATCTATTTTACATTGCACAAAACACTTTGGTTTTACTTTGGATATAGTTGTGTCAGACTCTTATCAATTAAGTGACTTTTTTTCCTCAGTATACAAATAATTTGTAAGCGTGTTATATAGTATGTAATTATATGCACACACAACTTTACAGTGAATTTTGCATAAGACTATCTAAAAGATGCATATAACACAATGGGAAAATGCCTGTAGAAGTCTAGAATGCTCAGGAAGGTGATATCTCCTAAATACTCTGCTGTATGATAATGTTCAAAGATTTCTGTGATTATAGTAATGTGTTAGTTTATTTTATAGAACACTTAAACTTCATGTATTTGAAAAGATGAATCATATCAGCATTGTGAATAAATAAATTTTCATTTTGTCAGCTCTTAGAATTATGTATTGTTGCTGTAGCCCATCATTGATTTTATTTCAGGCCTCCTTGAGATTTGAATATAATGTCCTTGGAAGTGTAATCCATATATTACTTTTGTTGGAGATTGTACTGTCTTTGGCATGCAATTTATCAGTCACTTGATAGAAAAATGATTAATAGTTGAATCATATACATTCATACCATCATATACATAATTATTTTTATTCTGTTTCTTAACAATGGACTAGTTTTTATTAATCATTTTAATTAAAAAAATAAAATGCAATTAAAAGAGGACATTGCCATTCTTTTTCCAAGACAGCAGCTAGTGAAAAGTACTGGGGAAAAACTGTGTCAAAGTATCTGTAACAAATCCTGTGACCTGTTTAGAAATGAGTATGTTTTGGTGAAGGCATGAGAATAAGCTCAATCAAAGAGGTTTGGGTCCTCTCAAAACTCCACATTGAGGAATGGTAAAAAAAAAAAAAAAAAGATATACAGTATTCCTTTTTTTTCCTGCTATTTCAGAGTTTTGTTTTGAGCTTCTGATCAAGGCAAAACAGCCTTACATGGAGAAATTGATAGCAACCTACCTTGCATAATTAGATAGCTGAGGAGTTTGAAGAGAATTTAATGAGATAAAATTTATGGGCTCACTTCTCTCGCCTAAAGAGAGGTGAACTTGGACTTCACCTGTAATAACAGTGTGCCAGCCTCTGCGCTATTGCAGAACAGGAGATCATCCTTTTTCTCTAGCAGTTATGTGAATTTATTCCTCTATTTCCTTTACTTTTACAACAAGTGTATAGAACAAAATGTTATCTTTCAGGTCAAAGAAGTAATTTGATCTGAAATACTTTTCTCTTGGTGAAATGAAAGTAGGGAAGACTGCCATTCTGGATGGCAGGAACTGAAACGTTTTCTTTTGTCAGATAAGTGAAAAAAAATGTATTCTGACAATTCCTCATATACCAACAAACGCATTAGGGATTTATTTTTTTCCATTTATGTCAGTTATTTGACTGTAATAGCGTAGTCATATAAATGCTACTGAATAAATTCACAACAGTGCATTGCATTTTATGTAGGCAGTAATTTGTGTTCAGGTATCTCCTCCTTTTCAGATCAGCATAGGCATTTTTCAAGTTTATGACAGACTGTCTCCCCAAGCCTTTGCTTTTTAATTTTTGCCTTGTTATTAGCATTGTGCTCAGTTTAATTCTTTTGTTATGCCATGGGTTTATGCCACTCCAGACAACCTGACAATGTTACTGCTAAGTCTCAGTTCTATTGTCATAAGATTTTAATGTACATTTCCATAGAGATTGTTCCAAATCCCTTCTAAAGTGGATACAGTGAAACTTCCTTTCAAAAGAAAGAAGTATGTGTTTCTAAAGCAGAACTACTGATGTATTGTAGATATTTCTTTTCTTCTTAGGAATTTCAAGATATTTCTTCAAAAAGTACTACTAAGAAGTCACTAAGAAGTCACTCTAGGTTTTTAGAAGAGGACAGGATAAAGTTGATAATTTTGGAAATCCGTAAGTCCATTTCATTGTTTTTTCTGGTTGAAAAGGTGCTATCTGAAGCTCTTCCGCTTCAGAAGTACCTACTGTTTTATTTTTGGCATAATGAAATACATCTGATTGGAAGCAAAGTCCTAAAAGCAAAGTTAAAAAAAAAAAGAAAAAAGGAAAGAAATGTTTATAACAAAAGATTATGATCACTAAGTGTCAAAGAATTTGAAATACACAAGTGTTTGAGCCTGCATCATTCCTCTGACAATACTGTAAATGATAACTAGTACAATAACAAAAGAAAATGTGTTCTAACAAGTACAATAAGCACAACTTGTCATATATATGCACTTCTGAAACATATTTTCTTAGTGTTAGTTTTAGTGTTTTGTTTTGTTTTTACAATCGAAGTCTTTGTTCGAGTATTTTTAATGACAAAACAAGCATGAGGAAAGAGTGACATATTCCTTGAAATCTAACTGCTTGCTCGATTGGGGTGTCTAGTAACCGGCTTCATCATTAATTGATAGTACAAGGCTTGTTATAACCCATCAAATGGTTTGGCAGTTATGTGTCAAAATATGAAAAACCTATTCCTGTCTGTTCTTTTAAGCACAAAACATTCTCAATCTATGGTTTCTTTTTCTTTATCTGTACTTGAGCGATACCCTGTACATATACAAGTGTAGATATATATGTAATAAGTTATCGTGTGTACATATTTCTGTGTGTGTGTTTATATATATATATATATGTGTGTGTGTGTGTATCAACTGTAGCAATCCCTTACTGATAGGAAAAACATTGTTTCATTTTCATCTTTTTTTACCAAATATGAAGCTTAAGCAATGATTTTCCTTTTATGTCTGTTTTTTTTTTTTCTTTTATTTAGCCAGAGATCATTTTTCTGACTCTTTCATGGCACATATCCACATATCGAGAGAACTGTCCTGAAATGAATTTCTCTTTCCTAGATACCAATTTTCCACACTGAATAGCCAAGTGCATGTTCCTGTCAGGAAACTTTTTGAATTTTTTGAATTTGAGGAGACAGAAATCTGTCTATCTTCTTTGAATGCGAACTGTCATCTTCACCTGCATACTAGCTGCAGGATCTGTTTAGCCTTTATTCTCTTGAAAAGCAAGGTCTATCTGTTTGTTTTAAAGTTTAAAAGAAAGTGAGCTCACCTGACTGACCATTTTCCTGAGAGTCCTTGTGGGACTTCCCCTGTGGACCACTGGTGATGCACAGGATGCTGTGATAAAGCAGTGCTCAGGGAGACTGAGCTATCTCCCTCTGGCCTGACAAATGAAAAACAAAAGATTAGAAGAGAAATTATTTTAAGAAGGCAGAAGGAGGCTGAAACCGTTTCAAAATGTTTGGAGCACTTAGTCATGGACCTATTTCCCAAATAACTTCCCTCCTATGACTATTCTTTTTCTCTCTTATTTTTCCTTCTTCTGAGATCTTGGTTCTTGCTGAACAGGAGAAAAATGGCAAGACTTGAATATTACTTTTCTGGATGTCTAAAAAGTAGAGCTTCTTTCAGGAAATAAAGTGTGGAAAAGAATGGCTTTCATATGTAGAAATTCCTCTGCCTACACTGGGAGAAGTTCCTGTCCTCTGACTTTGTCCCCTACCCTCTTAGCAGCTGGAGAAGGAGCCAGTTGTTCTGAGCTTAGGAGAGTGTCGACTGCTTTTTGTTGATAAAGTTTTCATTCATGGACAGATCTGTTTGTGCATTTGGCTTTGCTCCTACCTTTTCTGTGGAGCCAGCAGTGAGATTATATTCTAGTGCCAATTTTTTTTGCATCTTTTGGTGCTGCTTTCAAGGCCTTATTCAGTTGGTTTTTTTTCAATTCTCTAATAAATTAGAACTGAAGGTGGAGTTGGAGATGTATTTCCTCAAGGAGAACAGAAATTGAACTGCTTTTCTAAAATCTTTTACAATAGGTAGGTAACTAACTGCTCCTACTCCTCTAGCCATTAGCCAGAGAAAGCTCTGTGCTCACAGGTGCACAGGTGCATAGGTGCGAAAGGGGCCCTCGCCTGAACTCTTCAGGGATTACTAATATTGCTTTGGGAGGTGGAAGGAAGGGAAACAGATGTTAATGGCAGCCTGTCCAGGATGTTTTACTGTCAGACTGCTTCTAGACTTGTTAGTTGTAGCTTCAGTTTGATTGTTTTTTTTTTTTTTTGTATCAAAGCATTTTACATCCTCTATTATAAAGTAGCCAGTTGTGAATATACAAGAAAGGCTGGTTGCTGCTTTTGCAAGTCATGTGAGATACACCAAATGACACATGTTATTAAAGATATACGGTACTCATGGATTGGCAGAGTTAAGATAAATAATCCTTATGTAGCGTTACAATCATTAAACATCTATATAGTGGTCTGCCTTGCTATCTCTCTGCCTGATTTAAGAAAATATATTAGATAATATGTCTTAATCATTATTTTAAATTATTTTGCGTTTTTCCTGGATAATTATTCCGTGAAAGGCCCTGTGGCCTACTGCATTTTGAGTGACAACTCTGTGTATATTTGCCTTTTGCTTTGGAATGGTATCTCCTCCTTTAGCTTCATATGAAGATTTGAATATATTTCACAGTAAATACTATTGCATTACAATTTGCTATGAATGAATATTTCTGATACACAGAGTGATAAAAAATAGACCATAGCATATTCTATGCGAACAATGTTTAATGTTTGGATGCTTACGATATTTTTGTAGTAATTCAGAGCGTTAAAATCAAAAAATAAAAAAGAAAACACTGCAGAATTGTTTCACTGAGAGTTAGTGACTCTTAAGTTTCCTCAGACCAAAGCAGAAGAAAGTACTATCAAGTACTTTTTTGTTTCGTAATTACAAGCATGCAGTGTCATTAACAGAAAAATTAAAATTTATACCAAAAAGTTTAGATTAAGTCAGCTGAAAGAACAGAACTACAGAAACCTAGAAAAAAAAATGAACGCTTTAGAACTGAAAAATCACTGCTGTAACAAACCCTGGCTTTTCCCTTTTGAGCTGCCTCAGAAATGAAAAATCGGCTTATCTGAGTAGTGCAGAACTGCAAGAGCTCAGCATGCAATCTCCTCTTTTAAACCTCAGCACAACCTCGAGCTTGCAATTCTTCTGCAGGGCACACTCAGGCATAATCTTTGTTTTAAAACATTCAGTGTCTCTTCTACAGGAAAGCACCTAGATCAGATCTTAAAAGTAACAGGTCTTATAAGGATTATAATTCTGTTGCTGTCTTTCTTGTCTGTCATTACCATTTCCTACCTTATCTTTTACCTTTGCAAACCAACAGTCAGCATTTCAGTGTCAAAAATAAAATGCAATTGATCTCCCTTTCCCCTATCTTCTGCATTTGGAGATATATGCTACCAGAAATGCCATTCACTGTCTTTATGTGTACATTACAATAATTAATGACAAACCCTTCTCACCATTGGAAATTTTCAGCTGTTGTATTAGTCATAAGAATAGTAATATATTGTCATGATGATTATTGTTGTTATTATTATTCATTGCAGTACAGTGGGATAAAAGTTGAGAGTAACTCATTATGATGTGAACAATGTCTCTAATCCACAGGCTACAGCAGTGTGATGTGATAATTAGTTTTAGAAAGTGAGGTATTTGGGACCTGAATGAGAATGGCCAGAATGGGCCACGGCTCTTCTTCTTGATGCCTTTTTAAAAGTTAGGCTTTTGAATTGAAGGACTTTGCCACAGCTGATATTACCAGACTGAATGACAATAAGAAGAAAAAAGGAGTTGAATAGCAGCTGTAATAGTTACATATCTCTTTTTCTTCTTCTTCATTTTTTCCTTCACAGAATTTAACCATTATAAAACAACTATCTTTTTAGAATTGTTTCGCCACTACAATGCTCTGCCTTGTTATTTGTCTTCTGCTTACACACGCTTGTTTTATAAGCGTGGAAAGGCAAAATGGAATCTGTCATAAATTATAGCAGTTACAAGCAAGAATAAATCAAATCCTGAAAAAATAATTTAATGTACTCCTGGGAACAATTTAAGCGTGATTCACTGCTGAAACTTGTGGAAAACAAAGTATCATGGCTGCTGTAGAGATTAAGCCTTCCTCAGTATGAGCAGGGAACAGAAATATTCTATTCGTCTTTTTTTCCCTGTTGCATTCCCTCCCTCCACTCCCCTTATTCTCTCCCAGGACAAATATTTTCATCTGGAATAAGGTCTGATTTGCTAGTAATAGCTGCCTCTAATAAAAAAAAAAAAAAAAGAACTTATGTCTCTATTGAAATCTACCTAGTTTGTATTGTGTTTAGGGAACACATTTTTAACTTGCCTTCTTCACCCTTGTATGTGTCTGGTACTGCCTCTGGGACAAGAAGATAGTGTCTTAGTATGGCTTTTAATCTCCAGGGACAAAAGGCCGAATATCCAGCTGGTACAAATCAGTCTGTCTCTGTTGGCATCAGTGGAATTAAGATACCTTGCACCTGCGCAGACTTAGCGTAAGAAATATTGCACGCACATATGTACAATGAAAGGCTGAGGTTGTGAAATGAAGCACTCGAAGACTAAGAAATGACAGAATTAAATGGCTTCGCTGTTACTAGAACTGTGAGTTCTTGCTTTAAGTGGTTTACTTAAGTAAGGTCCCAAATAGGAAATGGCTCTTTTCGAGCTGGACATGAGGAAGGCTTTGTTACCTGTGATGCTGAATGGCACATGTGCACGGTCCTATTACTCTTGGAGTAGGTATGCTTAAGCGAAACAAAAAAAATATTGGAATATGATGGTGCGCCTTTGATGGTACTTCTTGCAAAGACATAAGAAGATATTTTTTCTCCACACTATTAATTAATGTTCAGACTGGTACTTGGTGATTTATATTGTCATCATTTAGCTTGTTCAACCAAAGATTGTTCTCAGTTCTTCCTAGATTTGAATTGATTTCAGTTTTCTTTCTAATGATTTTCTTTGAAAGGTATCTAAAAGGAAATTTGAAAGAGCCATCCCTACATTAAAAATGTTACACTTTTGCTGTATTTTAGATGTTTACTGTGCTGTAAGTACTCCCTCAGAGATGCTTTCAAAGTTAGGTGTGCAGAAATATTTGTAGATATCCAATTTAAATATGCAAAATGTCAAAAGTATAGGTCTTTCTATAGATGATTTTGTGTTTTTGTTGATCATATTGCTAAACACCATTTAGATGTTGCTAGAGTAATGGATATGTATAAATGAGTATATTTACTACTATTTTTAATACACCGATGGCCCATAATAAGTGTGGTATTAATGTACATGTAAATACTTTATATATATGAGTGTACGCATGTGTATAAATGTGATATATCTATTTTTTTATCATATGCCTGTGTTATTCCATCTATATTTGCAAAGTATGTGTGTTAGCGTTTTTCCATTTTATATTTTACAAAAAGAAAAACTTGAAACTTTACGCCTTTGTCATGTAATAAGGGATGTTTATATTTCCCAGTTAAAAACAAAACAAAACAAAACAAAAAACTACATGCATAGGTTACCATGACAAACTGTTAACATACCTGTACAGGGCCAGAAAAGTACAGAGTTCTTTACAAAAGAAAAAAAAAATATATATATATACATATATGCTTGAAACTGTGGTCAAAATGTGCTGTTTTAAAGAATACTCTGTTTAAATAAAACTTCCTGTCAAAATTATATGCATTTCAATTGCGGGAAGCATGAGAGCACAGGATAAGCATATTATGGAGGTTAACTGTCTTGAAATGAGGCAGGATGATGAGGAAAAACTCAGGTAGATATTTGGCCAAGGCAGCTGAGCATCACAGACAACACATTGCTGTAAGTTACTGTGCTCTCTATAGGAAAAAGAAAGAAAAAAAATTCAACTTGTCCCATGCTAAGTATCTTTGCATCCTTTAAAGGAGCCCTCCCTTTGGTTTTTGTCCAGATCTTGGAAATATCGGAAAATTGAAAGTAATTACACGTAAAACAATATAAATTAACCATGAA
The DNA here is from genome assembly GCA_013389825.1 of Crypturellus undulatus. Classification (NCBI taxonomy): domain Eukaryota; kingdom Metazoa; phylum Chordata; class Aves; order Tinamiformes; family Tinamidae; genus Crypturellus; species Crypturellus undulatus. The sequence continues at coordinate 222,496 of VWPW01012710.1, forward strand.
GTGTAGCAAGGTGTTGTCTGAAAACCACGTCTGATTCATGTTTAAGCAAAGCCTAAAAAATGCTGAGGAAGTCAGTCCAGTTTTGAAGTTGACTGAGACACATTTTGAAGTCTTTTCATAACCTTTCAAAAATATGAAACACTAGAACTGTTCCCAAGAGACATGGAAGTGGCGTTGAGTGAATGAATCAAAGATTCAGGATGATTTGCATAATTAAATGGTTTTGCTCTTTATCTAAATTGATGTAGCATAATATGGTCCTAAATCATGAGAAAACAGTTTTGCAGCTGATGATGTCACTTTTAGGTTTTTTTCATTGATAATATTCTATCTGTAGACATAATACAGAAGATGTTAGGAAGATATTTTCATAACGAATTGAGGAACTTGCATTTGAAGTGATGTCCTTTGGAGTGCATTGGAATATGATAAAAAATAAATTCTCATGGCAGGTAAACACTATAGTTTTGCTTACAATGATGACAGGATGAGAATAGATGAGAGCAGCCATGTTATACATGTTGTTGAAGTTTGACCACAGCTTTTTTTATATTTTAAGATGGGTACGTATCTATGTTTTGATGCTGAGCTGAGTGAACCATCAGGGTTGTACTAAGAAACCAGGGTTTTGCTTATAGCTAATGAACGATTTTTAAGATGAAAAGAGGTGGTAGGAACCAGTTGATGCTTTAGTCATAAAGTTATTTTCTTTAGCTAGCTGATATCCAGAAGTAACACTTCTACACTGTAACACAGAGATCATTTATTTTCTTCCTTTTACATTTTTAATGCATAAAATAAGATTACTACCATTATAATTCACACCAACTAAAGGTTACTTTTATTATCATCAACTTACATCCAGTTACTGGATCTCTGCACTGATTAGGAAGTTTGCTTTTTAAGGGGTGTAATGATAAAAAAAAAATCAGCTTTATCCTGGAAGGGAAGAATTGTGTAGAAAGAGTAAAGTAAATGCATTATTTATTTTTAGATGGAGTCTGAAAGAACTCCTAATTTGTCACTGCATTGTGATAAAGCACTGAAAAGGTTGTTTGCTTTCTAGCATTTTTTTTGTTCTGTGCTTTTTAGCTGCTTGAAGCAGAATATTGCGTACTATTTTTTGTCTCTACCTCTTGATTTAAGGGGTTGTGGTTTAATCACATTAAAAGGTTTACAGCCCAGGTTTAGAAAATAAGAGGGTAATGTGTAAGAAAATAGAAAAAGAATAAAACTTAAGATTAAACATCCTTGGCTATTTCCTGTTCAAGGAGGTATTAGACATGATAACAGGAGTATTTGGCAAACCGAGATGGTTTTGTTTAGCTCTTAAAAGGTACAGCCTATTTTTTTTAAATTAAGCCTTTCATGATTTCAACCTTCATATTTTAACAATTGCAAGTGATACACCTTTTTGACTAGAAATTTAGCAATACAAAAACATTTTTAGAAATTGAAGCAAATCAGGAGTCACAATCGCCATTGCTAGAGGAATATAACAAGAGAAAAAAAAAACACACAAAAATGTGAGTTAGTTACCTGCAGATTAGACTGCCTCAAAAAACAGATGTTCAAAACTGCTTAGTGATCTGGGCTTGTTTTGTTTTACTCATGAATCCTGACTCTATGATATGATGGCAATATTGACAATTAAATTGTAAAGCCAAGCCTAAGTATTTCCCCTGAAATTGTTACACTTATTTTTACTGTCACTTCGTGGCAAATGAAAACTAATGTTCATTGTAACTAGAATGACAGAGTTATTCATCTACAAAAATCAATAGCTAAAGTGTGCAGTAGTTTACATTTTTTCAAAAGCTTGTAAATAATTTCTTACAGAAGTACAGAATTAATATATAGTGTTGTTTAAAACAGGCAGGCAAAGTAAATCTCCTTATATGATAATAAAAAGAAATTTATGTCATCCTTCCATCAAAAAATGTTAAGTATAAAGCATGAAATAATTTAAAACCTTAATATACCTGTGCTCAGAAATCAAATACAGTACCTGTCACTTGAAAAAGAGGTGATTTTTTTCAAGTAGACCGCATCATAATGTAAAACAAAAAAAAGAACAAAAGATATTAAAAAATAGATAAGGTCTAGTGTTTTCCTAGAAGAATATACCTATTTTTTGTGTTTAAACTTACTGCAACCTTAATGCTGCTGATGTCATCTGCTTGATTTTTTCTCTGTGAGTCTCTTTGTGCCGGACACACTTTTGTTATTATGTTTTATGCAGAGTATCTTGTGTACATATGCATATTTGTGTACGTGAAAATATACATATTGCATGTTCAAGGAGCTGACAGGATTTATTTAAAAGTAAAAAGTAGCACCATCAGAGTTCCTTTCTTATTTTTGTTGTTTTTTCTTACCTTTTTCATTTTAATTTATTTTTTCCTCTCTTCCTTTTATTTTTTTTCCTTGTGCATCTTACTATACATGAAGCTAGTTGTAAAAAGTATTAAAAGCAGGTTTTCTGACAAAAAAATGCAGTTACATCATGTGATTTTATAACATCTAGGTGTTATAAAAACATGTTTCAGAGATATATTTCAATGTTCACATATAAAAAAAAGTCAGAATCAAACATTTTCTCAAACATTCTCACTTGAATTTAAACTTTAGTTGTTATAGAAAAGATTCCAGTACTATTAAAAGTGGAAGAACTCTGTGTTCTGAAAAGAAATGATTCCGTTTTATCAAATGTGACATATTAGACATCTCCATGTGGTTTTTAATTTTTTTTTCCCCCAGTGATTTTTAAATTAAAATACAGATATTACAACACAAAATGTTGTGGAACAAAGTGTTCTGTGAACTTGTCTAATCTGGTGTCTTTCCAGTATGACCTTGAATGAATGAGAAGGCACCGCAAAGTAGCATGTGTGATACCACCTGTAGTGCAGGAACTGGGAATCTGTATATAGCCACTCTTTTGCAAAGAATCGAGTCATCTTTATAGCTGCAAGTAAGTACCAATTTGGAAAAAAAGATCAAATTCAAGAATAGCTTTTTGAGAATTTTGCTCCATTTTAAGAATAGGTTGCTGAAAGTTTGGTGATTTAAACTATATAAAGAAAGCAGATGACATTTTTATACCTATATAAATTCTTAAAATTGCAATAGGTAAGACACATTTAATATTTTCAGCCAACCTAAGTGATGCTTGAGGAGAAAGTTGTAACAAGAGTTGTGAAGAGGGTTGTTTGACTGGTGTAATGAATCATATAGTTCAACTTTTAGTTAAATTCTGGGTGGTTCATTTGCAATAGAAAAGTAAAAGAAGTCTACTATTACTATTGGGGGTAGGTAGATTTGTTTATAAAACATCTTTTTAAAAAGAGCAGTTGAACATTCCAGTAACTGTGAGGCATCAGTAACGATGTGGTTTATGCTACTGCAGTAGCTCCAAGGTCATGGTTAATCCGCTTTTCCCCACTCCCCTGCTTTTATGCCTTACCCCCAGACCTGTCTTACTGGCTCCCCTGCTATAATATGTCTCAAATCAGAGCATTCTTAGGGCAGAGAATTTACAGACTCATTCTTAAATGACATATGTGTTAATGCTGCATTGTGTCTTGCAGAAGCTCTGCAAAAGTCTGGTTGTAAGTGTAAACAACTCACATGGAAAATAGTTCTTTTCTGGGGAACTAACTTATCACAGTGAAACTTATGATATGACAAATTATAATTGCAGCTGATGTATAGTGAAGCTGCCGAATGGATTTCACGAGGGAAGGAAAAAAATATCCTTTCTTTCTACAGCTTGGAAGGATTGTTGAGAATAGGGGATGTTTATTAGTTGCTGCTAGTAATTTCAAATTAAAGCATCTTGTAAGTGAAGAATCCTGCGAAGGGTTGTTTGGGGGGGAAAAATAAAATCTATCTGCCTGCCCAACATAATGTGCCCTGTGACTCAGCTCTCCTCCCAACAGGGCATGTATTTAGGATAAGGCCAACGTGTAAGTATGAGCTCTGAGTTAATATTCAGAATACTTTGAATTTAAGCTCAGCTTAAATATCTTCTCAATATAGCCTGAAAGTTCTTGTTGGTATTTCTTCTTGAGTTTACTGTTCGACATGAGTGACAGTAAGCTCAAAAGCTCTTTCAACCTTGTCCGTCANGAATCCTGCAAAGGGTTGTTTAGGGGGAAAAAAAAAAAAAGAAAATCTATCTGCCTGCCCAACATAATGTGCCCTGTGACTCAGCTCTCCTCCCAACAGGGCATGTATTTAGGATAAGGCCAACGTGTAAGTATGAGCTCTGAGTTAATATTCAGAATACTTTGAATTTAAGCTCAGCTTAAATATCTTCTCAATATAGCCTGAAAGTTCTTGTTGGTATTTCTTCTTGAGCTTACTGTTCGACATGAGTGACAGTAAGCTCAAAAGCTCTTTCAACCTTGTCCGTCAGCGTTCGCATCTCCAGGGAATAGTAGATTGTGCTTGTTCATAATAGATACGGAAGCAGGATTCATAAAACTGGAAACAGTGTAGCACTGAATGCTGCCAAAGCTTTTCCTTATATACTGGACTCCAAATGTTCGTGATTTCCTGTAGGGAGTACTTACTTTTGCACGTCTTCAACTGTTAGTTAGTATTCTGTTTCTCACTGTGCGTATTAGGAACTGGTGGTAACGCTCCCCAGAGGTCTGGAGTTGTTAATCCATATGTCTTAGGAGCTTACTGTCAGACTGGTCTCATCAACACTAGCATTAATATACAGAATTTCTCACCTAGTTCTTCCACCATTCTTCAAACAACCCATCTAATAGCTGAAATATATATTTAGGATAATGTCAAACAAAGCACACTATGTAAGTATGTTTTGTTTGTGCTTTAATGGTTTAATAACCATTTGATTATGGTTTGATAAATTATTTGAACTCAGGACAACTTGGAAGTTTGTCAGATTGATATAGTCACACAAGACAAAAACAATGCTTTTAACTTCCAGTTGATGTCCATTCTCATGGTGATCACGTGTCACAACTGGCTGAACAGCATTAGAATTTTTTTTTATTAGATAGAAATAAAAATAAATTGATACTGCAGAGTCTTAAACATTTTCTTAAACAGACATAGTAAGTCAACATAATTTGACAGTTGCTTTGGGGCAGTTAGGTAGTGATTCATAGAGAATGAAGGAAATAAAAAAGCCAAATCCCTCTTAAAGTCACTGGCAAAACCTACCTGAAAAGTACCTCATATTGTTTTAAAGTATGTTTCTCTATGAAAAGATTTTAGAAGGACATTTTCTTACCTAGTAGGCAGGTTCCATTTGAATAGTAAGGGCTTTTTTGGTAAGAGTGATTTGATTGCTTACTTTTTTGTTCCTGTTGAGAGAAATAATCTTAGAGGGGAGGTAAGCTACATCTCCTGCAATGGCTATGGTGCAGGTATCATGGTCCTATACCTGTAACTGAAAGCAACTTGTAACTGTGAACCCGATGTAGTCCAGAAATTCCTTTATCATTTTAGCATGGAAGTCCTCTTTATTTATTTTCAGTATGTTATTATAACAATTATATGTTATATCTTATCATCATTATATTTATATTTATATTTATTTTTATTATTATATTATTATTATTATTCAGGAAATGGTGCATTATGTAGTTATTTCAAAATTAACTTGTACAAATCAGACATCTATAATCAATCACAATGAAAGGTACTGTGTAAATTTTGAGCAAAGACATAGTAAATTTATCGCAGTAATATAACAGCCTTTGTGATCATAATTAATTGAGGCATCATTTCTGACACTTTAAAAAAAATCACCCTATGACAGAGAGAAGGTATGGAGAAGTTCAGTGTAAATGTCAGACCCAATTATACACAAGAGATTTGGGAAGTTAGAAAAAGATGCACTTTCTCTTCCAGATCCACCCATTTCACTGTAATGAAGAAGGTTTTTGACTACTAGGAGTGCAAGACATGCACTTTTGAAGACTTTGAGGTTACACTTTGTGCTGTTGTATTGTCATCACAAAGAAAGCATTTCCCGTGGTCTCTGGCTTTCTTTACCTGTTCTTTACCTGTTCTTTGCCCCCTCCACTTTCAAAGGTTCCTTTGATATAGGTGCTTTCATTCATTGGCATGTGGAAAAGATAGAGGAAGCTGTGGCCTTTTATCCCTGAGCAGCTGCTCTAGAATAGTTCCAGGTTTCTAAAAACCAGAATTAATTATCTAGTCCATTACTGGAAGGCAGGCTGCTTTTCTCAGGAATCTTAGAGATGAGAAAACTCTTGTTAGTGGGTGGATTCTCAGATTCCGTATGGCAAACTTATGTATTTTGAAGGTTAATGCCAGCTTAGGCGTTGTGGATAACCTGTCTCTATTCATCTTGGGTGTTGTTAGTTCGAAGGTAGTTTAGAACTGCAAACAGACATCATTCAATATTTCCTTGAAATTGCCTTCTACTCTAAAGATAAACGATCAAACCACACTTTGAAAAACAAATTTTAATCTGTTGTGTAATACTGGAAAAAAACATCAAAGGTATCGAGAAAAATGGAATATCTAACCAGAAATAATAGTAATTATTCAGAAAAAGCATATCTGTGTATTTAGAAACAAATTAGAAGGAGCGTTTTTCCGAGCTTATATAAGTTATGACATTGTGTGTATAAAGTAATATTGAATTAAATTTCTAAGATTGAAATCTTCCCTTGAGAAGCAATTCTGGCTTATTCTAAAACATTTCTATTGGTTAGGCTCTTCTTTAATCATGTTGTATAAACACAGAAAATGAAAATACTGACTGTTGTGTGCATATAGAAACTTTTATTTAATTAATCTACTGTAAGTTTTATTTTGGAAAACTTATCTCCCAGCTTAAAATGCTGGTAAATCATTTGCATTTTTAAGATGGGAGAGGCCAGCTTTTTAAGCCATGTCAGCTTCCTATTTAGTGGTGCTTGTTGTGAAGGGCTTTTTGTGTTACTTTAGTTAAATGGGCTCAAAGAGAAGATGCTCTCCACCTATTCACGAGCTGAACATATAGCCCTCTTTCTTTGATTTTCTACTTGATGATTATGTTTAATTTTTTGTTTTCAAGTATACTGGTCCAATAGAAAATTCAGCCAAAAGCTGAATATGTAGAAAGGAATGGGTGAATAGTGGAGACCTCCTGAAATGTATATCTCACCAAGTTAATAAATGCATTATTCCAAACATGTCTTGCCCTGTGCCGGATGGAGCTGCTGGAAATAATATCCTTGTGGGGTCTTGCGTGGGACAGCGCTCTTTCAATGTTTATGCTCCAGAAATGTGATTCCAATTTTGAATGTAATGAGAAACTAAGCTGTGTGCCTCGTAAGTGTTGCAGTTATCTCAATTCCATAATTAGTCTGAAAACTCAAGATCTAAAAAGCTAAGTCTATGCATGCTCAGCCAATGAATGTGTTAGTCTTTTGACTGGAATTATGAATTTTCAAAATATCGATTTTAAGTGAAATAAATTCTGCATGTTTACAATAAAATAATGTTCACAAATGTGCAACTGAAAATTAACCACTACTTTCACCATACCATAGTCATCTTGCAAAATAAGGATTCTGGTCTCATTCATAATTCATCTGAGAATTATATGGACACAGTGTTTACCATTCCAAGAAATTCAGCACATCAAGAGCATAAGACCTAAAATTCCCTTCAGTACTGCTCAGGGCTTTACCCTTACTTACCTCTTACTAAGTGTACTGTCTTTGTTAAGCTCCAGCTGCTGAACTCTGGCTATTTTACCATTCAATTATAGCTGAAACAGTACTTAAAAAGCAAATTTTGGGTCTCAAGTGTGCAAAAAGACCTAAGAGACCATTTAAAGAATGAATACAAAATATTTTGTATTCTTGTCCTTTTTTTTCGTTTGGTTTTCTTTTTTTAAAGTGACCTAACAGCTACATCTTTTTCCCAAGCAACAGAACAGTTGGTGATGATGATTTTAAATCTATAGCCATAAAGAGTCAAATATAGGGAGAATGTTCTGAAAAGCTGCATGAACTAGTTTATCCTTCAACAGACTTCTTCATTCTTACATTAGGAAACTTGTAATTCATAGGATTTTTCTTGTAGTCCTGGTAAAAGCATCCCCTCTTGCTTCTGGGAACACTCAAGAGTAGAAAACACAGATTTCCATTTTCTTTTTCTTTCAAGCCCTGTTCCATTAGGTGCAGTATTTTCAGGTCCATAACTCCTAGAGGTATGTCCCATACTGTTGGTAATGCCTTAAGGGAAGAATAAACTCTAAAACCTCCTTCCCAAACTGTGTCGGGTTTAGTGGATAAATTGGTGACAAACAGAGTTTGTATTTTCAAATGTTCTTTTGGAGTATTTTAGATTAATGGTTTTATTCCCTTAAAACCATTTGGAGTACAAGATGTTATAGATTTAATTACATTTAGCCTTATCAGGCTGGCTTGATGGACTTCTTTTGTATATTCCCTTCAACCTTTTTATTAGCAGAGTCTCTGGAGATTCTGCCTTCTGTAGATAGATTATTCACCATGAGGAAAAATGTAGCCTGTAACACAAAGGGCAAATTGTCTTATTGCAGCTCCATAGAAGTATGGTTGCAAATGACTGACTTGAAAGCCCTTTAGTGACTTGGATGGCTCAGAGTAAATTGCTTTTTTAACAGCACAAAAGTGCTGGTGTCTGTTCCTGCATGCATTACACTGCAGCCTAGCATAGTTCACCTTCCCTTGCAGTGAGCTCTGCCACTCATAATCTGTTATGAAGACATCAACCGATGACTGAAACTTAATTACTATTTGACCAGCACTCAAAAAGGTATGATTTATGATAGAAGGTTTTCCTTTATATAATCCAAATACGTCAACATAAAATGTTCCTCGGCTAATTGGTATTTTGACAAATTTTTGGGAAAGTGTTGCTGCTACTTTCCATGACTTGACGCAGGATTCCTAGGTGCCAAAGGATGACCTGTTGCCCTGCAGGCTGGAGAAACTGACATTTGTCTCTGTCTCTGAGATTTGTAATTTAATTAGCTAAAAATTCAGGGATAACATCAAAGTTTTGCAACAGGATCCTTAACATTAAGAGCCCCTTGGAGAGATCTGTGGTAAATCAGAAAAATATTTTTTGTGTGTGCATGTGTGTGACCAACTCCTGCTCCTATTCCTTTTCTAAAGAGGAGCCAGGCACAGCAGGACAAGGAAGCATGAGCAGGAAGGGATAGTGTCCAGACTAATACTAGGAAGTGCTGAGACTAATGCTAGGAAATTTTGTAGTGGTTTATATGGTAAATCAGAAAATAAACTGGACTGTCTTTCTCAATATCATCTTTGGCTCAGATCCGTTCATGTTAGCCAAGTTTCTCTGTGCTCTGTACACCCTTCCACAACAAAATTGTTTGGAGTAGAAAGATTAAAACTCCTCATTGCTAAAACATGTGCGCAGGCGTAAAATACAGTGAAATTATAAGTACCTTTGAAAAATGGAAATTAGTGGATGGAGTAGGGTTAATTGTCAGCAAGCTGAGACTCTGTACTTTGGCTGTACACTCATTAATATTCATAGTTTTTACTATTTATTTTTGAATACATGGAACCTTTGTTTCAATGAAGAGAATCTTGTTGTTAATAAAGGAAATCCTCATGCATTGCAGCTAAGCTTTTAAAAAAGATTTCATTGTTTTAAATGTAAAGTTGATGAGAACAAAATGTCTAATATTTCTATGCAGTAAAATGCAAAGACAATTCTGAATTCTACATTTCAGTGTTTTGCTCAACTACAGAGGATTCAGGGTTATTGGAGAAAAAAAAAAGGCATATAGACTTAGCTCCATTCCTTCTACTGATTTCCTGAAGTACCATTTAAATTGAATGCTGCTCAGTTATTGTCAGATTCTTCTCCTGCTGTTTGTGTTAGCTTCAGAAAGAATCCTCTATATTTTATCATTTTAAAGCTCCATTATGTGAGTGTAAATACAACACAGGGAGGAGATTAATTTTAATCAAATATGCAATATTTTTACAATAATTGTGGCTCATAGTAAAGCTGAGGGAAAACACGATTTACCACATGCTTTTTCTAGATACTAAGCATGCATGTTAATGTGAAAGGGAAGAGCAGAGAGCTCTCCTGCTCTTAAGCGACACTAAAGCCAGGGGCTCCTGTACACTGCTGCTGAGCAGCTCTGAGCCTGCAATGTGGAAAGCTGCAGATTAACTGTATTTAGATGCCCTGGTTTGATGTAACATCAGCTTGCTTGAATTAATGTCCTGTGACAAGCCCTCCCTTGCAAACCTTTAGGAGCAAACTGTTTCTTTGTCTACAGTTTTAAGCTTGGCTACAGCCTCTGGTAGATTCTGCATTGTTTCTCACATATTGGTTTTTGGACAAAGTCGAATCATCGTCTATGAAGGACTAACTACCCAAAGGGTCTACACCTGATTCATAGAGGTTTATTCAGCTTTGACACTTCTCAATGTGATTCTAACTGCCTTTTGTAAAACAAGCAGGCAAAGGAAAGGCTCCAGAGACTTTCTTCTATTCATTTCTGTAATAGTTTTCTTGCCACAGGAGGCTTAAGAAGATTTGTACTGCCTGCTTTCTTTTCATTAGCAGTGAGTGCAATGCTGTTGGGTAAGTTAATGTGTGAGATGATAAAAAGAAAAGCACAGGAATTCAAAAAAATGTAGTTTTTCTTTAATACGTTTTTAATGTTATTTTTCTTAATTTATTCTGTATGAGGTACAGAAAAGATAATGTGTAACAATTGAGATATTTTCAGTTATTCTGAGCCAGACAGAGAATTAGAATCTAGCTGTAGTCTGTTTGTTGAATACAATACTATGCTTCACTGGTTTTTGGCAGAAGCATGTTAAAATTCTCGTTATTATACTGACAAAGAAACCCGATTGAATTTTCAACACAATCCTACTTGCTGTCATAGAATGTAACAATATTTAATGTTTTCTTTGTATTTCTGTATGCAACAAAATGCATCAATCTTTGCCTTGCTTTGGCCAGTACCTTGCACTAATCTTCTATACTTAAGTTACTGTTGTTTACTTTGTATTTTTTCTGACTGTTTGTTTGAATGAAAACTGAGCACATTTATTGAGAAAATCACTAAGTTTTGTTTTATATATACATATATACATATGTATATGCTTTCTTTAGTACAATTGCTGTTTATGTCTCAGCTGATTTAAATATAATTCTAAGATACAGGTACTTTAATACTTAGTTTTATGTCTTGTTTTAGTTGATGTGTAAATCTATTCTATAGATATACAAGCTTTTTTTTTTTTTTCATTAATACCCTATTACTGTTGATACTACTGTCTCTTTCCCAAAATATCAAAAATCTCAAAAAAAAAATCCCTATGCATGTTGCTGAATAGAAAATAAATATGCATTAGCGTTAGAGAATAATGCTTTTAGGGAGCAAATGATACAGTTTAAAGTTTACATCTGTGGGTTGATGGAGGCTGCTCATGCAGGACATATGAACGTTAAGAAGAAGGAACCTGATGATAAGTGTTAACAGTCGTTAAAGGATTATAGGATGCCACATATATCAACTTTTTAATCATGCTGCTCATCATGTAATCTTCTTTAATAATTCTGTCATCCATATCATGAATGTTTGTGGTATTTTCTTTTTTTCCCCAGCACACAGTTAAACTTCTCTGTTGGGATGCAAGGAATATAATAATGACTTAGGAAAGATGCTGATAAATCAGCAGAAACAATTCTGCAGGTATCGTCTTTTTAAAGAGGGTAGGCAAAACAACTCCCTACCACTTCTGAGTGAAATTCATACAGATGGCATTTTATTTTTTAAGATAAATTTTATTGTTTATTTGCAGACAGTTATCGGTATTCTCTTTGACATTTTGAAATATTCAAGCAGAGATAAGTACTGAAAGATGTAACTCACCACTATTTCTTATTTATAGAAATCACATTACCTCCAGCCACACTTGTCAACAGCTCTGCTCTTTTGAAGCCCAGCTGCCCAAGAACTGTTGCTGGAAGCATTGCCAGTATGTGATATCATTAATCAGGAAACAAATTAAAGTCAATGTTTTATTTTTGTTTGCATGCACATGACTAGAACATATTAGTCACAGTTGTTTAGCCATCAGGAAACTATAGTAGCTAGTTGATGGTTTACTTGTATTCTATTTGTGTCATTTATAAGAGAGAAATGATTCAGTGGAAAGCTGCATGGATCATAGCCTAAAAGTAGCCCTTACTCATAGGCATTTGTATAGGAACGTAAATTAGTGTTTCATGTTTATTTCAGAGTTCTTTTCTTCACAAACACAAGAAAGCTCATTTTCTTACAGAAGCATTTGGCTTTCAAATGGCATTTACTGTAGCTTCCTGAGGTATCATCTTTATTTGTTTTTCTGAAAAACAGTTTCTCTCCATAAGTGACCTTACTGTTTTATTTTTACCAAACACAATAGGTCAGCAACAATTTGGAATAAAACTTTTCTTATCAACTCTGAAGGTCATCTCAATTCTGGTGCAGAAGCAGTCATAGTTAAGTGACTAAATTATTTGAGGTAATGCCAAGATTTTGCTTGTCGATAGAATAGTTAGTATATTTTGAATAACTTGGCCAAATGTACATACACACAACAAATTAACATATTGTGAAATTTAGTATTATTTATCAGTGGTTTCCCATGTGAAATACGCATTACGGTACTCAGATACGGGAATGTTTTTCTTCTTCCATTTATTTTACTTATAACCTGTATTGGTCAGATTTAATTATGGAAAACATGGGACAGAATTCTCTCATCACTGAAGTCAATATAAATTTTTTAGCACTTGAATAGAGCCAATTTGTCATTGTATTATCTTTGGAAGGTAGAAGAAGTGAGAATTACTACAGGAATATAACCTAAAAGCTTTGAAGCTGCATCTTAAAGAAGTTTGCAAATATTCTGTAAAGCATTTAACTTAAAAAATGCCATAGAGTACCTCAAGAATGCCACAGGCAAACTAATAAGTGTGATAAATGTATTTCTGCTGTTGCAAGCAATTCTGTGTGGTTTTCCCTTTTCTTTTTAAAAGTCCTTGTTCATATATTTATTTATAAGATATTTTATAATTATAGGAAAAATATCACACATAGTCTTTCAAGAGAAAAAACTCTGTAATTCTTCTTTTTGTGCAGACTATTTTTAACAGTCTGTAAGGACTCAGATGAGCATACTTTAGTCACTCAAACACCCATTGAGTTCAATGGGCATTTTCATTATTAAAAAAAAGAGCTAATGAATGCTGAATAGAGTTAGTTTATTGAAATGCAAGAAAATCTTTTAAGCTATATTTTCATTGGGGAACTAACATTCAAGTTATTATACACACAAGAAGTTTAAGCCTTCATTGTAGTTTTCGGGTGCCAAAAAGATGGCATCTACTATTTTAGAGCTATTTGTTATTTTGACAGTATGGCTGCAGGCTGCTTTGCACTGGATAAACCCTTAATTTTACATAACAAATGATGAAATATTGCTGCTTCACTGCCTCTCTTCAAGTCATTAAAAGAGATTTAACTTTGGTTAACATCAGTCTAAATTAATTCCTGATGTTTTAGCTGTTATTGAATCCTATGGTCAATTTTTAAATGTATGGGATTTTTCCTCTCCATATCGCATGGTCCTCATTATAGCACAATGAACCAAGACTCAACTATCTTGTCTTGTGCAACACCTTTTAAGGAAAGGAATGATCAAGAAATTGGCAAGTAGCTTGAGAAAGAATTCCTAATGTTCCTTGTGTTAATCAGGTGACTCCCAAGGGGACAGGGGACTTAGAGAAGGCAGTTAAAGGGCAACAGAAACTCCTAGAAAGGGAAAAAGGAAACTCGCATAACATAACATATCCCAAGAGAGAAGAGTGAGAAGTTTTTAACCAAGTTAGAGAATTATGAGAAACTAAAGGAGACTTTGTGGTCTGGGAAGCTTGCCTAGATTCTGGCTCCAATACTGAGAATGGGTTGTGCAGTCCTTAACAGTGGGGGAAGAGCTGTAAGACATGACCCCAAGAAGAAGATGATGTGTGATAAAGGCTCTCCAAAGAGATGAAGTTGCTGTGGGTCTGGCAGACGTAGAATCTGTCTCAGAATGAACTGTAGTGAAGCTGGGAATTGAAGAATATTGAAAGAGAAAAGATTTGTGTCCATTCTGTGGCTTACTTGAGAAAGATTCCTCTGAAGGCATAGAAGGCATCTGCAGTATCATCTATGCCATTACAGAGTTTCTGAGCCCTGGAACAGGTTGCCTCGAGAGTTTGTGGAGTGTATTTCTTTGGAGATATTCAAAAACCACCTGGAGGCAGCCCTCGTCATTGTGCTGTGGGGATGCTATTGAACAGGGGATTGGACTAGATGATCTCATGTGGTCCCTTCCAACTTCAGCCGTTCTGTTGTTCTGTGATTTTGTGATTACACAATATTATAGGGTGAAAGGATGCAGGTGGATTTGTGTTTTTCTTTCTGTTCTCCAGGCTAACCAGAAGTTACCCATGATTAGACTGAAAGGAATGTGCCTGTATTAACATGTGCTGTAGCCAAGTCATTTTTTTATGTCTCATCATGACAGCTTGACTGTACAAATTTTGGCCCGGGGTTCCTTGGACATCAGCCAACTTGAAGAAAGGGCAGAGGATAAACCTTCAGTGCATCTCCAAGGACATCGATTGTGTAGTATGGTTTCTGTGAAACAACTGCAGCAAAACTCCCTAGGCTGCCAGACTATCAAAGAGAAACATATTGTATTAGACTGCTTTCAAATGAAATTTGAGTAAACTTCTTTATAAGTTTCTAGATAAATTCCATTTGTGTATAGAAGATATTTTAGATAAAAGTGAGATTCATTATTTCATATCAACATTCATATCTGCTCTAGGAGTTAATCTTGTTTGCCTTATATTAAATCAAAATTAAAACAGGGTCTTTAAATTTTGAGTTACAGCATGAGTATACTTAGAACTCAAACTTACTTCTATCAAGAGCTCTCTATACAACTTATTGAATACTCTTACAACCATAGCACCAACAGCTGCCCTTCTTGACAGGCATAATTCAATTAGGAAATTGTCTTACAAGGTAGAGAAGATAACAAATGGTGACTAACTGATTGTTCTGTCAGTAACCAGTCATGTAGGTTGCTGTAAGGTAGTAGGTAGGATGCTGAGGAGGAATGTTAATTCTGATAAAATTTATTTGCATTTGTTCAAAATCAAGACTTGATAGTTTAAGAAAAGCAAAAAGCAGAAGTGTAATGAACATGAGAGAATTTGTTTTTTGCTATCATTGGAGGTGTCAAATATTTGAATGGATGTGATAAATAGAGTAGTTTCATCAAGGCATATGTTTTCCGCACTGTATGAGAGGTGTGTAGTGGAAAACTGTAAAATTATAACAGTTATAGCCATGTTGCTTCTTGAATGAAGAGAAATGAATTTTCTCTGGAGTATTCATCTACTTTTGGGAGCATTTTACACTCCTGTGATTAGAAGAGAATGCTGCATTCCGCAGCATTTCATATGCAACAGAATTCCTCCTGCATGTTTTGGGGATGCCAACTACATCTGTAAGATTATAAAACTATTTTGTACAGCTTTTATTTATGTAACTGTGACTCTTCCTACCAATGACTTAATGAGTTCTTCTGAGGCTTCTGTTTAGGAGCGCCTTCTAGCCTACATTTAGCAGTAGATTAAAGCAAAGAATGATAATGTTTTTATTAACAGGCTTGTGCTTTCTAGGATTTATTTTGAAGTCCAGCTGGAGAGTGCTCTTGCCACATAGATTCTGTTTATCTCTTTCTGCCTCTCTATCCTTCTTCCTTGGTGTTTCCTCAAACTGTCCAGAGAGTTGTTCATGCCTTCTTTTCCTTCCCCTAGAACTTCATAGAGGAGCACTTGTGTTACTGCACTTTCTTCCCCTCTATTAAGTGGTAAGGCAAATAGCTTAAAGATATACACTTAACATGAGAAAATAGGATCTCCTTATGTTTTCTAAACTGCAGAACAGAAACGGTGAAAATTAAAATGGGAATATAAAAGGATTAGAATGTGGTTCAAAAGAAGGAAATATTAGCTAGCAGCCAAATCCAACTGGAATACATCACAAATCCGTCTCCTTTACACGAGATATAGATAAATAGACAGCAGTCGATCAATCTTTATTTTAGATGCACCTTAGGACACAATTGCTAGTTAGCTAAGATTAAGTATTCTCATGTGAATAAAGTTCTGTAGAGAACTTTTTTTTTGTACAAAACAACGGAGATTGGTTTGACAGATCTTGATACTTGGTTGTCTGGGGACATTTAAGAACTTTAATTCAAAGCAATATTACCTTGAGTTGCATTACAGCATTGCATTCCCAGATCAACAGACACTATTCTCTCAGGCTTGCTTGAAAGATTTTTGATAAGACATTTATCTGTGGTAAGTCTTTATTGCCACTGATACGAGAAGTCCTAGGTGACGAACCAGATAATCTGTATCTAAGAAGTCATTTGTCCTGCTCAAGCCTCTTTGAAAAGTGCTCTGTTAAATTCAGCAGATTTGTATTGTTAAGGCTTAATAAGTGGTTCATTGACAAGTTTTTTTTCTGTCAAGAGAGAATACGGTAGAACTGTATAATCTATGCTACTTTTACTTATCCTGACCAACAGGAGAACAGTATAATTCCCTTTTGGAAAGTTTTTTTTTTTTTTGTCGTCGTTGTTATTGTTTTGTTTGTTTGTTTGTTTGTTTTTTGTTTTTTTCCCATTCCTACTATTTTTTATATATTTTTTCCAAATCCATCTCTCCTGACATTATGTAAAGTATTACAGTTCTTTTAAAACACAAAACTAAAATGGTATGCATTAATGCAATGTCACTTCAGTCTTCCTGTCATTGGTTCTGCATCTCTTGCATGAAACAGCTGTATAAATTCTTAACCCCTGTAGAAGTACCTGTTAAATCAATAAGAATAAATGAATAAGGATTAATGTGCTGAACTCTCTCGTGCATACTTTTATTCATTAGGTTAGCAAGTGTCTGTGACCAGTCAAGTGGTTAACAAACCTCTGTGGCAATTCCTAATATACATATTAGTTGTTTTTCACTGATCTCTTCTCACTGACTTTTCATCATCAAAAAATAAACATTTTGCTTGCTCCTTGAAGTATTACAAATTACTTGCCTCATGGTGGGCTGGGCAGGTAGATGTGCTTGATCTGAAAAAATAAGTATGTAGGGTACGAGAAGGTGACTGAAATGGCTAGCATTCCTATGACTTACTGAGTTATTCCCTCTTAGCTCTCCCTATTTAGTAAATTGTGATAGGCATGTCCTTACACAAGAAGTAAGCTAAAATTTAGCATCTTAAACAACACTGGTGAGGTCAGACAAGGGTGAAAAGGAGTTTTTTTATCTCCCATCCTAAGTACTCATTTTCCCATGAAGCAGACTAGGCATCTAATGGTAGGATCTGGATTCCAGGTCAGAGTCAAGATCCTTCTTACCGTATGCTTCTTGGCTTTAGCCAATGACCTGTTCTGGGAAAAAAAATCATTTGTCTTCTACTGAAGTATCTTGTTATCCAAGGTTCTCAAGGCTACAGAGGATGAGGCCTCTCGTGTGTTGAAAGGAAGGTTACCTTCTAACAGCTCTGAGACAGATAAAGCTCAGAAACCTCTTGAAGCTGTAACAAAAGTGAAAATAAAAGAATTTCTTTGTTTTCTCTCTGGTGTATCTTCTAAATTTTACATTGAAAACAAAGATACGAGAATATATTTGACTGGGAGAAGAGGATAATCACCAGTTTATATGAGCAAGTGATAACTTGAGGAAAGAATGATAGCTGCAGAATCTTCTGCAAAGAAAACTAAAGCAGCAGCCATCTGGCCAGGTTTCTAGCAGTGCTACTGTTCTTGAATTTATCTTCTCTTTCTTTTTTTTTTTCCTTTTTTTTTTCCTTTTTCTCCTTAATCAGCTGTTAAGTGGATGAATTAGTGTTCACTTATTCTTTAATCAAGCCATTTTCTTTTAGAAATCACAGAAGTATTTTTACTACATAGACATTGTATGAGTTTAGTCTCCTGGCAACTGCAACTTCTGTTAAGGTGACATTTCTTATTTCAAGTCATTTGTCCAATAAGGTTTCCATACAGCTTCTAAAATGTAATCACTGTCATCCTCTGTTAGTTTGATTTTGTAACAAAGGCACTTGATTATTTCCTGAGCCTTAGTTACAGTATCATCCCCAATGCAATATTTCAGATCATCGCATTAAAAAACATGTCAACCCGCTCTGACTAAATCCAGAATGAGGTTTATTGCTAAGGTAGCTTGCTTCTCAGCATCCTCAGAATCAGTGATCTTGAAGAGAACTTCTGCAGTTGTCCTTTTAACTGACATGTTTAACTATCTTTAACTGCTAGTCAAAGTCTTGCTAAAAATTTGTATCAGATGGTTTCATAAACACATGACTTGACATTTAGAAGTGAGAATGGGAAGAAAGTAGAAACTACAAACTCCTGAATACTTCTGTGGTGTTAAAAGGAAGCTGCTTCAGATCTAAACCAACAAATTCAGAGTGGCTAATTGGGAATAGGAAAAAAAAAGCTATGAAGTCTTTGTTTATGCAGAACCAATGCATACCAGGAGAGAACAGGAATGGTTTTTCATCCAGGTCAGAAATTGGGAGAAACCTGGATATATTGCACCAAATAGACTTGTTCTCAACTTTATTGCTCTGAGAATGGTTCTCATATTTCTGTCTGGGTTTACCAACAGATCTGAATGTATTGGCATAATCATTGATGTGTATGTGATAAATGTGTGGTATATCCAGCATGACTGTCTTACACAGTAAGGTCCTGGTCGTGTGTACTGTGTTCGTGTCCAACACTATCATGCAATAGCCAGATTGGGGCATCAGTTTGTCAGGACTGCTTGAAGTTTGGAAATTCTGGACAAATATAAATCTTCAAAATATTCTGGGATCAATAATTCAGGAAGAAAGGAATGTGTCTGTAGAAAGTCTAGATGTGTGCTCGCTGTAGGACAGAACATCCTCCTGTTGTTCATTTCAGTTCATTGTGATCGACATGGCCATTGACTGGCAGAACTGGTACTGCTTGTCTCTATCTAACAACTAATCGTCTTTTATGTAGTATGATTATTTTTGCAAGATTTGTAATGCACTTACCTCTGAAACTGTCTCTGTGTTATGGAGGGGTATGTACTTGCAAACTTCAGATGCATTAGTACCGAGCATTTTATACACAAATATAAACAAGAATTTAATGTAATAGTGGATGTGGAAGGTTTTGTATATCCACAAGTAGGTCCACAGGTTATTATACCTTTTGATAGTACAGGCAGGAGTAATTTTCCCTTTCTCTTTTTAACTTTCTTGCTTTCCAGTAAATAATTGATTAGTTTTATGTCTCTTGAAATTTTATCGGGTCACAATGGTTGCCAGTAAATTATGTGTTCTTTCTCATGGACTTTCAACAGTCTACTTCTTAGCTGTTGGTAGCGTTTTGCAAAAATGTACTCCTGACTTTTGGACTTCTGAATAATATTTTATTCATATTTTATATCAGACTTGAGAATTTATTTATAAGCCTCTATGTATTTTTGACCTAAATATAGAGGGTGACTTGCTTGTCATATCTAGCAGAAGTTGTAGCTAGTTCAGTTAATTCTTCTTGGGATAAAAAAGGTATAGAAGAATATATTTACTTGGCTTTGAGATTTTTGGCACAAAAGCCAAGCAGTCCTAGTCAATGTGTTTTGTAGTATACCTACCTAAGAATCACATTTTACGATAGTCAGAAGTTCTGCTTCCCATTTTTGTGCTCTGTGTTAGAATTTACCTATTCACAGCTGCTTGGTGAATAGCAATTCAAATCTATTGACTTTTGAATCTTTGCAGACAATATTAGTTCTGAGCTAGGATTGCCACATGTTGTCTCTTGCATTTCCGTGAATGTATTTTCAGTCTCCAGAGAAGCCTCATTCTCTAAAAAACAGTTTTATAACATTCATTATTGTGTATAGTGTCAAAAAATGCTGAAAGTTGGAAAAAAATACATGTTTTGTTCCATATGTGAAGAATCAATAAATCAATCATGCCGTGAACAAAGATGCTTGGATTATAAAGTCTTTGAGAAAAAAAGACTACTTACTTATTCTCTACATTTCTCTATGTTGTATTCACCAGAAAAAGGCCTAGATTTCTGTCACAATTTTTATACTTCATTGCAATGAGAAAAAATACTCTTCTTCCCACCTCCCTCTGCAAATTCTGTTATATCAGGTAAAGCAAACATAAGTTTTCAATTTAATATCTATATTGACATATTTTGATAATATTTCAGTATAACTTTTTTCCATAGTGTAGCTTATCCTGATCCTTTATATGCACTAAGACTTACAGGATTCCAGTCCTTTGTTACAGTAGGTAAAAAATTGCATAGTTTTGAAGTTATGACAATTTTTAATTTTATTGTAACTTTTGTAATTATCTTATATAAGTCCTGTTTTTCTGTTTTTTATTTTAGCATCTGCACGAATTTGTGTATGTGTGTGCATATTTTTATGGATTTCCGAGAGCTGAAACAGATTATCAAAGATTCTTCAAAGTTCTTTCTTACACTTTTTACAGTAGTCTTAATTTTTCATAGAAAATATTTCTGTTGCTGGAAAAATATGTGCAGTGTTGATTATGAGAGTAGTTAAGATCTAAGAGCTGCCATATGAAAATTTTTCTGAGGAGGAGTCAAACTCAAAATATTCTGTGTTTGAGCCTACTCAAATAGTTTGATTTAAGTAAGGGTGCCTCGAAAATGAGGGAAGTAAAGGTTCAGTTTCCCTTACATCTCTTGTGTCTTGGACAGCATATAAGCAGTATGAAAAGAAGCAAACCTCACATTATTTGTCTCTTTGCAGTAGCTTCAAAAGCTAGCTCTCAGAATTCACCATAAAACTGGATATTACTTTGTTATTTTTCCAACTTAGATTAAAATGAAAAGATTTTATTGCTAAACATTATATGTGTTGTATAAATAACACTTTTTATAAGTAAAGATGCATAATATTAAGCATGCAATATGATTGTAATACTTTGTGGTTTTCCCAATCAAAATGTTTTGAAGTAATCTGGGAGTCGGGCATCTGTGCAGATGGGCGCTAAAGAGATGGGCGCCACTTAAGAGAAACTAGACAGTCACCAGCTCGGGGTGACTCCTGTAATGGAAGCATGAAGGGGAATAAATTTCTAATAAGCCAGACAGGTTCCCACTACTAATACTGTAACTGATGTGTTCTTATGGAACATTTTCATTTTAACAAAATGAAGTTTTCTGATCATATAAGGCCATAGGTTTCTCTTTGGGATCCTTTTAAGTCATTGTCCTGAAACTTCACTCTCTCTGCTGGACTTCCTAAAAGACAAAAAAAAGAAACTACTGGTGGAAAACTAGAAGAGGTGTTTAGGAAACATGAAGTTTTAGTTTTTATTCTAGATTAAAAATAAAATAATGAAAAAAACTTTAAAGTCAAGAAACTTTAAAGTAAAGCCTTAGTGAGGACTAGTACATTTTATTACGTTTGGGATAGGGTTAGAATCACATAGGGATCTAGTACAGCTATTGAGATAGGAAAGCCTGCACAGTGTATGTGCTTCTTAAATGGTACGTTTTGTAACACCCTTGGAGAAGCAGAAGAAAAGGTGTTTTTGGAGAGTTAATTTTTCTATGGGATGAAGCGTCAATAAACAAGGATAATGAGTGAAATTTGCTCGTGGAGAGATCAGAAGTTCCAAGTTCTCAGTGCATTCTTCTGTAGTTCATAAATCCTCTGTTGATGAAATCAGAAAGCTCTGCTGGATAAATAAGTATTTAATAGGGGTAGGGCTACTAGAGATAAAAGTGGCTGAAGTTTTAGAGCAGATGAATCCATAACCCAACTCCCTCAGGCTTGCTTCTTACTCACAACTTTACATTTCTCTTGGTTGCCTGCAGTATCTCATCTAGAAGTTTTTTCTGTCCAACCTAATAAGTAATTCATTTCTAATTACTTTTGAATTAATAATCTTAGCTTCCATCCCCAAACTTGCCTAGGTCCTCTCAGGACAAACTGCTTCCCTGATAACTGTTTCAGATCTAGATACAATACTTGCAGATCATGCCTACAGCACTAAAGATTGCTCCATGTTTCTGAGTAAAATTCCTTGTCCATCCTGATTGTGTTGCCATGGAGTGTTGTTAAATCACAGCAAAGGCCGTGACCACAATATTCTCTTGGCATGCCTAGTCGTCCCCAAACCTCCACCTCAGGCATACCTCCTCAAAAATTCACTGGCTCTGAAGCAGGATTCTCTGTACTCTAATATAGAGGGTGGCCCTGCAAGAATATTAAATACTCACCTTGGACAGAATCTTTGCTGCCAGAGTCAGATCAAGAGTCTTCCTCAGTTCAAGAATGGTGAACAGAGTGACACATCGTGGTGATCAGGAGAGTGCCTGCTGACTGGAAGAAAGCAAATGTCCCTCCAGTCTTCAAAAAGGCCAAGGAAGACCCAGGGAACTACAGGCTGGTCAGCCTCATCCTGGTCCCTGGAGCATGGATGGAGTAGCTAAATCATTGATAACATTTCCAAGCATATGAAGGATAAGAAGGTGATGAACAGTAGTCATAAGGGATGTACAAAGGGGAAATCATGTTTAAACAACCTTCAGTGATGGGATGACTGCCTTGGTAGATGAGGGGAAGGCAGTGGATGTTGTCTCACTAAATGCTAAATGTCTTTTAGCATTATCTCCCATAACATCCTCATAGGCAGACTGTAGAGTTACAGGCTAAAAGAGCAGATGATGGGGTGGATTGAGAGCTACCTAAATGGCAGAGCTCAGAGTTTGGAGCCAAGTTAGAGAAGTATGAGAGACTGAAGAGACTTTGCGGTTGGGAAGCTTGCCTGAATTCTTGCTCCAGGATTGAAGATGGGATGTACAGTCCTTGACAGTGGAGGAAGAGCTGTAAAATGATAGCCCAAAGGAAAAGATGCTGTGTGAGAAAGGCTCTCCAGTATCATTAGAAGGCATCTGCTGTATCATCTGTGCCATTACAGGGTTTCTGAGCCCTGGAACAGGTTGCCCAGAGAGTTTGTGGAGTGTACTTCCTTGGAGATATTGGAAAGCTATCTGGACACAGTCCTAGTCAATGGTGTGCTGTGGTAATGCTGCTTGAACAGGGGTTGGATTAGATAATCTCCTATGGTCCCTCCTGACCTCAACCATTCTGTGATTCTGTGATGTGAATAGCTAAAAGCACTTCAAGGCTTCCTGTGGACTTTGGGTTTTCAGAGATACTATTCTGCTCTGTCCAGAATTCTTTGTGTGGCTTTACTGCTCAAAATCACATCTCCCTAGCCCAGGTTAACATTTTCCAGTCATGATGCTTAACTGTGCCTGCACTATGCATCTATATAAGGCCAACATTATTTTGTCCCTTTTCAGGTATTGTAAGACAGTTTTATGTTTTTTAAGACAGTTCTCCTCACTTTTCCCTTTAGCCAACAGCAACAAATTCTTTTGAGTAAGCATGAGTTTAGGCCACAGCTAGCTTTCATGGACCTCGATGCTCATAGGCATAAGAAAGCAAAAGTGGCCTTTCAAGTATTTGGAGACTTCCTTATTTTTGTCACAGAAACTGTTGCCCAATCTTGTTTGATCAGGTCTCAGGAATGACCTGGCAGACCAGTGAGGACTGTATGCAGTGAGGATCTGTTTGGACTAGATCCTGTCTGCCTCTGGGACAGAGCTTTTCAAGCTAAGAGGAACAGAAATTCTTCCCTCGACTATTCTGATGTATTTTCTAAAGAGCTGATTACTCAATGCTATGTGCAGACTTAAATATTTTAAACTAAATAATAAATAAAATAAAAACATACATATTTTGAAACTGCTTAAGGGGGGAACAAACAAGCAAAGACATTCTTACCACAAACAGGCTAGGTACAATGGAAAGCTTTCCTATTCTGCTTTCAGGCATAATGTTCCTATTCAAAACCAATGTTTTTTCTAAATCCTGAGACACCATTTTTATGGCTATATTGTAGCAGCATAAGTAAGTCTTGATTAAAAAGATTGAAAGAGTGTGAAAGTAATGTGAAACACAATTTAATAGTGTAAAATTTGCTATCATTTATGGTGCTTTATGCTTTCAGTGACTTCAGTCATCTTTCATTTAATAGATTATATCTGGGAATGACAGTTTACTTTAAAAAAAGTGCAGAAAACACAAAGCATGTAATGTGAACAAACTGTTATTATTATGTCAAACAGATTCATAGGTGAACTCAATTACAGTGGCACAATGAAATAAATAAATATCTTTAATATTGTATTTTGAAGATCAAAAATAGAGAACATTAAGAGCAGATGACAAAACTGAATAGCAGACTGTTAAATGTGTTCTGCATCATAGACACTTATTATATTTTGATTTTTCTAAAGACTTCAATTTTGATCTGTGCCAGTATATTACATTATGTTTGGAGGACTCTTTCTGCTGTGTAAGGTTATTTGAAACATAGCAGTAGTGTTAGACTAGTTTGCCAGGACAGGTGAAAAATTTGGGGTTGTCTAACAATGTTTTTTGTATCCTACTTTTAAGTTTTGTCTCTATTTTTCTTTTGCAGGATACAGGAATCTCCTTGGCTTCTGCTATGCACAGAGGTCAACATATGGCCTTCCTCAATAATTCTTCAGATGCTCCTAACATTTAGAATTTATTAAATCTTCGCCTCTGGAATTGATTTTTTTTTTAAAAAAGTATTAATTGATTACAGAGAGTTCAGCAATAGTAATTTTACCACCTTTCATATGACAAAATCATCTGTACCTCAGAAAGCTCTAAATTCTGTGGCTTAAGAAATATGATACACAGAATGTTGATAAATTCAGAAAGTCTCTTACCTATATATTAAATCTTCCATTTAAATACTTACTGTGCTATTTCCTGTAGAAGCTAAATCAGATGTTGTTTTACAATCCAAATGCAATAAGGTAGTCTGAGGAGAATGCTGTGCTCTTGTAAATATTAATTTATTCATATGTAATCTTAGAATTGCATACAACTCCTGGAAATAAAACCCAAGCAAAGTCATCTCGCTTTAAATCATTTAGCAGCTCCTAAACTATACAGTTATGTTCTCTTTCTATGCCTGACTTTTCTGTCATGCACTTTACTTACTTTTCAAGTTGTAGAAAAAAAAAAGTTTACATTTGACATTTTATGACCTAGTCCTTTTTAGTATGAATACAGCTGTAAAGTATATCCTTTCTTCTCTTTTTGCCAATGCATAATGATAATTCTTCTACTTGTTTAGATGAAGTTTTGGGCATAAGTATTTTTCTTTTATCTCAGTGCCGTAAGTTCAACTGCAGCCTGAGCAGACCACTTAGCTGTGTATGCCTGATCTGTTACTTGCATTGCAAATTTGCTGTCAGACAAAGCTGTCAGTCTAAACCTGCTTTTCAAAGTCTTGAGATTCAAACAAATATCTATGATTAGCAGCTCACTTTCTTTTCAACTACTCCTAATCCTAAAAAGTCCTAATAACTATTTACAGGACCTATAAGTTAGAGATAACAGTGAACTTTTAGATCAATGTTTAACTATTGTTGACCTTTGTTATGATCATGGACCATACAATGAGCAACTGATGTAAGACAGGGCAGTTTAGTACGGCTGCTAACAGGCTTACAAGTTGTGAAAGGTGTTTGTAATACTGCTTTTCTTATTAAAGTTGATTATATTCATTTCGAAATGATGCATTTAGAAGTAATACTTTAAGGTAGATTTTTACAAAATCAACTGTAGCTTAAAGAAAAAAACAATACACTTATTTTAAAATTAAAGTACTGAGACGGAACTGTTATTTGTGTGAATGATAGAATTGATTTCAAGAGGATTTTTCTTATAAATAAACACATGCCATTTTAGTAAGCTCATATATAAATCACATGTTTCTAAATAGTAAAAAGTGATATCTGAATCACCCTTAATTAAGACTCTTCTACTGTTTATTATGAGATACATGTAAACTCTTGAAAGCATCAACAGAACTGTTTCTGTACACAAATACATTTTTAAAAGTATTAAATTAGTTCACTAACTCAGAGTATGGTATAGGCTTTAATTCTTCATAGCCTACTTGATGAGCATATTTTTATTCTTGTAGAAGTAAATTCTTACTCAAACAACAAAAAGTGTGGCTGGTTTTGATAGATTCAGTTTTGGCACAGCTGGGAAAGTGGTAAAAGGTCTTATGAAATATACCTTTTTCATCACAGAATTTTTGACTGTGAAGCAAACTATAAAACTGAGGAAAGCAGTGACATATTTTAGTCTTTCAGGACATGGCATTATCAGATGCTGTCGATAATGCTAAAACTAACAGCCGTGTTGCACTAATTTTCATGATACTGTAATTGATTATCAATCTGCCAGAACATGGCAAATGTCTGCTCTGAATAAATAAAATTCCATTACCGTATGAGTAAAGTATTAAGAATTAAAATTCTTGTTCTATAGCTGCAATAAGGACATCTAGACCTGGAAAAGATGTAATGTTTCTCTTTGAATGTGAATTGCTGAGTCTTGTTTCACATTTTTAGTTGATATACTTATGGTAGGCCCTGTATGTTAAGATCGTCATTTCAGCTTGTAGAGATTATCCTATTTTTCTATTCAAGAGAAAGGTAGTAACTATAAAGGTAATAAACTGAAAAGCTTAAAAATACCAAGGACTAGTCACTATTAAAATTGTGAAAGCTTAGGAAACTTTTCCTATGAAACAAATTTTTTTTGAGTATTTTTACTGTCTTCAAAAACCCTTGGAAATCTGTACTTTCTTGCCTTGGTTTTTTAGTCCAGAAGTCTGTTCCAACTTAGTATGGAGACTGTCATGCCCTTACAACTTCTAGGTAACATGACTTGAAACATACGCATTTCTGCATATCTTCTTCTGAATATGCATCAGCTTTGACACTTTATCTGCTCCAATAAATAAATATATAGTAACAGTTAGATATAGATATGTAATAGGCATATATCTATTATATACATAGATATATATCTGTTGTATATTGCAGATATACAATATAATTTGTTTATTGACTATATACTATAAATTAAGGATATAAATAGGATATAAATAATATATTATCAAAGATATTACACAGAGTGACAGAATGGTTGAGGTTGGAAGGGATCTCTAGAGATCATCTAGTCTAACCTCCCTGCTCCAGCAGGGACACCTAGAGTATGTATATTATATATATTTTAAAAACTCCTAATGAAAGTCATATTTGTAAAACTATTATTGTGTTTGTACAGTATACCTTTGAATTTCTCAGCCTTTGCAAAGTCATTATTCTCATAAAATTTAATGTCAGCATTATGAAATTGGTGTTTATTTGTGGAAGAAAAAGGGGTTTCTTATTTAGAGTAGTCTGAAAAAATTAATTCTCACAATCAGATTTCTCTGTTTTGTAGAACAGCATTTTATTATGGGTCAACTGTGTCTTTGTATTTGTAGTGCTTATTTGTTTAGAGATGTTCTTCATTAGAATTCCACAAAAAATGTAGTTTTTATTCTAGAAAACAGTATAGTGTCTTTTCACAGATAAGAGTATCTCTTCATTAAAAAAGGCTTGTACTTTCATGTGTTTTCGTATTTGAAATACATAACTAATATTTCCTGTCATTAATATTAGTTATATATAGTGCCCATGAAGTGATGTTTCTTTAACATTTTTTCATTATATCAAAAACTTAAATAACTTTTGTACTTTGAAAGCATATGACTTGCTTAAATTTTAATCTCTGAATTTGCATTCTGATAGTTAAGCAACAGACCTACACTTATATGTTAGAGGCTGCCTTGTTGCTTTTTTCGAGGTTATTTCTTCCCCTCAAGTAGGGCTTTATAGTTTCATAAGCTTTAGATAATCATGTAAACTAGTTGCATCACTGAATTATTTTTATTTCAAATTCAAATACATGGAGGACCTCATACATGAGCTTGAAATAGATTTGCAAAGTTACTCATCTAAAGTCTATCTTTATCTGATTTAAATTGTTCTTGAATCTCACTCACCTTCATGATCAAGTTTAAATATATTTAAATTTAAATATGCAAAAATAAATGGGCCATTTATCATAGATGTGCCCAGACTTAAGTATCTACATTGTGTATGATTAATCCATACTTTTTTGCCTTACTAGATGAAAATACTGCAAACTCTTCTGCTAGGGCAAAGCAATGATTTTCTTCCTTACACTCACTTAATTATTTGTCCAGGTACTGGAAGATTTGGTGTCCTTGGTAGTTAGTTAGAATTTCTGGGGCAGTTTTCTGGGACAAAGAAAATAAAAAAAAAAAGAAAGAAAAGCTATTAGTTTTCTTATATCATCAAAAAGAAAATGGATTTACTAAACTGTCAGGTACAATTAATGCTAGCTATAGATCATACTCCATTCAGTTCAGACCACAGCATTTGACTTTAAATACAGTGCCATAGGCTGTGCATGCACAGAACATTTTTGAGACAACTATTTGTCTCTCCTTCAGCTTCAGCACAGAAATGTCACTGTATGTCAGTATCACCGCTAGAAATGACACTGGGAACATGGATGCTTATTGTGCGCATAACAGTGTGAAATATGGTTGTTACCCAGCTATGGGATGTCCCAAGCATATAGCCACCTCATTTAAAGATTGGAATAGCTCACTTCC
Source organism: Crypturellus undulatus (assembly GCA_013389825.1). Lineage (NCBI taxonomy): Eukaryota > Metazoa > Chordata > Aves > Tinamiformes > Tinamidae > Crypturellus > Crypturellus undulatus. The sequence goes on from VWPW01012710.1 coordinate 251,315, forward strand.
TCCTTAATCATAAATAAGCCAAATTTATATTAGTATCTATTTTTCAACTCATGTACTGTCCTTGTTGTGAGAGAAGAGTACAAAGGTGTCGAAGATTAAATAACCCTGGGCATGTAAATACCCTTTAGAAAATGTTGTCCTTTGGAAAAGAAATAAGCAATAGGGGAAAAAATGTACCCAAGGAATCTCAAATGCATTTTTAATATTTTTATTTTCACTGTCCCAGTTTGGAAACCTTGTTTGACCTCCTAATTTCTGTGCAAATGTGCTGCCAGCTGTAGTCATTGAACTGTCTGGAAAATTGTATACCCTTCACTGCGCACTCGGAGTGTGCTCCAGCATAGTTCAAGTGTGATGTTTTCTGCACTTGATCTGTCTTCGTGCACATGGAGATTTTAATGATTTTTTGGTGTTTGAAATGATTGCTACTAGTTGTTGATACTACAGGAAAAAGGTTTTAATAAAGCAAGTGAAAATGTTACTGGAAATGTAAACTATTTAGTCCTCATCTCGTAATAGTTCCCAGTTACTGCCAGCTACTGTTTTGGTTTGTAGATAATGTGGATGCTTGTCCAATGGACACTAAACTAAAGCTAACTAATTTCTTGTGAAATACTGAAAATAGCTAGATAACAAAGATATGGTGTAATGGTCTGGGTAATAGACTATTGTAATAGTATTTATCATTGGTTGCAAATTTGTAAGTAAAAATTTAATCATATAAAATAAATTATATATAATTTTATATGAGCAGAATTGCTGAATAGGAGCTGTATTATTACTTACTTGCCTTTCTCAAGCTGAACCACTCCTTTCAAGAGGAAACAACATATATCTGTTCACAAATTGTAAAACTTAAAAGCCACAAAAATTCTATAAATTTTAATAAATGTTCTTCTTCTATAAGATTCTTATTCATGTATAAGTTTCTATCAACTGCCAGATCACTTGACCCACAGAGAGAAAGAACTGTGTGTCTTATTGGTGCAAAACTGAATTTTCTTGTATCTCTCTCTCTGTTTTGTTTTGTTTTGTTTTATTTTTTTAAGTCAAAGGATACAGATGACAACTAGCAAAATAGTTTTGGGCAACAGAAGTTGCCCAAAATAGTTTTGGGCATAACAGAAGAAAGTAAACAGAAAAGAAATACTGACTTATAAATTAGCATAGAAATTAAGAATATTTTATGTACTTACAGATATAGATATAATAACTTTTAAAACATATTTGATTGAAAATCTAGATTATGAGGAATTTGGGAAGGCCTTTCATTTCCTATCTGACATCTCAGAAGAATAGAATTCAGGTTCTACTGCAGTTGGATTTTAACACCTGCATTAGATAACACAAACTAAATCAGGATCAGGAAAAATCAGGTCATTTATTTCTTTTTTTTTTTTTCCTAAAATTATTTTCCTGATGCTGTGACACTCTGATTGAACCAATAAGAATATTGTGCTTCATCTAGTAATGTTCTTGGGGGATATGCCACATCTTCCCAAGCAAAGGGAAAAAAAAGATATGCTTTTTCCTCATCTTTGAATCACTAAAGAAAGTAAAAAGCACTGAAGCAAACATATCTTAACATAATCAAATAAAGATTTAGATGCTCAGTTTGCTTTGACCATTGGAATTTGTTTGCCTTAGAGGCTGAGTAATATTTTAAAATTTAGGGAAAAACGATTTATTTGATTGATTCTTGAAATGGAATCAGTGAAAATAAAGATCCAAGAAAAAAGCTCTTCTATTCTTGAAGCCATATTTTAACAATAAAATTTATATTCCAAGCAGGATAATAGGGGAAAGGAAGAGAAATGTAAACTTTGAAGGAGAAAACTGAGCAAGTCCTTCTTTTCATTCAAATTATTTGAAAAGCCAACATCTGTAAAGACAAGATAGGGCAGTAACTCAACCAGCTGTAAGAAACTGTTGCTATTGCAAAGTGGAATCAGTTAGTCAGCCCTTCTATGGAGATCTACCCTGAGTTTGCTTGTGAGTTATATATTTGATTAGTTGAAATAATTATAATTGTAAACAAATGATATCAATGAATAATTTAATTATAAGTCTGAAACACCTAAACTTTTTTGTGGAAGATATTTTCTCAATGTGGAGAAGGACATGTTTTCCGTTTTAAAGGTCAGAGATTAAAGCACAGGTGAATGACATCTATGCATCTGTTTTTGTAAGTGCAGTTCAATGTTTTGCAGTGATTTTACTTCCTAATTTAAATGTCCAATTAGCAAAATAAATAAACAAATAAAACTAATATGAAGTGTTTTAAATGGTTAAAACAATAATCATGGTGGCCGACTTTGAAAGTAATTTTGGTGGCTTTCCTTCATTTGGTCTGTGCCTAAATAAACACTGCAGAGTAAAACTGCAAGTAACAAACCAGAACAAACAATATCCGTTTGATCTAAGAGTGCTAAGCTGCAACTGTACTGCAAATTGCAGGAAAATGAATTATTAAGGGTAGGATGGGAAGCTTTACCTTTTTGTGTGAGTTCTTCTGGAGTGTATTCCTGACCTTACTGTTATTTTACCACAGCCACTTTGTATTTCATTGAATTATAATATTTAGAGATGGAAAGTTTACATGTTTTAAGCTGTGAGAATTTCAAGACAGATGGATGAACAGAAAACTTCTCTGTCTTGCATTCGTTGAATACCATCTGGTTAGCAAATACTAGCAGGCCAGAATGACCATATGTTCCTTAGCTGACCGTGTACCTTGTTAGGAAACAACATTAGACTGGCATGGTCCAGGGATACATAGCCCAGTTTCCCAGGAACAGTGAGGTTCTTCATTAATGTGAGAAATTCCCACTGATAGTGAGGAAAGACATAAGATTTAACAATCCTGTCGAAGTCAGAAACAGTTATTGATCTTTGAAGCTGGTACATGTGGATACCAAAGCGGATAAAATGCACCACCACTTAATATGAATTTTAAATTCATCTTACCAATGCTGACTGCAGCCAGATACTAGCCTAACTCAAAGCCAATTCTTCTTCTGACCTGTACTTAAAGTAGAAAGCAGGAAACTTTGTCTGGAGTGGTAGAAGATCTAGTAGGGGTTATACCATAAGGCATACTTTCTCCTAGTCACCTACTGCCCATCGAGGGGTCTGCTTCCCTAACAAGCTGAAAATTCTATACATTTCAGTCCCAGTTCATCAGGGAAGCAGATGCCCCATTTTACGTATAGTTTCCATGCAAACATTCCCCTGCAGGGAGGTGAGGAAGGAAGCTTGTACTTCTTATGCCTCATTGAGTTCCTGTTTTCCAAGTCTCGTTAACCTTTTCCCAAGGGTCAAATCAGTGCAGCCCCAGGTTAACCGGGAGGCCAGTAGATACACAACCTTGCGCCATGATACAGAGACGACTCACTGGCCTAGACCAAGGCACAAAATTGCCTTCCCTTCTTTCTTCCCTCAGACGGGTAAATCCATGCCTGAAGGTGAAAAATTTTAGCAAGAATGTACAGACCAGATCAGTGAGAGACTAATCGCAGCCTTCAGGAGATGCATTAGATATTACAAAGGAAAGATACATGAGGTCAGTTCAGGGGTGCTATTTTGCAATGCTGTGATTTGATTAAGGGAAGGCTATAGGCCTTGCTAGATGGGGTAGGAGATGGTCTGGACAGCTTTGCCATTAATTTAAGGGAAAACAAAATCTTTGTTGGCCCTGTAATCTTTATCATCATTACTTTTTGATTTTATTATTAGAGCAAACTGTTTGTTGAAGCTCAGAGGCAGCATTTCTATCGCTTATAATACAGCTAGCACTTTATTGTGGTCTGTGTTTAAATATAGGCTTGTTTATGATCTGACAACCTGTCCTGCACTCAAGTGCGTAAATGGCATTAGAAAAATGTATTAAAGTTTTGAAAAATCTAAATTCACTTTCCACATGAAAATAAATATGCTTTGAAGATTGTTAGTATTCAGCAGATTAAGCTGTTCCACTTTTGACAGATTTTCACTTTGCTATGTTTTTAACAGCAAGATAAAATATCCATTTCTGTTGAAAGTCCAATCATAGTGAAATAGCACAATATAAATATATGACTTTCATCATGATGCACTGTTTTTAGAAATGTTCATAATTTAAACAGTTATATTCCTTGACTTCTCGCCAATTAAATTTAGTCATCTAGGGGCTGTGAATTTTAATGAGAAAGCTGAATAGTCTTTTGCAGATATGATCTGTTGGCAGGGACACAATCCAACAAGGAAAGGTTTAATCTCCTCTTTTCCTCTTATTTCCTTAAGTATTGTGGAAAAAAAAAAAAAGGAAAAAAGGTGATAGAACAAACAAAATTGCTGTACAGAAAATGTATTATAGCTTTTTGTAGGTTGCATACATTGAGTTCACTGTGACATGCTTAAAAGATATAAGAGACATTAAGCACACCCAAGAGAAATGAAAACCACACTGTAGCCAATGGCTGTTATACTCCAGGTAGATCTAACGAACCTCTGTCACAGAAAATCTGAAACTAAAATGAGAACAAACAAAATTGCTGTACAGAAAATGTATTATAGCTTTTTGTAGGTTGCATACATTGAGTTCACTGTGACATGCTTAAAAGATATAAGAGACATTAAGCACACCCAAGAGAAATGAAAACCACACTGTAGCCAATGGCTGTTATACTCCAGGTAGATCTAACGAACCTCTGTCACAGAAAATCTGAAACTAAAATGGGAGAGGGAGAGGGAGAGGGAGAGGGAGAGGGAGAGGGAGAGGTTGGCTGGTAAACAAGTCTATGCTTCTGCTTCTAAATAGACACCCTCCCCAGAACCTCCCTGAGGATTAGAATTATATTAGCTAAATGCCTAACAGCTGTCTCATGGGCATGAGACTAGATAAAGCAACCAAGCTGTAAATCTGTGCAAACTGCATGAAAGGCTACATAATGCAAATTGATTAGTTTAGGACTTGCATTAATGTGGTTGTGAATAAAAATAACTTACCAGCAAATCCTCTTCTAATTTTAACAGCTACTGAGGAGAAAATCTTAACAGATAGATTGTTATGAGGTATGCGGCTACAATGAGTTTATATCATGATCAAAGGAGAAAAAAAGAATTATACATTACTCCTGATGAAATAAGAGTTCTTTTCTTTATACAGAAAGCAAAATATGTAAGCTTTTAACTTGGTCTGATAGGTGTGGAATCAGTGTCCATTAAAAAAAAATCACTCATTGTTTTATATTCAGAGAGACAGTATGTGATACAGTTATACCTTGTTATAGAGAGCCTACATTAGCAAAATATAATCTCCAGTATATGCTAGAACTGATTACTTTTCTGGAGTTTCAGTATTAAAATATTTCAAATTAAGAATGATAGGAACATAGACTTAATTATTTGAATTGCTTGAGGCTAGAGAACCTAATATTAATCGTTTCCTAATGTTTCTTGTCTATTTAAAATGGTAAATCTTTTAGTCAGTAGAACTATATCACAGAAAAATAAATGTTATTTAATGACACATATTTTATATTGCCTTGATTAGTAGTGAGATGGTAACAACACCTTTCTTTAAATGTTATCCTTACAGCTTACCTAATTTTTCAAGTATGGGCTGCAACGTTATTAATGCAGAGTTTTTCTGTGTCATATCCTGAAAGACAGTGAGGTTTTGTCACATTGTCAGTCTCCTGCCTGCAGTTCAACTAAGAGTCAGCAACCTCCTGTATGAAGTGCTGAGTTCTCAAAGCCTTGAGTGCCTGACTGGTGTGCCAGGGGGGTTGTTGTTGAAGGCAGAGAGACATTTGTCTTGCCTGTTCTCAGAGTCAGACAGAGTCACATAGTCGTAGTTGATGTAGTACTAAAGCCCACAGTAGCAGGTGGGGTGTATGTATCAGGTGGTAATGCAGCCACATAGCTTTTGGCTAGATAGATTGCAGGCAGAATAAATCCATGTGTGTGATTTTTCCCATTCTGTTTGCTAAGCATCCAAAGCCACAGAGCAGGTAGGTACCTACATGCAGTGAGAATTCATCATCTAAAAGTCATTACCCTTGCAAAGCCTGATATGTGTTTTATGTGCTGCTGGAAATGCAAGTTATTATTTGACTTCTGAAATACACGATGCTTTATATTACTAACCTGAAAGTTGGATAATTCACCTAAGCTGAAAAATTTATCTTGAAATTCTTACTATGTCTGTAAGCACTTAAACCTACAAGTGTATGATAATTCTTGAGAATAGAGTACTGTTGCAATGGATCACTTGTAACCCCAGTTCTACAAGCAACCCACTGTGCATATGATTCTTGAATTCTCATTTGACTTGAAATAAATTTTTCTCAGATGGTAGCTCTAGCCATGGGTGTATCCTAGTCTGTGTCATCTAACGACCAAAAATAACTTCAATTTCAAATACTTTTTACTTCTATGAGGGCTTCTGTGACATAGGAGAGTTGATAGTTCTGGATTGCAACTTACGAATGAACAGTTAGTTACTCTTTTTCTCTCAATTTACATATCTTTTAAATTATATAATCAATTAGTAACATTAGTCTAAACCAAAGCATATTGTAACTTGTTGGCCTGAGAATTTTGCTGGGTAGCTGCTTGTTTGCTGCTTTTTCCCAGTAAGGAGAAGACATAAAGAGTATTACACTTCTTTAGATGAGTTCTTCAGCCGTAAGGATGGCTGGATGTTTCAGTTCTTGTTCACTGTTTATTTTGGGAGGTGTAGCTGAAACTAGTCAAGGATTCAATCCAAATTCATGAACATGTTTCTTATAGGTGAATCTGAATTTTGATATGGAGTTCACGCACTACAACACCCTCCTCCTCCAGCCCAAATACCACAAAAAAGAAACCAAAATAGTGTATGATCTGTGCAAATGAAATCAAGTGTTTTCTTCTGAATCATAGATTGTGCATTTATTAGTACATATTTATACATGCGTTTATCAGTACATATAGCAGATAATGTTACAAAGTAGAAAGTGCTCAGACTTTTAAAAGTTTGACTGCATTGTCTGACTTGCAGATTGTCTGTGGCCACTGACTTCTGCAGATAGACACATCTCATACTCTGTTTTGCCCTGGCATTTTCCCTTAAGAAACTGAGTTTTTTTCTGGTCACAGAAACTGGTCCCTGTCTGCTAAAGCTGTATAGCATCCTTCCTTTCTTCATGGTTAAGCTTCCTGGTGAAGCTACAGGAAAGTAATGGAAGGGCACAGGAAACATAATCTCATTGCAACACTCTCTGTCCTAAGCCCATAAGTTATGAAGCATTCAGGGCATGTTACAAAGAAATTGAAAGTGTGCTTGCAGGAAGTTATTTCCTAAGTAGGAGTCCCCTTTACACCAGTCCTTCTCTCGAGGGAAAGTTAATGGAGTCCCAGCAATGGATTGAGGTTTGAAGTGATAGATGTTCTTTGTCCTATCTTTCCCCTGGCAAAGACGACTGAGGGAACAAGGAGAACTCTAAAGCTATCACCATGTAATTTGCAATTAACACAATTGTGTCATAATTAAATCTTTTGTTGTGCTGAAGTTTACTCCGACTTGGGCCTGTGGAATCAGTCACGTTGTCATGTAGGAAGGCTGGAGCAAAATACACACATACGTAGGCACTGCTTTTTAAAATTATAGTTTAGTCAAGGCTAAGTATTCTTAGTATTCTTAGCAGAAGTAATACTTTAAAAATGATCACATACTGAAGTGTGGTGAATGGAAAATGGAAACACTGCAGCATGTTCTCTGCTGAAGGTGAGGGAAGACCCGCACAGGTGAATCAAGTGTGATATTCTTACTAGGGCAGACATGGTTGGAGCAATTACTTCCCTTCTGGATCTGTTTTGTTCCTGTTCTGGTAGTGTCTGAGACGGCTGTTTTTTATACCTCCTATGCCTTGCCTATGTCATATGGGAGGAACATCACTCTATTAGTTCCTGATACCAACCTTTTTCCTCTGAGGCTTGCAGAAACTTCCACCTCTTGTGCATCTGAGGAAAGGTGGGTAAGAACCTTCAGTCCTGATGACAGCTTATCTTAGTCGAACTCCCAGATTTTCTGAGGACCTTCTGTTTGGTTGTACATCACACAGCTGGTAACTTGGAGCATTCTGTTAAGTACATTATGAAGACTGACTTTATGTGGGAAGGGATTATACAACCGTTTATTATACAACCATTTTATTTGCAGCTGTCGGTGTCTGGGGTCAATTGTGTCTTTATGACAAAGTTTAGGAGATGTTCTAATAAAATGCCAGCTCTCCTATCTGGCTCAGTTTCATTCTTGTGAAGTCAGTGGAATTTTAGTGTTGACTTCAAAAAGTGATGAGCTGGTTTCTAGAAATATTCTGATGAGCAAAGGTCAAGAAGAAATCCTAGTGAAAGAGAGAGGCATAAAAGGAGTTTCTGCTGGTTGCTTAATGCCTTCATTCAATATATGTTGATAGCTTAAAACAGCTGTTTCTGTGCCTCTAATGCCTGTTAGCAAGTTGCTAGCACTCCCCAGTCACACATACCAATTCAAAGTAAATGAAATGGTGTTTACTTGGCCTCTGAGATCCCTCTCATCACTGTGTGTTTTTGTGTTCTCTGTTACAATGGCCATGAATTCAGCTTTGTGAGTCATTTTCCATATTTGAATAGTAGAGAAGAATAAAGAACTTTTCTTTTTTTTGAAGTGATAGGAGAAATGCCAGTGAAGGTTTCAGAATATGGATGTCATAGATAGATGAGAGGTTCTTGTCTAGATTGAAACATATGTTGTTTTGATCTGTCAATAGATCAGAAAATTAATATATTCAGTTATATTGATATATGATAGTGTTTACTTTGTTTCCTTGTTCCATTGTTCTCTATAGAATCAGGGCAACTGAAAAAAAACACCCCATACCTGTGCAACTATAATAAAAAAAATCTCATTCCCCAAAGTATTTGATGTATTTAACTCTCAATGCATGTTACTTTGTGGATTACGCTATACAATCAAGCATATAAACAAGTGTGAAAATTTGTGCAAATTTGTGCATGTTAATTTTACCACTGGAGGGAGCCCATATTCCATGAATACTCTAGGAACAATAATTTAAAAAGAAAAATATATATAATTAGCCCTTTTACATATACGTATAATGTATTTTTTCCTACTGCTGACTTTGTATGTATGTAGAATTTCTGACATGCTTTCTTTTCTTTCCCTTTTTTTTTTCCTTTCTTTTCTTGTATATGATGTGGAAATGAAAGGTGAGAGGTCAGAAAAACAGATCTATGTTGGGACACAACATTTTCCAAAAAGATATACTTTGTTAGATATGAAGTATTTTCTTAGTTTATAACACTGGAGCAAATAAGTCAGGACACCACTAGAAGAATTTAGTTCCATGTTTTGCATAGTCTTAAACTTACATATTTATCTGGTATGTCTTAAATGTTGATTCATTTTTCATAAAAAGCAATAATACTCTTCTAACCTAGAGGGAGTTGCTGGTATGATTTTTCATCTTTTGAGGCATCTGACTTTTTAAATATGATTTCAAGTTACTCTATTATAAGGCAAGGTTCAAATGTCTAGAAAAGTTACCAGTGTAATGCTATTTGTCATCATTTTATAATAACGAGTCGACAGGCAAGAAGCTATTAAAGATTTCTTCTCCCTTGTGGGTTATTTGATTTGTCATTCTCCATTTTTTGCAACCTGTGTACTCAAACCAATTTGCGATAACATGACTAGAAAGCTAAGTTCAGTAAAGAGTTCATGTTGACATTGTTATTCCACACAAGAGGCCCAGTGGGGAAAGATAATGCCATAATTCAGATAACATGATGAAGTGAGATCTTGTATCACAAAGACTGGTGGAAGAAGAAACATAAACATCTTTCCTTATATTATGGATTAGAAGAAGATGTGGGATCATATTGAAGTTGCATCTGCTATTTTTATTTAATTCCTCGTGCAGATAACTGATCTGAAGTGAGGTTTGGGGAGATGGCTGAATTGCAAGACTCTGATCACTCAACACACTGCACACACTTGGAGAACATGGATTGACTTTGGCAAGCACTTCTGATTGCGAATACTTGAATTAAGTCAGAAGAAAAACATGCAACGATCTATATTTTTCATGGTAGATACCTTTAAAGTAAATGTCATAATCCTCAAAGAGGTTTAATTTTCCACAATTAAACTACATTTACTGACTATTTCTTAATAAATATTTTTGAATAGCTTGAAGTAGCCTAGGATATTCTTGCTTGTAGCAATGAGACCATAGACAGTAATAGTAATTTATAGTGTTAAAACTAATTTTGTACCCATTTTTTCAGTATTTTTTCTCAAATATTTTAGATTTCTAGTGTAGTTACTTGATATCCATTTCTCATCTTGATAACCGAAATTGAATGTTCTGTCTGAGTTTGTTCTTATCTTTGTGTGTATGCACCATAACTTTGTTAAAAGTAGGGCTTGTGTGGATTGCACATTGGTAAATGAATTTAGCCTGCTTGTTGTATTTTTGTGAATGTGCTTTCAGAAAGCCTGTATTTAGATAAAGTACAATGTAGCAAAGCATATTCAGTGAAAATGAAGATAGAATTTAGTGTATTGCAGAAATTAAAGAGGAAAAAGAAATCCTATAAAGCTGTCCTGAACTGAGTTCAGAAATAAGTGCGTTTTAGAAATGATCATTCTATACTGTCTAATCTCAGAGGATTTTGCTCTTGCAGAGTTTATTCCGAGAGTTCATGGGTACATCATGGGCACAAACCAATTCACTCTTACTGGTTTGTTTTGAAAACAAAGTACTGAGATGAACTACCCGCATCTTTTTTTAATAAAGATTTCATGAAGAAAAATGGCAAAATAGCAGATAAAGAGAAATAAGCTGTAAGATAATTAAATACAACCAAAATTAGTATAAATATTGATATGGAGAGCATCTGAATATTTAGTTGGTTTCCAGGCAGGTATTAGTTTGAAAGAGGTGTTTTGATTCTGTGTGTGTGCGTGCAATTTTAAACTTTCCTGCCTACAATGGGCTATTAAGCATGAAGTAATTTTTCAGGAAAGACATATAGGAGGAAAGACTTATTCAATCTTGACCCTGAACTGGGAGTTCAAGTATTTTCTCTTGATTGAGGTAATTATCATCTCTCTCCCTCTCTTTCTCTATTTCTCTGTCCAGAAATTTGAACAATAGAGCATGAGAAAATTGCTCACAACAGTTAAAAGAAAAGCCATGGCAAAAAACGATTTCTAATGCATTTGGTCTCTCCACTCGATCACATTAAAGACGAAGGTGCACTCCTATCTCCATGTCTTTAGAAAGACCATGCACAGGAGATATCTCAAATTAAACAGAACAAAGCAAATCAAAAACAATTTTAAAAATGAAAATGAATAATCTAAGCATATCATGAAGCAATACATTTATTTGTATTTAGGCACAGATTAAACAAGGTGGAGTTTGACTACTTGGACAAAGCAGGAAATATGCATTTTTTAAAATTCACCCACTGTTTTCATGATTGTGACTTTATAAGCAATAGGCAATTTTGAGGTCTAGTTGTCTGCACTACTTGAAAGACACTGCTTTTTTTTTTCCCCACAAGGTAGAATTTCTTGAAGATGACGCACCTGACAGAATCAGTCCATATCCACATGAAAGCTATTGGTTCACTGGAAATTATATAAATTTTCAAATATTTGGAATATCTAGTTACAGGAAATCCATAAATAAATTCTGATTTGAGCACATTGTTTATTTTTAAATATTGTCAGTCAAGATCTTTGCTTAGGTTCTGTAGTACTGTCATAGCCAGCAGATCTTGAAGAGAAGTTTGAAAAAGAAGAGAATGCCGTCGTTCATTTGGAAGGACATGTAAATAGTTAAAAATGGAATGTAAATAACAGGGATTTTTCTGGGTAAATAGGAGGAAAATTTCTTCAAATCAAGCTGGAAAGATTCTTTGGTTTTGCTCCTGGCTGTATGTGTGACTAATAACTGTGCAAGTCATAATCTCTTTGTGTCTGAGTTTGGTAAAATTTATTTTATTATAGCTAAATATCTATCTAATCTGCATATTGGGCTAAATTAGTGTTTGTAAATGTGTCAAACTCTTTTAATGGAATTGTTTCTTAAATATAAAACATTAAAAGAAATTACATAAAAATGTATGTATTAAAATTGTATCAATAATGTACTGCTTGGTTTTAAATTGCAAGACAACAAGTAAACAAATTAAAGGTTATGTAACAAAGAAACAGAATGGAAATTCAAATTATGCAGCCATCTGCAGGACATATTTTAATGACTATCACTGAACTATTTTTATAGATTTTAAATCCTTTAGAAAGCCAACTGTTATTTACATGTTGGCCTTATTAAGTGACAGAAATGACTGTGGCTTTAGTATCTAGATGATTAAACAGAACAAAACATAAACAATGTTGATTAGAGATTTAGGAAGTTATATGAACTGTTCTTTGTGGGAATGAAGTAAGCATTGTGTAAAGGAATTTAATACAGCTTTTAATACAGCTTTTATTTTTAATAAGGAAAGCCAGCAAATTAAAGAGTAAAACTAAAATGTTGTATAGTTAGCAGAAATAAAGCAAAATAAAAATGAGATAATAGAAACTTTTAAACACTTGGGCCTTTGAAAACTTTAAATGGTAATTATGAGGCTTGGTTTTTACCACACTAGTAACTCTTTCTCATCTTTCACAAGTTTCCTACTCATTCCTTTGTTTGCCATCTTCTAATCAAAAATGCTGTTTCCTGCAGTCTTCATCAGAAGAGCACTAAAGGAACACCAAGACAATGGAATTGTTGATCATCACTGAAATTCTTAGTCCTATTTTATGGCCATGGGTACCATTTCAGGCTGTGGCCTGCAAAGGGGTATTCTGCAGCTTGCAGCTTGTAACCTGTGCCCTATAGACATGATACAGAGTGATCAGGGCAGAAGAAAATCCCAGTCTCTTGTCCACAGATTCCCTCTGAATATTATTTATAACTGGATGGTAGAGGTGTTCCCCTAGAGAATAGAGACGCTCTGTGGAGGATGCATGTTGTTATACTCTGTGAGCAGCAATGTTAGGATCTCATCTAGAAAGTGGTGTTACTGATAGTTTAGTGTGTGGCTTCATTGTGTGTGGCTACCATGAAGCATTTATTATGTTACATAATCATGGTTTGAATTCAGCTTTTTAGAATAAAATCAGTAAGGTTTCCAGATATATGAAATGGGGTATTTAACCTCCTTCTTCTCTCCTAGGCTAATTAGGGTTAGCATTTCATTTGGAAACTTCATTTGGATTACTGCACNTAGAATAAAGTCAGTAAGGTTTCCAGATATATGAAATTGGGTATTTATTTAATCCCTTCTTCTCTCCTAGGCTAATTAGGGTTAGCATTTCATTTGGAAACTTCATTTGGATTACTGCACTTGCTGATTTGTGTCCCACTAGACCAAATGGTAGAGTTTATGAAACGGGGCATGAGATTGCCTCTTTTTGCAGATTGTGAGCTTTTGTTGGATTTTTTTTTTTGCCTAGACCAGAGCAGTGAGGGTGAATACAGGAAGTCAAAAAAGTCTATAGTTTTTATGCGGAAAAACTGCTTTTTCTCTCCCTCAGCACTTATTCAAAAGAACTGAAGCAACTGATGCTAAAGTGAGTCTACTTTTAGTGCAATAATGGTCTATTTGCATCAAACCAGCAAAATCGTAAAAGTTTCACCAAAACTGAAACATAAATACAGATGAGAGTTCTTTTCTCCATGAGTGGCTCAAATGATATGTTTTTAAGAATCACATGACTTTCTGATGCAAAGAGCAACATCATTTTCTGTAGTTTCACTGTATTTTTGGAATGCCAACACAGCTAAACTTTGGTGGCTTTATCAACTAGGAGTTCTTTCCTGAAATTTTCCATTAGTCCTTCAGATCTTTCCTATTAAAAATAGACATTAGAAGCTGGAGTGTTGTCAGTCAGCAGCACTGTAACTAATAGGTTAACTTTAACATTGAAATCCAGTTGTGTATGCAGGATGTCATAGTTTCTAGGCTCCTATTGCTGGCGGAGTGATGTTCATACTGGGGTAGTTGAGCCAACAGCAGCAATGATAAGAAACCACTTTAGAAAAGTCCAGCTGTGCCAGAGCCAGTGACTCTTTAGAGCTGTTGAGAAACCGCATGTGTTAATGCAGTCAATCATCAGCCTCAGAAACAACAAAATGAAGAAATGCAACAAATGTGAGAAGAGGCAAACCACAAAATACTTCATTTTAAAAAAGTGTAAAAAAGGGGTTTGCATTAAGAAGCATCAGAGGATTTAAAAGTAATTTAATATCTTTTCCCATAGCACAGTCTTTGCAGTGTCATGCCATTAAACAATAAATAATGGAATTCTTTCAGGAAAGACATCTTATACTATCAAGTTGGTGACATAAATCTAACTATATGGATTAGGAAGTCATCCTTACCTACTTACAGTCTAATCTGCTGATGATACATAGTGTGTTCTGTTGTCATTTCATTAATATGGTAGGAGATGAAGAATCCATCAATCATTTCCAAATTACTTCAATAAGGTTTTCAAAATTATCTTTTAATGAGGATAATCTTTAATAGAAAATTGTGTACAAGTGCCTGGCATGATAGAAGAAAGTCCAGTGAAGAAAAAAAAACAAAAGAAACTGTAGCAAAAGGGGCCTGCTAGCTGTCTATTACTCCAGTCTCATTCCTCATGTCCAGTTCTTAGGCTTACTTCACATATCAGAAAAAAATATGTTTATAAGTCTACAGATTGATAGAGACATGCACTTTGGAATAAACAAGGACTTATTGATAATGGATTAAATTTCAAATACATGAGCCAAATGCTTATATTATCATATTTAAGTACAAGTACTTAAGTGGCTCACATATGTGACTTCTTGACAATAAAAGCTGACAATTAGTGTATAATCTTTGATCTTGTAAAATTTCATTTTTTAACACTTTTTTTAAAGAATTACTAAGAGGTGGGAGAAATTTGATGCTACTTGATATGCCTGCTGCAATCAGTTTTACATTGATTTGTACATCTAAAACATTCTCAATGCAACACAGTGTTTTTTTTTTTAAGGAATTAGTTGAGAGCACAGTTGGAGAATCATCCTTCATTACTGTCCCAAATAGTAGGAAAAGGACGAGAAGGATGATCTGAGAATATAATAATGGCTATAAAATATTGACTAACTCATTTGTTGCAATAGCATTGTGACTAACTAGTCAACATTCTTCCATATTGAATAAGGATTAAATAAGGATAAAAAGCAGTTTCCTCCTGCTTTCCATTTTGTTGTTCTGTGTTAATACACAGTTTTCAAGGCAAAACTAAAATATTAACTGTAAAGATTGTGGCATCTGCAAAGGTAGAAGAGAGTCAGAAATATAATCACAAAGGTAAATTGATCCCTTATGTCTTCTCATGAGTATACATTCTGTCGCTTAGATAACTCTACATTTAGGCAGGAATAATTTATGAAAATAAACTATTCAATATCAAGAGGACTATATTCATTGAAGTGATAGAGCTTGGCAGACACCAAAAAGAGATTTTTTTATATCTGTGATTTTTTTTTAATATACTAAGGAGAAAATTATCAGATGACTGTCTTGCTAGTGTCACTTTTGATGAGCCAAGTCTGAAGGTTTTGACATGTTTTGAAACTCTGATATATTTATATTTAAAATAAATAAAAAAGAAAAAAGGGGAACCAAATTCCCAGACAGAATAAAAACCTGGCACCCCTAGTTACCAAAATATGTCAATGGCATATGTAAATGCAATTAGGAATGATAGTAGAATTGATTACGCATAATCTAACTCGTATGCCTTCTTGTTCTTTTATTTGAAGAGTAAAAGTTTTTTGGTAGGCAAAAGGTCTTTTTTGACATTGTGAGATTGGGTTTTATGCTGTATTTGAACGGTGTGATGGTAACCTTTTTATATTACAGTTTAACGAGTTACATTTGCTTTTTTGGGGACAAACAAACAAAAAAGATTGTAGTACCTGATTAGAAATATCCAGACCTGCACATCATTGCAGAGTTACCTTTTATTTTTCGAAACATGTTACTTAACGTAGAAGGAGGCTCACACAGTTTCAATAAAATCTGCCTCCTAGGCATATCACAGAAACTTTTCTTACGTGTCTTTTCAAATACTGTGTGTGTACGTTCAGGAAAATAAATTACTGTTGGTATAATACAAGAATTTTGCCAAGAATTTTATTATTCGTACTCATCAATTCCATGACTAGTTTTAGGTAGCTATAAATCAGACAGAGAACTACTTTTCCATACTGTGTATATGTAACTGAAGCATTAAAAAACTTGTGAATTTGCCTAACTTCACGTCAGCGGTTCCTTTGCCTGACTGGACAGCTCCCTGCTGGACAGACAGGCCACACTGAACAGGCACAGGCAGCATCTAACTTAACTTATTGTACTCAGACTGACACAATGTAGCAGGATTTTTGTCTCTTTTTTTGTTACCTGCATTTGAGAACCTGCAATCAAATAGATTCTTGTCTAGTAGTTTGTCATGCTTCAGCATTGCCATAATCATTAGAAGATTTTTTCTTGTATTAAACATACGTCTTTTCTCCAGAAACTAAATATATAATTATTTGGCTCCACAGACTGACATGGGGAAATAGGAATGACTTTTTTCCTACTTACATATTTTTATGAACAGATAATAGATGGTCCTTTCATTCAAAACTCGTATTTCTTCTTTTGTTATTCTGAAAGCTTACTTCCTTAAACTTTTTTCAGTTCATCTAGTTGTTGATCTGTTTTCTGGAATCTCTCCCAAGGTTTCACTAAGGTATTATGTTCAAAACTTAACTTGGTGCTAATGTAGAAGCCCATCAGCAATAAGCAAAGTTGGTAAATAAATCCTGTTAATAAATCCAAGAATAAAAAATGCCTTTTTTTTTTCTTAAAGCTATATTGCATTACTGAATCAGGTATTGCTCACTGTGGAACTGGTGCTTTCTCCTACTGCATAAACAGCAACTGAATTTCTCCACACTTTATATGTATGCTATTGATCCAGATTGATTGCTCTCCACAGTTGTATCTTTTCTGAATGCCTTGTTGATTTCAGAACATTTCTTTGATTTGTTAGAACTTTTTGGAGTTTTGACCTTCTCCTCCTCTTTCAAGCTCTTTCAAGCAAGCTTGCAGTCTTTCGCAACTTGAAGTTGTCCACATTTTTATTCCATCATCCAAGTTTCTTGGGGGAGCTGCTTCAAGATATGCAACTAAATGTCATACACTGGAAATGACACTTTCAGTATAATTTCGTTTTTCACATTTTCATATTACATCTCATGTAATTAGCATGTAAAGTTTATTTCTTTATCTTGAGCATGGTAATGGTGCAGGATACTGAAATTTCTCATCAAATATCACAGTNCCTTATTTCCTTATCTTGAGCATGGCAATGGTGCAGGATACTGAAATTTCACTGAAATTTCTCATCAAATATCACAGTATACGTTGGCTATGAGACGCAGAGAAGGTTGTTATCCCAAACTAATGCTGATAAAAGCGATTCAGCGCCGCTGTCTCTGCCTTCCTCAGCCATATCATATGTAATCTTTAGCACATCTTGCTGATGTAGTTGTGAGGCATTCTGCTATCAAGGCAGCGCTAAAAGGAAATTTTACTGAATCAACGTCTGGCAGATCAAAGTGTTAGTACTAGCAGGCGTTCTCCATAATGGACTGCAATCACTTTACACGATTAGTAGAACGTCTTGAGCTCTCTCAGGCTTTGCCTTGCTCTTTGGGTTATGAATCACATCTTCCCTTCAGATGATGGTGCAGCTTTGTCAGCCATCCTGATTCCTGGCCTGTCAGCGTCCAGCAACTTGATTTTGTCATTGCCGTGATAATTTATGTCAAAAGAAATCTTTTAAGTATTGATTCTAAACATGGAGAACTACTTTTAAGAGCTCTGCATAAGGCTTTTATTATTTCTCTTGTATAGGAAAGGAGCAATAATGTTTGCTTAAATCTCCAAAGAAAGTTCATCATGTTGACACTACAAACATATATTGAATTGCTGAACTGGAGCTAATGTGTCATTTATTGGCAAAATAAAGGGACCGAAATCATAATATACATTTTTACATATATTGGCATTCAAAAGAGTCCAAATACAGAGAAGAAAAAAGAGCATTCATAGGGGTGTGGTTTGTTTGTTTGTTTGTTTTAAAATGGTAGAAAGACACAAATTATGGACATCCCTTTGGGAGAAAAGCTGTGGGTAAATTTAAGTAGGTAAGATGAAGATTTTCTTACCATGTGGCCTGCAGGTTTTTTAAGCCAAGGAAATGCAATAAAAACATATTCAATCTATACTGGAAAAAAGAAAATGTTTTTGCTGAGGTATAGCATGTTAAGCATTACAGATTCTGCAGTATTGGGTTATCAGCATATACAGGGCAAACATTGGACCTGGATTTTTTGTTTTGTTTTCTTTTGACTTATCCTTTTGGACTGTAAATATGTTCTCCCAACATTTACCGTAGCCGTACTGCTGTACTTTTTCACTGAAATTGCAAGAAAATGGTGTCAGCCTCTCCCTCCCCAACACCTTGCCAGCTAGAGGCCGGCAGCTGCCAGTTCCCCACCTCTCCAGCTGCCCCTGGTGCTGGGCTGGCTTCAGCACAGGGGTATTAAAGTTGAGAGGCAACCGGTGAGGATGGCTTTGCGATTGCCTTCTGCACAAGTACTGCCCTTCCCAAGACCAACTTTTGCTAATCTGACCAAGATCGAACATTCAGTAATTTTAAGTTTCTTTGTTTTATGTGTTCTATGTTGTGACTGTCATTACAAAGCTGCGTGCAGTGTGTGGGGTACAGGAGCGAGTACAATATTACTTAACAGTAGAGATGGCTCTGCGACACTTTCCAAGCTTTGAAGAGGAGCATTCTGTATGTGAACGATCATAATAAGTAGTCAATCAGATCTACAATTGGAAAGATAGTACTGAGCAATGACATGTTCTTGAGAGGAGAATATATAGTTGGCTCTTTAGCATTTGTCTTTTCAGAGGGCATAATGACAAAATATTAAAAAGAATTTTATGCTTGTGCCTGAGCTTGCAGTAGAAATGAAGGTATACCCGCAATACTGAGAAGAGGTGTGAAGGTGGTTCAGTAAATGAAAATCTGGATATTCATTTTTGTGTTATTTTGTTGGGGATAGTTCACATTTTGTTACTGGGAATTACCTGAGGAACGAGAGAGTTTGGTAAATGTGATTGTGTTAGGAGAGGAGACTAAGACAAGTAATGGCTAGCATGGATTTTACTACTGAAATTTGGATAATGACATTTCTTCTGTGAGCACTTTTATGCAATATGATTACTATTACAGTATTCCTTGCCCACAGAGATAATCTTCCTTCCCCAGCTCTCCTTGGCTTGATGCATCAGCTGCATTCGCTTCCTGCATTGCTGACATCTGCACTCTGCTATCAAGTAATTCTGTGATTCTTCCAAGTCACCATTTTCTGCTAGAAATCTCACTGTCTGTAAAATCCATTTTCCTCTAGTTACCCATATTTCCGCCACTCGTCTTTTCTTTCATCATCGTCTTCCATTCACAGTCCCTCATTCATTCCTTTTTAACTTTGACATCTTTCCGTGTTTAGCAGTGTGACAGGCTGGAGTGCTGTGAGGGGCCGATGAGGCTGGATTCAAGGGATCCTGCAGGTCCCAAGAGTGGAGCAGTATGTCAGGACAGAAGTTGGTCAAGGTGACGTGTTGCTGGTCCAATGCAGTTTCTTAGTTTCCCTTTCATCTGTAAGAGTTTTAAAGAATCTTTTCAGCCATCTCCTATCGAAAGAAGAAGAACTGCTGATGTCTTAACCAGAAATATTTAATGTGGAAATAAGTCAAGTCAGCAGTGGGTAGAAAAAGTCTAATTAGAAGCCAGAACCTGGCAGAGTAAGGACTCGGCAGAAGGATGAGGTGAATGGAAGAACCGAGGAGAAGCAGAGAATCATCTGCTCAGCTCTGCTCCTTAGCAGCTTTCTCCTCAGCATATTTTTTACGTTTCTTTGCTGGTTGTTTCAGAGAAATACTGCTGAGATTGGAGTAAGCTGAAAAGCATCTCAGGTCAGAAACCAGTGGTGTAAGAACTTTCAAGCTAAGAAGGCCGCATCAAATGATAGAAATAATTGGGGAATTTTTTCAGGTTCTCTTTAGAAAATGAAACATTTCCTTGTGTTTAAATTTTGTAAGAGCCTGCTGCCTGAAAAAGTTTGTCTGGCTGTCTGAAATTTGTAGACTGAAGTTTCTTACCTATTGACACAGAGATAAACATTGACATTTTAATGAAACTATTTTCAAAGGTGTATTTGTTTAAATGCCTTAAGTGTGAAAGGAAATACTTTAATGAAGAAATATTGTAGATCAATCTGTGCTCTAAATATATGAAGTATTAAAACAAAATCCACTCTTCAAAGTGTGAAACAGGAATAGCCTCAATGTGACCTTAAATATGACTCCACGATCAGTGCATTTATGATTAATTGCCAAAGCTAATCATCTATATCTGTAATCATATCGCAGCCATAGCCTCCGTACAGTTAGATTTCTGCTTCTGCAGAGAGCTCAGTTCAGTTCATCAGAAAAGTCAATGGAATATGTTGAGATGTAAGACCCAGAAGGTTTTGTTTCTTTAGCAGCATAAAATCTGAACTGTTGATGTAAGTGAATTGTTCCCTAGATGTTTTTGATACCACTGACTTTTTCAGGAGAAGCACTGAAAGCTGGAAAGCGAATTAGAGAGGAAAATGTTTTTAAGTACAGTGCTTTAGAGCAGAAACATATACATACACATAAGTATATCTGCATTAAGTGGATGTCTGCATTTCATTAGCTGCTGCAACTGGCAAGCACTCACCTTAGTGCATTTCATGTCCAGATATTTAAGCTTATGAACTAGTTATGGGAAGTGAAGAGTGTGTGTCTTTAGAGGAATCTTCAAAGTTGTCTCTGGCTTGGTCTGAAGAGTAACCTGTGAGAACTGGTTACAGTCATCGGAAATGTTTCTGTGTTTGTCTAAGGATGTCGCCTAGTGAAGAAGCCTGCAATATAAATAAATACGTGGTCATGGGGATGGTGAGGAGAGCAGATTTGAGTACTGTGCTATATAAATGTGGGGAATCGGGAAGGACGGTTGAGATTTCTGAAGGTTAGATATTTATCCTAGCACGTGCTGTGTGGTGAAAGATCAACAAGAGCAAAGGTCAGATGGAAGTTCAAGAATATACAGTTTTAATCATGTAATTCAACTTCCACTGAAGTCAGTAAAAAGACTAATTTTGGAGGGGACATCATCCATAGGAGATATCAACTTTATATTAGTTTCCTTTAAGTATGCTACGTCTCTGTTATACCAGAACATCTCTAATCTTCTTTACTTCTAATTACTTTTTAAGAAGTTAAACTTGTATAGCCACATTGATTGTAACAGGACTCTAATAATACTTTCATTTTGGAAAGTTTTGAGCATGCTTATCTGAGATCCCACAGCACTTCAGAAAGTTGGATTCAGTATTGTGGAGAAAAAAGGTCTTTTGAA
Source organism: Crypturellus undulatus (assembly GCA_013389825.1). NCBI lineage: Eukaryota > Metazoa > Chordata > Aves > Tinamiformes > Tinamidae > Crypturellus > Crypturellus undulatus. The sequence continues at coordinate 272,958 of VWPW01012710.1, forward strand.
ATCACTTCAAAAAAATGAGCATCTCTTTTGTGTACACATTTTATTATACTAAATTCATAATGCACAGACTGGCACAAATCAATATTTTCTTTTAGTTTTAACACTGCCCACAATGGATAATAAAACAAACCTCTATGGCTGTTGTGCATTTAAAATACTTCATTAAAAATGCAGTTATCTTCCTGTTTTGTAATGGGACCATGTTTGTTTAACAATATTGATTAATTAGGTTTTTATTTAAGAATGCAAGATAGAGGACATTTTTGAGCTGTGTATGGTACAAAGCATTTCATGGAAGGGAGCCTTCAGCCCAGTGGGAATGCCCTCCATGCATGCAGCTTGAACGTGTGCTTAAATCTCTCCAAGTGCAGTGCTGCCTAGACAGGATATAGATTTGGAGATGGGAAATAGGTGAAGAAATAAGATAGAGAAGCTTTTTTAGAAAGACAAGAATCGTTATTTTAAAAATTAATGAGGGTAGGTTTATGAGATCACTTTGAGTTTCTTGCAGCTAATTCTATCTAATTAAAAGAATAAATTACTTTTCATCTTATAAACAAATTTGGTAAACTATTTGAATGGACTATCATGAACTGTAAATGATCTACTACTTAGGAAGTACTTGCCTCCAGTATGTGTTTAAAGCAATTAGGGTTTTATGGTGTGTAATAGCAGTTGTAGGTTCTTGCAGATAAGAAAACTTGATATTCAAAATCTACTTTGTTGCTGATGCATTTTAAAGTTGTGGAGCTTATTTTAGAACAGAACTGATGAAGGATGTCTTACACTGTCTCTGCGTATTACTGTGTTTTACTCTGCCTTTCGTCTTGTAGAAACAAGCTTATGCACTAGCATTGGTAAAACAGTCCTTAAATTAAATGGGATAATCTTTTTCTGTTGCCTTAATCTCATCCATAAATCTTTGTATAAATCTGTTTCCTTCATTGTTATGCATCACAAATAGCAAACCAAAAATAACTTTTTTCCTCTCTCAGTGAATACTAAAAGAGATATAGAAAGATAACATGCATTTTATGTAACTCCTGCTGAGCTGATATTACTCCTTTTTAATGTCATCTTGTAACAATAGACCCAGAGAATGCTCTAGGGCCTTAAATATATCCCTCAAATAGCATCTGATCCCTGCAAGGAGTTGTTTGCCTTAAGTACCTATCCAACAGATAGATCATATTTAACTTCTGCAGTAGAACCTGCTAAATCAGGAAGGAACCACAGGAACATCATATTGAAATGCAGTTTCAATTAATTTTACTTTCTATCTTCCTTGCGTAGGATCCTGAAACATTATTGATTTTCTCTTTTTAATAGTCATAAGAATATTCAAACTGTATTTTGGTTTGTCCTTGAACTCTCCTTTGACTTGGTAATTTAAACATCATTGAGTTTGGTCCAACCAGTTATCTTAAATTGGTTCAGATATGAATGGAAAAGGGTTCTGTTTCTGGGCTGAACTATTCTTTTGGCAAAGAGTTCATGAAAAACCTTTTGAACTCATGCAAGGATGCAATGATAACAGAATATGGAAAAAAAAAAAGAGAATCACTCCTCCTTACCTTTGCTATGGTGTGTGTGATCATATGCCTGCATTCTCTTGTCTTTCTAGCCAGCAGAGCTGCAATAGTAGGAATCTGTAGTACAGTCCTACAGAACATGCCAAGAATTTATTTATTTATTTATTTTTCTCCATGGAAAATGAAAACAAAAAGGAACACGGTAACATTGGAAAGTGATTTTTTAATTCAGGGAAGTCTTGCTTTCTGATTTATCTCATGGATCTCTAATTTCTCTGTTTTTTTCTTAACAGCACTTGTTTTCTGCAATTTTAACTCCAGAAGTTTAACTCCCATTAAGTTTTTAAACATTCTTTACCTGGAAATAGGCTTGTAAAACAGCAAATGTAAAAGAAAAGCTATTTTGGTAGCCAGGAAATTCATCTTCAGGAGTATATTACCTTCACTTGATATTCTTTGAAGATTAGAGAATTAGGAGATTTAAGATGTCTTTTATTTGTAAGACTCTTTCTTATTGATACTGAGAAAGTTAAAAACTTTTCTCTGTGATCCATGAAAAGCAATTTTATCTTTTTCTCATTGCAATGAAATAGTTTACGTGGAGGTGCACGTATATAAAACAAACATACTTTGGATCTAGGCCTGCCTCTGTGGGCTCTGCTGGACATCACTGATACTTAAGTGTGCATTTAACATATTTCTCACTACTATCTCATTTTCTTATGTCATTTACTCCTGAATTTCCCTTGGGGAAGGGCAAAGAAGATGCAAATACATTGCAGATAAGAGGTGCATTAACCATCATTTACAAGTGTCATTCCACCAAAAAAAAAGTTTGTTTTTCTGTTTTGTAATTCTGTATGGAATAATTCTCTCATCTCACTAGTCCATGAATTTGCCATGTCCCACTGCAGCAAGCTATGCATAATGCATGAGCTTCACCTTAAAAAGCTCCCTTGCATTAGAAACAATGCCCAATTACACACTGCTTCACATGGTGGAACGAGGATGGAGAAAAGAATCTATTTGGAATAACTGTGTTTCTTCAAGTATTTGCTTACAGTACCAATTTCAATAGTTAACGTACATATTAAAACATTTTTGTTTATCATCTTCTTCCAGCTAAAGCTACCCATAAGGAAGCCAGAAAAGCTCCCAGATTCCAAGCTGGGAGATACAATGCTCCAGTTGCAGGCTTAGTATATGTGGCAAAGCTCCATACATTACTGCTCTAATGGGAATGTATTTGTTTTTCTGGTCATCACTGATGTGCTGTTTAAGCTGTCTTTTTCTTCTGAATATCGTTTTTGGTTTTGGTATGCCATTCTTTATGGAATGTATGTGCCAAAACTCATATGTAGCTTTTAACATACAGAAAGCATTCCTGTTTCCTTCCCTGTTATAAAACGTGTTTACCTTCAGTAGCCAACTAAGCCATTTTTAAAGTAAAATGTCTTTGACTCTCCATGGCAAATTCCATAGCAGCTCTATTGCATATGTTTACATTATAGTGTATTTACTCTGGAACTATGAGCTTTGAAGTAGAGGGACCTGATAGTATTGTCAGGCTATCTATGTTGGGTTATGTTTAATCCAAGAATAATATTGTTGGACTAAAAAATTTTTTTTTTATAAAAATGCTCTTTATTAAGCCCTAAATTTTGAAAGTTTAGCAATGTATAGTGTTTTGTTTTGTTTGTTTGTTTTTCTCCCCCTAGAGCAGTAAAATAGGATAGGATTCTTAGATTAACCACAGGTTACTGATGTGAAGTATACTTCCAGAGCCTAGTAAATCAATGGAAAATTCCTAAGGAAAGCGCTTCTAAAATTTTGAATACACTAAAAAAAGTGAACAAATTATTTGAAAATATGAAAAAGCTGTTTGCTTCAGGTTTACATTTGTATTACTTTTTCTTGCATTTTTCATATTGATTTAAGCATAAGATTATGGCAGATCTGCTATAAGCAGACTGAATCAGTTTTATTTGTATGCCTAACCACTGCAGTTACATGAAAACTGCCAGGAGGAGCAAAAAGATTACAATAATCTATCCTGCAAGAGGAAAACCTGAAAAAATATTTTGCTAAGACAAAAAGGTGTGGATGAGGAAGAATATAATTATCTTGGATACATCTACTCCTATGTAAAAGTTGGTTGAAAACTACAAATATTTTTAAAATTTATTAAGGAATACAAACCCACCATTCTCCTAAATATTTAAATTTTAAAAAACTGACATGATAAGATCCACATGGTAAAGCAAAGTAGTCTACACTTTACTGTGTTCTAACTGAACCAAGGTTCTGGATTTTTTACCTGGGACTATTCAACTTCGCTTTGAAAATCCCAGTTTTCATTAATAAGGAATTAATACATATATAGAGAGAAATAAGAGTTTCAGATGAGGGACTCTTTTATTAAAAACGATAGTTAAAGGAGAAAAATGAAGACTATTTGGCTAAAGAACAAGGCAAAAATATGATACATTCAAAAGTATAGAAATAATTGGCATTCTATCTGTGCTGTTCTATGCTGTTATTCTGTTTCAGGTAAATTTGCAGTATTTATGTTTGTGAACAGCAAGCATGCTTTTGCAAAGCTGCAATTAATTGAATAACCTTATGTTAATACTTGGGTGCAGACTGGTATGTGGAGACTTGCAAGATCAGCCTGTTAAACTTGCTACCCTAATTAGAGGCAGACTCATCAGCCATACAGGTAAGTACACCCACACTGTAGATGTAGCCTCTGACATCCTCTGTCTGCCAGAGAGTGAGTAAAGCTATTAAACTATTTCCTAATGAGGCAGTTCTCCCTCATCCCAGAAACACAGAAGTGGCACAGGCAACGTGAAGCACAATTTAAGCCTGTCAAATCTGTATTCTGTGTCTTAGATTTGTGCTCTTTTGGGAGGCTTATATTTAAATATCTTTTAGAATTAAGTATCTCTTTGTGATACAGGTATATTTTTAATGTATTTGTACATTTTAATTGAGAGGCAGAAAAGAGAAGGGTTTTGCAGCGCTAGCCCTCTCTACCCAAAGAGGCATAACACTCATATTACTTGCATCTACACAGTCTTACATTCAGTTGCTTAAATACTTAGCAGCAAGATAGTATACAGGTAACACATTGTCAAAATTTGGCATTTACAAATAGAATAGATTCTGTCCTATACACAAATTATTTATGCAAAAATATATTTCTGTATGACTGATTCATATTGAGGATCAGTATTATCTTCAGCATTTCCAAAAGATTATCTTCACTTTAGCAATGTTGTTTTGTCTTGAGAAATGTTTCTATGTCTTTCAAGTAGATATAAGCTGACATGATAAGACAGTGGCTCATACCCCTTTTAGGATTCTGCTCACTGTCAGTCTGTCATGGCTTTTATGTGTGCCATAATTTTGTGAGTTCACGATAAGAGAGTGAGATCAACAAAATGCTTGTGATTTTTCCTTTATTGAGGCAGGGAGATGTTTGGGTATACCTAGAATTAACAAAACCTTTTTTTTATATTTAGATCTGAAATACAGTTGCAGGAAAGGTTCCTTTCTGCACATTTCTTCTTCCAAAAGTAAAATGTACAAATTTCAATTTGATCAGTCTTTAAAATAAAACTTGGGTTTTCTTTGCTTCCTAGAGGTTTTGTTTGTTAGAAAGTTTTATCATCTTGCTCAACATTAAATATACCATATACTTTTGACAATGAAATATAAACACTGACTGAAATGTATTGTAATGTGAGAGCATCAACTTTTTCCTCTCTTTCAGTGTAACAGTATATATACAGATATATATATATTCAGGATTTTACAGATTTATCAAAATATGTCTTCTGGAAGAGGAAAACCTGCCAGCCTAGTGAAGATGAGCCATTTTTAGGTGAACAGTTAAATCAGTACGTGTTTGATAATTAGTTGTTGCACTTGTCACTCTCTCTCAGTAGGGATTTTCAGCATTGAAGTAAATTAAAAACACTGACTAATTAATCCCTAACACACTGCTGTGAGGCAGATAACAAATACCATATTGTACAACCATTGTGGATATGAAAAACTGAGGCACAAATCTGCTAAGTTTGTAGCTGAGCCAGGATTATCACCCTGTAGACCTGAATCTTGGTCATGTGCTTTAAACACATGTACTTGCCTGAGCTAGAAGCAGCAGCAAAGATTCTGCATCTCAGAAAAAAAAATAAAAAAAAGAGAGAGAAAATCTTCCTAATTGTTTTCACAATTTTCCCTGCATAGGAGTGTGCATGTAGATTTTACATATCTGTGCAACAGTTTTGTTCCTTCCTATTCAGTGACTTAATATAAACATGATATTCTGTGCTTTAGGTTATTCACCTATGTTCTTAGCGCATATATCTGCTTTAAAAGGCAGATAGAAATAGACATGAAACTATGATGTGGCACATGGAGCTTGGCTGATTTCATTTTATTACAATGTGATGGCACTACAATACAAACTCACATTTGCTTAGTAAGGAATCTGTCCACGAGATAATGTTTTTTCTAGATGGAAAAAAAAAAGAAAAAATAATAGTACTAGTATGAGATACAGCATGTATGAGGCTTTTATGTCTGGAGTTCATGACACGCCTAAACAATTATGCTTACTTTAGTACATTACAATGTACTAAAGCAATATCGTTTTGCTAAGAGTGTGACTGTCAGGCACACTTATTTTTCATTACAGACAGCTAATTTCTATGAGCTAACAATTTTCCAGTCAAAGAAAGCCAGTGCCCAGAAATTACTTTTCTCCAAAGTTAATCAAACAGTAGTATATAGCTATGTTCAGATCAGCGTGCTGGTTGCACGAGTAACCTTACTGGATATGGTTATACGCTATGGAAAATGCTAAGAAGAATAATGCAAAATAGAAGATATTTGATACACTTTACGATGAGATTTTGTTAAAGGGTCATATCTTATTTAATGAATTGGATCCTGGGAAGGGTTTAATTTATTTATTTTTAACTTTGAACAGTCAACTGTATGGTTGGAATAGTTATTTCAGGATAACTATGTAATCTTTTGAAGTAAAGTTCCAAAATGGAACGCAACTTCTATTGCAAAAAGTACATGTAGAAATGGAAAGTTTGAGACTTCTGCTTCAGTATCCTCTTATTAAATGCAATGTATGAAGTAATGAAAGTGGCCATAGAATTCTGTAATGCCTTTAATGAAAGAAAGGCTCCTTATTTTTACTGTAATCATTCGGCATCTAAGGCTAGGACATTATTAAATACTTTATTAAACTAAGCAGGACCACCAAGAATGCTAAAGCACTGGCCTTTGATTGCTTATGCTGTTTAATGTGTATTAAGGCCTATAAACATGAGCATATTGTCAACCAATTCTGCAGCCACGTGAGTACTTAACCTTATGCTTGAAATGAACCTAGAAGTGATACTTCATAGTATCATAGGATCATAGTAATAATAGGGATCATAGGAATGTTAAGAAAAATATGTGAGTGGCAATCCTTGCCACCTCTTGACTGGAAAATAATCATTGCTCTCAGAATTACTTTGGAGGATGTCCTCCATCTTTACACAAAAGTAAAGTCAAAGAAGTCATGATACGAGTGGAATAGACTCTACTTTCCTATCTAAATTACTTAAATTATTTAAAATGTAAATGTATGTTCTGCCAGAAAGATGCAATGATTTTGCTTTGAACTTTTTTTATACATTAATATAATGACTGATCTGGATTGATTTTCAACATAGTAAAGAAAAATGTATTAATTTATTAAATATTTAATATTTTTATATCGAGCTATTGATAAAGCATGGTATTCCTGCTGTTTATTACATTATTTTGTTAAATACTTCTTAAAAAAAAAGCCCCCAAACTCTCCCCCATATTTCATGCCGAATTGATTATGTTTTCATTTTGAAATACCACAAACTTGCTTGTATTGGCAAAGTTAATCTAATGGGATTTAACTATTTTTAATTATTATTCTGTTATCTGTGCTACTTAATCTATAGTTAGATTAATCAGATCTATCAGTTAATATTTTACTGTGGAGGTTTTACATTAAAGAAATATTTGATGCTGATCCTCTCAAAATGAATGGGGATATTTTTATATCTGGCTTAGTGGGAACACAGAGCTTCTTTGAAGCTTGAAAGCAGAAATCCTGGAATGACAAAAATGTCTTTGGAGGGGGGAGAAGAGTAAGGGAGGAGTGGAAAAACCTTCATAACATCTGAAAAGCACATTCCTGTTCTCTGATTATAGATGCCATGGCAATGTGTTTGCCAGAATTTTTTAAACTGATAAGGAGAGTGGTATGGAGGCTGGATGGGGGGAAAGTAAGTTAAAACTTAAGCAAATACTGATTATTAATCATTTGGCTAGGATATTTGTAAAAGAATTTACACAAGAAAGAGAAATTCAAGCAAGACTGAATAAGTGAGCTTTGTTTAAGTGCTGTAGTGGCAGATCAACGTGACTGACATGAAGGTCATTTCAGCATTTGAATAGCTAGTATTTTCTATTCAAGTGTGCCAGTCATTCAATCCAGGACAAAAATACTGCAGATTTTCTGGGACAAAATGATCATAGCACTGATTTTCAGCATATTTCCAAGAAAATGTATTCAACATAAATTTGGCTTTTCCATTTTGTAAATTATACCAATTAATAAATGCAAGATATATTATCAAAGACAGGGCAGAATCTGCTAGATGAATACCATGGAATTCTTTCTAGATAACAGCAAGATAAATAAATGTACGCACACACATATGCATTTGTGCATTAGCACTGGAACAGGCTGCCCAGAGAAGTTGTGGAGTCTCCTTCCCTGGAGATCTTCAAAACCCACTGGATGCCACCCTTTGCCATGTGCTCTGGGTGTCCCTGCTGGAGCAGGGGGGTTGGACTAGATGATCTCTGGAGGTGCCTTCCAACTTTAAGCATTCTGTGATTTGCATATAGCATCAGTACATACTTATGTGATTATGTTGGTCTGGTGCATAACTAGTAATTTGCTAATAAAAAAGATTTCAAAGTTTCCACATCAGTAGAAGCTATAAAGATTATTTGGATGATAACTCTTTTTCTTCCCCTAGTCTGGGCAATTTAGGTTTGAATCCCAGGGGAAAAAAAATGGATTTTTGTACTGAATTTTCCAACACTTGTTTATCTAGCACATCCATTTCTGTCATTGCAGTCTGTAAGCGTTAACAAGTAACAGTGTAGGGAAACATAATCAGAAAAAAGGAACACTTTATAAGATAAAAGCAAAAATACATTCAGGTAGTGTGAAGTTTAGGTCAAAATACCTAAAGAAATTTTGGGTTTTAAATCTCCTTTCTAATCCCCTCCTAGTCCAATCCACACATAATATGGTAGAAAGAAATAGGCTCTATTTTTGGATCTGCAATCATACTTTAAATGAATCACATTACCACTCTGTCTCCTCTTCCACATTTATAAGTAGGGATAATAAGATTTATCTGCCTTGGCAATACATTAAAGGCAGTATAAATCCCCAAATTATTAATTCTTATTAACACACACACATGCCCACGTAAGCAAAGGAGACTGCATTCTGTTGATGGATCTAAAATAGGAAATGGGTCATGTATCATAGAAGTAAAATCTTGAGGAATCTTTCTTGAGAAAATTTAAATAACATAGATCTGCACATATTTGCAGTGTGTTTGCGAGGAAAAAAAAATCATTTCAAGGTTTTGTCCTGCTGAAATTCTGAGGAAAGGGACATAAAGAGGCTAGTAGCATGATTATGGAAACTCGTGTGTGTACGTGTGTGTCTGCGTGTTAAAACTGCCCATTTAAGCAAGTAGTCTGATAGGATATACATGTTTAGGAAGAGCCAAAGGTTTAGGAAGGCGCCGAGGCCTCTCTGGGGGCACTAGCTGTTTTTAACTCCTCACAGACTGTGTCCCTGCGCTTGACCCAAAAGGACACCCCTCATGTGGATGACGCAGGAACATGGGTATTTTAACTAATTAACTTGTCAGCAGCTAAGATACAGCCCAGATAAGTACTGTTTGGCTTCACAGTGAATTTTCAGGCTTAAAAGTAGAGATGAATGTAACAACTAAAAGAAATAGTGTGATGCTATAATATACTTATTGACAAATATGTAAGTACTATATCAGGCAGTATAGGCACAAAGCTTTGGGGTTATTTTTAAAATTACTTTTAAAGAAATTGAAAGGTGCAGAAATAAGATAGAAGTCTTTCTTCTAAGTAAATGCATTGCTACACTGTTTTGTAACTTGACCATTCAAATACCGAATAGATGAGAACTGGAAAATGAAAGGGGAAAAAAACCATTAATCAGCTTGCTAATGTGTTTTCCTTGACTGAAAGAAGTGTTAAGAACAAGCAGGTAGCATACAATATGAAAAAAATGTTAGCTACAGCTATGTGAGGTATATCTGTGCAGTAGGAGATATTTACTTTTCCCTTAGTAGAAATTTCCATTTTTATAAATGATAAGAAAATATTCTTTTGTGTATTATGGCCTGGTATATATTTCTGAATCTACTGTTTGTTTCCCAGGTGGCATTAGGTAAGCAACCAAAATCTCCCATACCATCAGTATGTGTATACCTTAGCGGTTGCATGCAACTAGTTCACTTCTCAGCCAGTTCGTTACTCAGATTAAAAAATACAGTATTTCATCCTCCTGTTGTGTCATGTCATCTTCCTCCAAACAATTTCATCTACTTAATGTAAACATCCACACAGTTTTTAAAGTAATGGTGAACTCGACACTGTCAGTTCTCATGTTAGGAAATGTGGGTTTTATCTGCTACCTGCTGCTGCAAGGCATCTTTAAACACCGCTGTAGCAGAAATAACAACATTAATATTTATAAATTTGGTCTTCTTGTAGTAATTCCTAGCCTGATTGTTCTTTGAGTCAAAGCTGGCATCTACCTGAATTTGTTTTGCAATTGTAGGATTTTGGGAAACAATTTTGTTTCTAAGTACCTGAAGCTTTTATTTGGAGTGCATAAAGTTCTAGAAAGGGATCCAGACCTTATGCAATAACATAATTTAACTAGTCACCTTTTATCATCTACTTTAGACTTCATGATTTACAGAGATGGCTGTCTTATGTTACAGTAAGAGGAGTAAACAATGTCATTCAATGAAAATTGGGATGCAATACATACAGTGCCCACTCAGCTAAATTGCACTTTTTTGAGCCACGCATCATTAGGTCTTTTAGTAATTTAATGATTGCATAAAAGAATGACAAGTTTATCCCAGGTTTGATGTACATTTCTTTCAATCTACTACCATAAATTGTCATTCAGTAAACCTGTGCAACAGTGTCCCTTAGGAGACTGGTGAGACAGTATGATTTATGCCACATAGTGAGCTGATCTGCTTTTGATCATATGTAGGTATTATTTCCTTCATTTGCATTTTGTAGCACACTGTTTAAGAAAGCGATCCATCTGTGGTTATAGAGCTTTCTGTTCTGATACTGTTATTGAATTTGGTTTCACACATTAAGCTTTCTCGTTCACTTCTGGGATATTCTTATTGACTGTGCGCACTGATCTCCTTGGGTCAGAAAATTCATCTATATAGAGTAACACTTGACTTGATCTCTAGAGAAGTCATTGAATGTCTATTTTGAAGGAAGGGAATTTATTAAAATGAACTTTATACTAGTAAAGTAAATTTACAAAATATAGGAACAGAGCATGGGGTTTTTATGACAGCATATACTTGAATCTTTTTTCCCTTGTTCATATATTTAGAAATGATTCAAAATTTTATTTACAGTTCCTTTTATGATAGTTAAAATTTTCCTAACATAGAAATGATCCTACAACTGATGCATTGATTCTATGGAGTTGGCGTACAGGGAGACTATGAGGCCACTTCAGTTGTTTATGATGGACGGAATATCTTTTAGGATACTCTGACATATAGAATATGTGTCTTGCAGTGCCTTATTTACCTGAAAAAAAAGATACAAATTAAAGGCACATCCTATTTTAAAATGTATATTAATCATAGCCCAAGTTAGATTCAGTTGCATTAAAAGAACTAAATTAGAGCGTGTAGTAACTGCTTCGAGACGGTTGAATAAATTTGATACATCCCTGCTCTTGAATTCCTAAGAGGGCACTTATTTCTTTTAAAGAAAACATTTACATAAGTACACCAAAGTATAAGTAGACAGAAAAGTGTACGAAATATAAGTACACAGAAGAAATGAATAATCACCCGTTTGTTGGAAACTATAATTCTATTAAGAGTTGCTGTGAACCTGTAAAATCATTGTAATTTTAGTGTAATTATATGGTATATAAATGCATACCTGTGAGAATCTGCTAGTCACCTATGCAAAAAGAGAGATACTTCTTCTTTTATTCTATGAGATATCCTTTGATGATTTGTTAGAAACTGCAAACATAGTAGTGATATAGAGCTCTTCAGAGATGTGAGTATTCTTGAGCCGAATGTTTAAACTGCTCAAAGCATCATGTGTGCTTAAATAAGCACTCAGCTATTTCGTTAAAACTCTGAGGTAAAAATTTCAAGCAATTTGCAGGCTGTTTCTAAATTCAAGGTGGTGTCTTTCAAAGAATTGGTGAAATGATGGCGTTCATTACTGACTCATTTAATGAAAATCAATACATTTAAATAATCATATTCTTAGTCATGCCCGGTATCTATTGAGAACAGCTGAAAAGGACGGAGGGGAAGAAAGTACTTACTTCTCCTACCTTGATTCCTCACATAGTTCAAAGCACCCTCAGGGCTCCCTGAAACTGTCCTGGCTGGCTGTGGGTCCCTAGGCCTGGGTTGTTACTTGTCGGCTGCTGTGACGAGATGCACGAGTCAGTCGTCGTGTGCTGGCTGTTGTAGCTGGCTCATGGTGGGAGAAGGGGCTCTGCTCTGCCTGAGGAGTTTTCGCTTTGCTGCTGCCAAAGCTATTGATGTTTCAGCTGATGTCCTCAGCTAGAACAAAGTGACCATAGGTGTGGGGGAGAACTTGGTTGCACGTCCACAACAAACACTTGTAATCTGCGCTGTTGAATGCCAGCCAGGGAAAAGTGAAGTCATGCAAGAAGGCAGTCTCAAAGTTTATCCCAAGTCGGCACATGGCAGTAAGCTTCAGGCTCCCACTGAAATAAACAGCTGAGCTATAAAAATGACTTTCAGTTTAAATCCAGGCTCCCCTATTGATTGCCAGTATGATTTTTGTATAAAAGTCGTATCTCTCTCTTATCTGCTTCATGCAGCTCTAGTTGGTTTGGCATTTTGTCATGTCCTTGACATCGCTCAGAGAGATGTTGAGTTAAAGCTGCACAGCTTTCTTGGCCTGAAATTTAAACAAGATTGTGACAGTACTGGAATTTTATTTGAGACTCAGAAAAATATCTTCAAATGTACCTGAAAACTGCCTTTTATGAAGTATTTCAGGCAAGCCCATTGTTAGCAGTAACTATTGAATAACTTGGGAGCAAATTACTGGGAGCTCAGGATTTTGATAGACATTGCTCAACTAGAGAACAAACATGATTTACAATTCGATTTCTAATCTGAGGTTCTTGAGTGCCTTTCCTTTCTCCCCTCCAGTTGTTTTCATTTCAAAAAAAGGCATGAACTGGTATGGATCCCTTTTTCACATGGTGGGATGAAATAGACCTGTAGGCTTCACAGTCATTTTGCCTGGATTATTCTGATCTGTGTGCTCATATCCTTGTTGCTCAGTTGTTCAAAACAAACAATGAAGATAGAGTGTTGAAAGTATGGTACATCCACACTAAAGAAAACAGAGGTATGCTAAGACAGGATTAGCCACCAAAATTTTCTAGAGGAGGAGCTTATATGGGAACTAGCAATGTTTGAGAATGCTAAAGAGAAAGGCATGAATATTAGACCTGCTATTTTCTGTCTTAATTAAAACACCCTATTCTATGTAGTCAATACCTTAAGGCTATGGTCACTATTATTAATTCTTTCCTCCTTTTCATGTTTTTTTTTCTCATTTTTCACATGACAGCTAGAACAGGCCAAGAGATGGTGATTGAAAATAAGAAAATATATCAAGATAAAGAACACATAAGCTTTTATGACCTTTGAAATGCCAGAAAAGGAGAATTTTCAGAGGAATGGACTGGGGAAATTACTTATTAAATTAGAAACTGGGTTGTGTGGTGGTAGGTTTGTTGTTTCACAGTCTGCAGCCATGGATGCTAGTATCTGAAACCGCCTGGAAACCTTTCTGGTCCTTTGATTTATAGTAACTTTTCTAGTTAGGACTTCACCGCTAGGAGACTAGAAATAGCCTTTGCTGATCTGCTTTCATGTCTCAAGTTATTGCCCTGTGATCTTATTTGCCTGCTGAATAGGGCAGAAGATTTTTTTATTCATAGTTAGAAGTTGTCATTCAGCTCAAGGTATCATATTAAGTATCATATTAAGTTTTATTACACACAGTGCTTGCCCACATACAAATACCAGTTCTAAAGCACTCATCACCTAAATAGTGCTGAACACTATTTGATGAATTTTCTTTAGTATTTCCCTTGAAATTTAAAACTAGGTCACCAGCAGGTGCAAAGAGGAAACAAGAGCTGTGCACCTGAATTAAATACTTGGAGAATCAGGAAAAACCCTAATCTTGCATTGATGAGCTAATTACTCTTAATTGGCTTGCAGGGAGCTTTTGGGGAGGGGAGCAAACTGAGGATTAAAATGATATAAGAGTATCACAATTGATTACAGCAATTTCACACCTTGCTGTAATCAGATATTGACTGATACCAAGAAGACTCATGCTTTATTGCTATATTCTACAGCTTCTAAGAAAGGCTATGAGGTAACTATATGCAAATTAAGCAAACTTTTCATGTTAAGTAAAGGCAAGCAAATTACTGTCTATGGTAAACAAGAGAATAAATCATGGGATACAAAATAAAAGTGCTAAGCAGTTTTATCCTTTTAATTTGACTAAGATGTCATTTTTGTCTATGTCTTTCATCATATGGCCTCATCAATATAAATATCAACATATATCTGGATATCAGTGTCTCTTTAACATTGAATAATTTATAACAAAAAATGTTTTATTTTCTTTTAGCCTATAGTAAAAGCAATTCATAGTATCATGCTTTGAAGATTTTTGCTTATTCGTGTTTACCTCCCTGTTGATTTATAGGTGCACTTTTTTTGTATGTAAATAAAGTACATAGTGAAGGTTACTTCAAATAATTTAATACTATCTGGAGGCAGTAGTGAATTCTTAAGAAGCTTTTATGTCTTGTAAAAACGAATTGCAGAGGTCCAAATGCTGTGGCAGGTATAATTCCCCTGGGAGGCTTGGCATATGTGAACAGCCTGGCTTTTTAGCTGAGCGGAGGGGAGCAAGTGCAGACAGGGAAGTGATACAGCCTGATGATATCCCTGTTGCTAAGCAGACCGGCTTTTGTACCAGTTGGAAAATTTTCAGCCTCTGTGGCTGCATTCCTAAATGAGTTGCAATAATTAAATCTGAAAGTCATTATTGCCAGCATTACTTGCCAATTCCAGTTTTATTAAAATGGGGCAAAACCATCTGATCAGGCAGAAACAGAAATTTCTTTGACCTGTAATTATGTGCCAAACCAGTAATTGTGAAAGTTTACAGGAGAGAGAGGAGGAAAAAAAAAAAAGGCATTAAAAAAAACCTCCTGAGACTATTTTACTCTTCTGAGTGAAGATCCTCCTTGGTAGGGGATACTCTGGAGGAGGAAAGTAGTTTGGAGTGATTCCCGTTCTTCCAGTAACAGCTCCTTTTTGCTTACCTTAGGCCTCCGTGAGCAACTGATCCCAGTTGGCACTGCGTAAATTCTTTCTCTATAGTGGATACGACTGGGTGTTATCTGTATTCTGCTGATATTCCAGTTCATGTTGTCTCAACAGATTTTTTTCAATGACTTCTGCTAGGAACTGAATACTAAAGGAGAAAACTGAACTTTGTACTGCTTCTCAGTTGACAGCTACAGCTGGAGAAGTGTCCATGTTAACCCTCTGGGTTGCATTAAGTGAGGAGGCCTGTGTGGTCCTTTTTGATCAATTTAGATGGATTCTTAGAGGCAGCACAGGACAAGAATCTGTGATTCTTGTTGCTAAATGCTGTAGGAACATCTTATAGTTTTTATTTTATTTTCCCAATTTAACACAATAGGGCAAATATATTTCTTTGACATAAAAAGCTTGCCAGAAGAAATTAAACAAGATTGACATAAAACTCATGCAATAATTTTTAAATCCTATATACACATATTACATATATATAAAATATGTATATACTTACACACATACCTGTATATATGTGTCCATGACAATTCTTGTATCATTTCTGTGACTTTCTGACCTGTACATAAGCTTATTTCACATATAGTAGAAAATCAAGTGAAAAAAGAGCTGAAACAATTTGCCTCCCTATGTGAGTTAAAGCTCCTTCCTAACTTGCCTTGAAGATATAAATTCTTTCTCTGCAGACAGTACATTCATTGCATTGATAAGAGCCTCCTAGCTAGGTAGGAAGGAGTTGTAACTTACATTTCTCCCATCATGAACTGAGAATTATCCTTCAGAAAAGAGATGGTTTTGCAGAAATGACTTTTTTTTTTTTTTCCCCCCCACTGGAAAAAATTGCTTTGAAAATTTCCAGACAGCTTTCATGAATATAGATGCAGTTTCCTCTCCTATGGACAGGAAGAAATCATCAGAGCTCAAGCGAGAATACAGAGGTTAGAGGCTTGCCTTGAAAAATCCTAAGGGTTCTTAGAGCAAAGCATGGTTACTGTGCTGTGCTTAGAGAAGAAACTATATTATGGTAATCTGTGAGATCTGAGTATCTAGTAATCTTTTTTGTCTTCACACTGTTGTACCTGTGGGTGAATGTAGAATGCTTTCTGATCGAAATCTGAAGTAATCCTTTTTACTTATGTTTATTTTCATTATTTACATTGTTAAAACCATAATGCTCTCTCACTTAGAGTCCCTGAGGTCTGGCACTGAACATGGCAGACAAGGAGGAGATCTGATTTGAAGATCTCCTTTAGATCGGCAGAGCTGATCTAAAGTTCAGCTTTGATGAATGGTACGTGGTTTTGGTTAGGTTCCTAAGAAAACTTCAGCTACAACTTGGTACCTTTGTAACATTAGCAGAAATGCTAAGTTGTTTCTTCTCAAGAGCTTGTTAATTTTTAACGTGATTGATTTTTCTCTGAAACATTACGCTTTAATGATAGCTGTCATTGGCACAAATTTTGTTCATTTCAATTATAGCTTATATCAAGATTTACTTTTCTCTTTTACTTGCAGCTAGAAGTCACATCTTATCATGTAAATAAAACAATTAAAAATGGAGATGAATAACTATAAATAATGTACATGTATAAATGGCTTATATAAGATGGAATGATATATGATGCTTATGGCCCAAGTATGTTGTCTCACATCTTGCTACAATTACATTGCCTCATCAAAGATTAAGTGTATAATATGAAATTATTTATTTCACTGTGCAGTAGCTCCTATTTCTTCATAAAAGCTTTCATTTTTGCTCTTGGGTAAGCTGATGTGAAATCCCCTTAGCATTTTAGCTGCAATATAATTATATAACTATTAAACCAAACTCCATGAAGAATTAGAATAGATTTAATGGGCATCAGGGAATGCAAGTGCTCTGTGCTAACAAGGAAGGCAGATTTGAGAGTATTTCTGTGGACAGCGCAGTGAAGATTTTCATACTGTTGATAGTTTTGCAAAGCAGAGAGCTGGATTATTTGTTCTATCCATAGAACTGGTCAGGATCATTAAATGTCAGGATCACCCAGTAAGGTTGCCTTGCCAGCAGTAACTTCAGGAATGCACAAAGATAAACCTCAGTCAGATGTTCTCCATGCAGGACAGTGTTGCTACAGAAGAGTTACTCCTTTCAGCAGGCACAGCAGAGTTTTCTGCAATAGCTCCTGCACGTAGGCAAGTCCTGACTAGCTTCATAAGCAATACAAAAAAATCTTGATTCAGAGATGTTTCACAACTGTAACAGCTGGGTAACTTTTGAAACTCACTTTGGGAAACAAATATTTGTGAATAGTAGCTTCGTAAGTATACTCATGATGAATATTCATCTGCTGCATGGAGTAGTTTCTGACTGGAATTTGACATGTACAAACTTGGACAAATTTTCTACAAGGCAACTGCAGTGATTTAAGGCAAGCTGTGAAGAGAATAGAAAGTGTTGTCATTGCGTAAATGGTTATGCTTCATCTGAGGAGGGGAAAAAAAAAAAAAAAGACAATTCCAAAAATATCTGAACTATTCCTTTTTAATCGTTTTCTGATTTGAAGATAAATTATATAGATGGTGCTGATATCTGATTGAAAGCATAAATCCTTTGCATGTATACACTTTTAAGGATCTTGGGATAATTCCTGTTGGCAGGATCCTCAGGAAGTCTCTACCCAAATCATTGGTTCAAAGTAGATTCAGCTGTGAGATCAGACCTAGTTGCTTCTGTCCTTGAGAACCACCATAGATGGAAGCTGTACCTATTTATTGTGTCTTTTTCTTCCTCTCAACTCAGGAAAATATTCAATCATGTACTTTTAAACTGAATGGCACTTTCAAATTGTTATGGAATACATTTGACTGAGTTTTCATGCTCTCAGCCTACATTTCGATGAGAACAGGATATGCTCACTTGCTTATACTGCAGGCAATAGCATAAATCGTGGCATCTGTTAAAAAAGTAACTGATACTGATTATAATTCACTTTATAATAATATGGTTATATTTTCATACTCTTTCTTGTTGAAATCTATGTCCTGTCACAGACAATAAGAGTTAAGCAATTGAAACATATACCAAGTGTTCTTCTTAATTCATTTCAAGTTAATTTTGTTTGTTTCCTTAATTCTATATAGTAAAACAGTAAAGGTAAGGGATTTCTACACAGAATTGTGGTATTTTCTGTTGAGACTTCCCTGTATGGCAAGATGCTTTCCCCCGATCTGTCTTAAATCTAGGTGATAACAGGTTATGTCAGAAGTATGCCAAAGTTTTACAGGAAATACATTTCATTATGTAGTCTATTTCATAGACTTCTTGTTCTCTCTCCCAACTATGTTTCCAGAGAAGTAATTATTCCATTCAGCTATGATATGAATATCAGCAAAGTGAAAAGACATTTTTTCCTGCCCTTAGAAAAACTGCAGCCTGGGATCTGGAGTTAATTTTTTATACTCCACACTTAACATTCACAGGACTATGATCTCCTTCCTTAAAGTCATGCCCTGCAATGTGGCTTCAGTCCTATAAAATGACTGCTATGATCATCTGATCTTACCTCCATGCCAAAGTCAGTTAAATACGGAGAAAGCCACAACTGCAGAAATCCACTTATTCGCCCTCTACTTTCATTTCTACATGGGCATCTCTTCCCATATGTTACTTTAATAGTAGAGGAGCTCTTCTCTGTGATATCCAGAGGGACACTTCTGAGCCTCACAACGGTTAGAAATCTAGGAAGAAAATTTGACTATAGGCGAATGAATGACTATTCCACTTCAGTTTTGAATTATGAAACAAGAAACCTAAATTCAAATGTTATCTTCTTAACTTTTGTTAATTCCACCAAAATTATGTATTGTCTAGAGAAAATTGCAACTTATGCCTCCCAGGCAAGTAGTAGAATGTTACATCAACTTCTACACATACGGTTTTGAAAGTCTGCATGCTACTTACAGTTCTGGTCTGTCAATCCATTATTGCTTTACTAGTCTTCTGCTTCTGGTTTTATTTTTCCTTCCAATTTTCAGTCCCACAACTTTAAAAAGGACAAGCCATATTGGATCTGCTGAGATATAAATTAATCTGACAAGAATTGACCCAAGGCAGAAAACTTTGTGGTTAGTTGCTATGTGTTTTTCCTCATCATTTCTAAATGATAAAGATACAATTCTTTAGTTTTTTGAATTTTAGATAATTATCTACACTGACATGGGTTTGCAATCTACCTGTATTATTTTGTACTTTCGAATGCAGATGCATTTGTTTAGTATTATGAAGAAAAGGATGCAGGACTGAAAGCACAAGTGAATTTTAATGAGATCTTACCTACAGTATTTGCAAGCAAGAAGAAGAAAAGAATATAGTGGTTCCATATAAACTGTATAGCCTCTCTCTCTGGTAGGATAGTAGATAGCAAATTCGGCATGTGAAATACTAATTGAAGAGTTTACCCTAGTTTCTTCAAAGTTCATAAGTGTCAAGTTATTTTTCCTAGGATATTAAGAAAATTGTCTTATTCTCTGAATTGCAATATTCTCTGATTTTCTTTAGTTAATAAGTTTATTCAGGCCTTACAGTTAAGTAAGCTCTTAATAATATTCTGAAGCGCTGAACTAAAAAGCAGTAGTTTATTTTGGTTGTCTTTGCAATTGGTACAATACTTGAAAGCTGTAACAACAGCTTTGTTTTAAAGATGGTGATTTTACTAGCTTTTAGTTAGAGAGATGTGATTGCCTTAGAGAGCAATCTTGAAAGAGTCAGTGATATCAGCTTAATCACTGATAATCATTTTAACTAACTCAATGTTAGGTTTATTTTGCCCTCCTTGGTGAATGAGCTATTTTATAATGGACATAACTAGAAAAGGGATAAACATTGTAAAATATTATATGTATTTCTGTGCGAATAGCTTTCTTGTGGTAGGACTGTAATTTCTTGTTTGCTTTATGTGTCTGTTCAGAATGCAAACTCCACTGTGTTCTCTGTATCAAACCAGACAGGATATATAGACAGTACATTGTTTCCGCCAGCTACACTAGTAGCTTTGAGTGCTTTGCATTATTTATTGGAAAGTGTCTGTTGCTTAAACATTGACTTTGTATGCTTTTTGAAGTGGCAGGAAGTCTACCAGTTTGGATCCATTTAGAGAAAAGTGAAAACTCTTTCCTATAAATTCTAAGCCACAACAATAAGAAACAGTGTCAGTAAAAACGGTAGTGAATCAAATTCTTTATAGAAGTGGTATTTGATTCTTCCAAAGAAATGGTTGTACTGGTGCCTGTGCTTCCAGTTTCCTTTCTCACCTCTGGCATTTATAAACCGAGCATGTAACCTGATTATGCCAACCTCAGTTGTTTAGGCTATCCAAACCTCATAAAAAAAGATTGACAGCTAATATTTATAATTTAAAACAGCTGATTCCCTATTCCAAATAAAATACTTTTGAATTTATAGATTTTATTTACTGAGGGTCTCCAGCAGATCAACTTAGACACAGTTTTCAAATACCTTAAAGATGTTCCAAGTTTGTTGCAATTTATAGTTAACATTAATTTTCCTAGGAAGCCTTCCCAGAATGCTGAGAGCTACAAAGATATAAGAAGGTGTAAGGCAGTTCTTCTCTTGCTACTAAATTTTTCCTGAAACAGCATTATGAGAAATTTCTGTCGGTGATGCCAAATCCTGCAGGTCACATATGGTCGATCTCCTTTAAGACTTACATCAGCTGGACAACAGCTGATGATTTTGTAATATTTCCAGTACAGGTTAAATGTGTGGGACTTTTTCCCCATTTTTTTTTACCATCTGGATTCTACTGAAATCTCATGACAGTTGATACTTTTACAAGCTACATTCTGGTATTTGTAATCATAATTAATAAAATTTTTATAAGAGACTATAAAGCTCAGAAGGAAGGTCACAATCTCCAATCTTGCAGGATAGGGACCTGAGATACTACAAGATAATAAGAGCACATGGCCTTCTTTACAGAATTTCTTCTTATTAAATAGAATTAGTCAAACTGAAAATAATGTTAGACTGTTAAAATTAATTAAGAACAGTCTTCAGAAATACTCGGAAAACCCTTCTACTTTTTCATTTTATAATGGAAATATTAAATGGTTTATTTTGTTTCGAAAGTATCTGCTTTTCATATATACAACTCAAAACAATTGTGGCTTAGTTTGTTGTTAAAGCTCTTTGCTGTGTTCATCAATATTTTCAAATTTTTGATATTAAGAAAAGGTTTCTATCATTCAGAAATAAACTTGGGAAATAAACACTTAATCCTAACAAAATAATTAAATCACAAAGTTCTAGAAATAGTGATTTCTTCTAAAGCATAATATTAGAAAGGGATAAATTACAAAATTTTTATTTTTATGTATTTATTTTATTAGTCTATAGGATAAATATAGTTGCTTATAAAACACTAGAGAATATTTTTTTTTCTATTGATAATAGTTTTGTTAAAAGAATGAATGTGTGCAAGATAAAACGGCTAATTTTGGAGTATTTGTTATTACTGAATAACAATTTCATATATTAAAATAAATTTTAAAAATTCTGAGTAGGTTGTTGTAGGAAATGTTGGATTAAATACTGTCCTAGGAGTAACAAAGTCTGAAATTGGATGGGAATGCTTGTCTGAGTAGGATTAAAAGTTTAGGGACTGCGTTATGGGCAATCTTAAATAGAAAACAAACATTACCGGCTTTAGCTAAGTCTTTATTATGGGCTTTTTCATGGGAAAGTTCAATACTTATCTGGGTGATGACTTTCGTTTATTTACAGGTTTTCCATGAATATGTAGTGTAAATAATGATTCAGCTGGTTATGCTAGCCTTATTTCAAAATTATTTTAGCTGGAACTCACAAAAAGGCTAATGAAGACATTTCTTTTAAAGTCCTTCGTTTAGTGTAATTATACTCCATTGGGCTTTTAAGGACTTTCAAAAACTAAATGTTCTGGTGAAAACTTAATGTAGTTACAAAATGCAGATGGAATAAGGTTGTCACTGGACTGAGTCACTTTTGAAAGTGCAGATTTTAATAAGTTTTATTTTGATTAAATTTTGAGATAGATACATTCCCTTTTGCGTTTTCTTTCTTTTTTTTTTTGTTTATTTACTTCAGTGCATGATTCTTAGTATTTGAAAGCACATACCATTTGTATTTTATCACAAAAATGGAAGACTTCATATTGATTCAATGGACTTTTTCTTATTGATCTCAGTTAAAACACAGCCACAGTAGAATTTTGCGAGTACTGAAGTATTTCTCCTTCTCTTTAAACTGGATTTCTTTGCACCGTAAAATATCATTGATATTGTAATGGTTAGTTTGTACAAATGATAGCTGCTCCTCTTCATAGCTGAAAGTTTGATACAGAAGAACAAGAATAACATGTTATCATTTGGTTATAACATGCCAAGTACAAGCAGACTTCTATTTCTATTCTTGAGATTAGGAAAAAATCCTTAGATACTCATTGTTATAGGCAACAACTTAAGGAAAGAGGAGGAATCAAATGGAATGAAAATTCTAGGCTTCGGAATACAATTAGATATCAAGGTCCCAGAGCACACACTGATAATTATTGTGTGACCTGAATAAAAAATTATTTTCCTCCTTCCAACTAGCTAATCTGTTAAGTAATTTATGTAAGACTTGTTCACTGAAGTATTATGTTGCCTGTTGACTTTGTTTATTTTTTTTTCTTCATGCTATTTAACAATAGCTTAAGCTCTATGTATGCTCTGAGTATCCTGAGGAAATAGTCTCCAGCTAAATAGAGAAATGCATATTAAAACTCTGCGCTCTCAAGATTAACCTAAATAAAGCTCAAACCAGTGCTTGTCATGTTGATTAAATGTGTAAAACACGAAACTGTCCCCTTACAAACCAAATTATCAGGTCTGAAAAGAATAACAACCTTTAGGTGTCCTTCTGGATTTTACTAAGACAGGAATTAAGCCAGAAAAAAAAAATTATCCTATTGAATGTTAACCTATACCTGAGATTTCCAGTGCTACCCTCTGGGAACAGCAGTTCCTTCTCTATGAAGTGGTGAACTGGAAACCTGAAATTTAGAGAGCAAGTCCCTTTCATGACACCCGATGTCACTGCAGTTTTTTTCCAGCTCTTGTCAAAGCTAGAGGTAAAAACAAAGCACAGCATGCCCTGCACTTGAACTTACACTTTAGGAAAGTTTATCCTGAACTTGGAGGTCAGGGATGAGCAGAAAGGGAGATGAGAAGGGATTAGCTGGTACAGGTAATCCACTGTGTTTATATCTGAGAAGCAATGATTGCAAATCTCATACCCCTTCCTTTCTGAGCAAAGAAAATAGCATGACTTTTACAGGTTACAGGTCTTCCTCTTGAGAGTTCTATGCACCATGTCTGCTTCATCTCATTTTCAGGTTATCAAAGAGATGGAGGGGAAGAGAATACCTGATACAAGAGACTCTACTCAGGGTTTGACAAATCTATCCTCAAATTAATTCTTGCATTGCGACAGGAAACATGTCACAGTTTCTGCAACTTGCAAACTTTTCTGCAGGTTCTCTGTGGATTTGTCTTTCCATGCTACTCTACTTCTCTGAAAATAATGGACCTGGTCAAAATGTCTCGCATTTGCCAACATAACAGAATTTTTATTTCACATTAAACAAATTTTATAGGTTTAAAAAAAGTGTATCATGAATTCAAGAAGAGGGAATATTTACATTCTTGACTGCAAAATTTGGAGAAAGAGAGGGAAAAAGGCTGTAACATGAGGCAGTATAATAAACAGTTTAGGTTTAGCAGAAGTGGAAAAAAAAATCCCCTGTATTGTTTGAGAGAGTTGAGGTAAATCTTGGCCTTCGGCCAAGGGAGCAGCTCAGATGGCATGTGTGCTAAATTCCACAGTTAGGATCCTGCGGCTGGCTGAAGTAGGCAAGTGCTCTCCTTGTCCCAGGCTGCTCCAAGCTGTGGTTGAGGTGAGAATTCTCTCACCATTTATACAAGGTACCAATCTCTGTGCCCTCATCCCTGGGGTAGTCTTGACAATGTCTCGTACTGCAGATTAGCTCCTCCTTCTCCCTGACTACTCCCAGATTATTGTGTTTCATTAGTCAACTGCTTTGACTTTAGTGGTTTCTCTTGTCAGCTTTTCCAAGACTGCTATCAGTCCTCTGAAATCAGTGAAAGTGTTGATTGTACAACAATTCTCTTAATTTTATGGCCTCTACAATGTGAGAGCTTTTCATGGAGATTAAGAAGGACAGAAATAATCCAGACATTGAATTTGATATTATCTATGAGTTTCAACTCCATAACTTTTTGATAGTTTTAAGGAGTCCTGCTTTCAAACTGTGTATGTCCTATGAAACATTCATGTTTCATAAATGCAACTTAACCTAAAGGGCCGACTTTGGATCTGTTATCTTGCCTGTCTTTAAATCGTGAGGACTAACCATAGGCAATGAGTCTGTTTACATCATTCAAATCTGGCTAATATGACAGGATTTAGTTCAAGGAAATCTCTATGTATACTTTTTCTATGGAGACGTAAAAACCTGTGAGCTTTCAGTATATGTAAGTGATAATATCTAAGAAAATGCCTGAGTGTCTAGAATGTACCAGTTTGAAAGTGCAACGCATATGCAGTTCAGTAACCCTTTAATGTGACTGTTGTCTTAGAATTATTATTTCCAAATACATACACTTCTTCAAGTTGATTCTCTCATATATCTAGATGCTTTCAGCAATTCATTTATGTTGTGTAGTATTCTGTCTGTTTGTATGTGAAATACCTACTGTAATGAGGAATAGATAGTGATGCATTTGTGTCGTCATAGTCTCACTCAGCCTATACATTTTTATGTGGTTTGGATAAAAATTGAGGCCTGTTTTGAGAAGATACTTGAGCAGTAGTTTGAGTACTAAAACACACCTAAGACTCTATCTTGCTTAAAGATCTTTTAAGATTTTTTGCACTTTATTTATTTTACTGTCTACTGGTTGCCTTTTAAACATGTTCCCAGTTTTTTTGAAGTATTCAGGTTTGGGGACCGGAAAGCTTAGAAAGGTAAAAGTCTAAAAGGAAATTTGTCCTGATGCTAGAAACCTGAATATTTAAATCCTGTAAACATTCAATTATAAACCATGTGTATTTGTTGTGGATAATCACAAGATTTGTTATAAAAACTAATAATAAATACAAAATTCTGTTAAAAGCTTTGCATATTATAGATTTGTTGGTAATAGTATTTGGAATTTAATTTATATTTTACAGTAACTCCTTTAATTCTTAAAATATAACTAAATAAACAAAACTTAATCTGAATAAAAGACAAATGAGACTATTTTCTGATAAGGAAAGTAAGCAAAGCATAGCCTGATTCCTTGTGATAGGAATAAATATATTTGCACTAATGTGCTTAAAAGGCAACCATTAGTTTTTAATGAATGTAAGAGATTTACTTTCTTAGCAGAGCTACTAAAATAATAATCATACATAAAGGAGTACTTCACACAAGCTCAGGAAATTATATTCAGAGATTTAGCTGGGGAATTTGGTTCTGGTTTGAAAGATAACGTTCATTTATATATACAAAAATTGTTTAGTTCATTAGCATACTTTTATTCTGCAGACACTAAAAAGCTCTAATGCCTGAAAAATTACTGAGATGTAACTTAGTTTTATGAATTACCAAGCACCAAAATATAAATAGCCTTATTATCCCATCATATCTAGTGCAGTTCTGTTGCAGAACATTGCTGTTGCACAACAGGAGGCATTTTAAAGGTTGTTGTGATTTTGTTTTGTTGTTGTTATTTTATTTACTTTCACTAGTGTGCCAAAATAGTGTGATTCTGAGAGAATACACTGACTGAAAGTGGATATATGATTTTAAGATATTTGGCAAAAAATATAAACTTTAAACCCTTAAAATGTGTCTAATGGATAGACACTGTTTCTTGCATCTTTTTATATATACTTATATATATAAAATACACACATGCTTTAAAAAAAGTTCAAGACCATTAGAGAAGAATACCAATGGAGACAGAATTGCGAAAAAACTGGCATAAAGAGAAATATGGTCTTGTCAGACACTTATGCCTCAATAGGTATGGAGATAAGAACTCAACTGCAAACCAACAAGTATTAATAAGAGGAGTCACACAGGTAAAAGATGCACAGCACTTTGAGAGTTTCTTATAAGGCTTCAGATTAATTCTTCTTTCTGTTTTCCAAAGAAACTCATGATATGGTATTTGGAAATTTATATTTATCTCAGGTTTCTGATATTAATGTATCATCATCAGCATTGATTATTAATGACTCTGTAAAGAAATGCTTGTATTTGGTTGAATTTATGCATTAAGAAGGCTATTAATGTTGGTTTAGCTCTGAATATCTTTTGCTTGAAACTTTATATTAACCGCTGTTATATTAGATAGAAACTGGAGAAGTAATGTTGAAAGCAATTGCCATTCTCTGGCAACTGATCTGTGGGAATTTAACGGTCACTTTATAATTGAGAACTTGCACTAACAGGGATATTTTTATTTTTACTGGTTAAAAAAGAAACAACCCGCCCCCTTCAAATTTTACTACTACTGCTCTAAAGAGCTGCTAGCTGTTAATATCCAAACGGTACTAAATGATAACACTCTTATGCCAGACTGATAAGCACCTGTACAAAAATATAGATTGCCAGCTAAATTCATCTGGTAATGCTGATAAGTCTATAGTGAGGTCTGTAACATCTGCTGGGGGAAAAATGTATTCGCTGAGACTTCCCTACAATCTATATTTTTGGTCTATACATGTCAATCAAATTATCTCTGGAATGACTTTTACATCTTACAGAGAGAGCAAATGGCCTTGAAAATTTTCTTAAAATCTGGATCCTCAAATCTAACTTTCAGACAGGAAAAAGGCAACGCTTCCTTCCTAGGTTAAGGCGTTAAATGTGGCTGGGGCTGAAACAGGAACTGACTCCCAACTCAACAAGAACGGTTAGGCCAACTCAATGTTTTAGCCAACTCTAACCCATTCTTTTTTAACCCATTCTGACCACATCCTCATAAAGAAAGGACATGTTTAAAATGATGATTGCTTGTAAGCAACAGCATTTGAGTTCATAGAGATGAGTGTGGTTCCTGATACAGCATCCACTTTGAATTATATTCTTTAATTATTATCACCTGGTGTTATGTCAGCCATTCCTGAGACTGCTGGAGAATGGTTTACACAGACAACAGTGGTTTACACGACAACAGAGAGGAACACAAAGGTGCCTTCTAAATTCAAATTAGTCTTATGAGGTGATTAGTTGTTTACTGTTACTGTTTACTAAACTAAATTAAAGGTGGGTTAAAGATGGCTTAGTTGTACACAAAACATATTTGTATCTCTTGCATGGTTTTATGGATAGAAGACAGAGAATATTATATATAAAATTAATGAACTCACGATGTGCATTCATGTAGACAAAATACAAGTGATTATGTGCTTACATGAGAAATTCCAACATAGGGGAAAAATATTTCTTTTGATGGCCACATATTTTATCCTCAGGAGCTTGTTCTGTCTAAAGAATATATATTAAATCTTGTTTAAGAATGTATGAAGTAGCTTATGGGTATGAGGCATCAAATGAATCTGTCAACCAGCTGACTGTTGATAAGGAATGGCAGCCAATGGCCTGGCAAATCTTTACATGCCGGCTTCTTTGCAGTCAGTGCTTTATTAATCATTTAGTCTTTGATGATTTAAAATGAATACCCTTTCAGAGACTGCACCCAGCACAGTGAAATGTGATTTAATAACAGTATTACTATTTTGCTAGGAGTGAAAAGTTAAAATGGGAAATTTTACATTGGCTTCTTAGAGTTAATGTGGCATTTTTCTACCTGCGTGTAACTTATGCACAGTAAGTCGAACATAAAAATATTTTGAGACACTTCCTCTGGGAAACACCTTCTCTCAGGTGGAAGTATAAAGACCTGGAAAAAAATCAGCACCACTAGCAGCAAATGGCTAGCACAGTCCTACATTAGATCCTACCTAATAGTTTGTGAATAGGAGACTAGCATAAAAAAGGCTGTTCATTTTTTTCCATATGTTATTTCACTTGCTTGTCCCCAGGCAATTTGATTTATACATTTTAATGTAATATATATATTTATATATACACCCATGCATAAAACATTTTCCCACATGGACACAAAACAAAAAATCACATAAACAAAAGGTTTAAAGGAAGAATGATTACTGATCTGAAATGGGAGAAAATGAGAATGCACCTTTCCAGTATGAGTCGTGTAAACAGAGCATAATATGAGGACTGAAGTCCATTGCTTTGCAATGTATCATAAGAGAAATTATTCTATCACAGAAATGGAGCAGAGCCTTTAGGATGACAAATGTGTTCTTGTGCATGACCTTCTCCCACATCCTTTTCTTCAAAATGTAAAAGGCAGGAAAGTGCCTGGAGAGGTAATAATTATTATAAATCTGGTCTGTAGTGGCTGTCTCATGTGTTTGTATTCAATAAATAGTTGTCTCCTCTGCCTCTTGCAAAACAATATTTAAAGAGTTTTGTGGTGCACTTTTTTTTCCTTGCCTGAATCTTATATGACAGATCTGTGGATTGCTATCTTACCTCCCAGTGTTGTGTAGAAGATAGACATGAATTCTACTCTGTGACTATGTCTAAACAGAAACACTTTGCAATTATTGTTTTAACTAGTTTTCCCAAGAGCACAGAATTTAGATCCATATTGTACAGCTTAACATGTAAACCTTTCCACATAACAAGTGAACTGAACTTACAGTGCTAACAGCATTTTTATATCGGCTTGATATGTGAACTACTGTGCTAAGCCCAAGTTAATAAACTCTGTCTTTGCAGAGAGAATCAGGATAAAAGCCATTATGTGAACTTTCCTGAAGTATTTGAGCAATTATTTCTAAGAAGTTCTTGACTGTAGTTTATGCTTCTTTCTGTTCTTTGTTGTCTTATTTTTTTTTTTTATGCCATGTTCAAAGAGAGCACTTGTGATGTAGAGGCAGAGATTATGCAATGGCTTTAGATGTTCTCCAGGAAGTTTAAAAGGGCAACAAGCTCTCCATTTCTCTTATCACTATGAAGAGTGTAATAAAAATGTATGAGCTGCTGGTTTTTAGAGAACTTAGATATCCAGCAGAAGGGAAAAGACTTCAGAAATGGATAATCTTTGTATTTTTGGTTCCCCTTTTGATAGCGAATGAGAAAAAGATTGTCCATAGAGATAGCTAGAGAAGGTTAAACCCCTCCCCTAAAATATTTTGCTAGCAGTCTGGGTAATTTGTGCATTTGAGTAAGGTTAAGTGAAGGGCTTATTTGTGTAAGTCTGGCTTTTAAGATTGATTTCTTTCATTTTTTGTCATCCAATATTCAAATTCATTCAAGTTTCAGGAAATTGGTGTGGAGTCCAGGGACAGGATTATTTGCAACTAATTTTAAGTGTCTAAGTTTCAGAAGTGTAGCTGACCCTTTCATTTAAGTCTTTCTTTAATATCAATGGAGGAGGAAACTAGACATTTCCAAGGGTGGATTCCTTGCACTTGCTTAGGGTCTGTTTTAGGATAAGCTGACTCATTTCAGGAACAGCAGTCCTCTCCATTGGCTATAAGGGAAGCTTAGAGCGCTAGCTCAGATATAGACGTGGTAAACATCTAAGACTATTCTAATGCACTTTCTGGAGTTCACAAGCAGCCTTTTCTAAGTCGATGGACTATTTGTGGACTATTGTTTTTTCAGCAACATGAATCATAAAAACTGTTACTGTATAACATTCTTATTCCAAATATGATTTTTTTTTTTTATTGAAGGATTTTTTTTTTTCAATTCAAAACAGTTCCTCAGAAGCTAATTTCTCATATATTTTTGGAGCTAAGGAGAATCCTGGGTGGGTTTCTAGTACCAGGAATGAGATGTATCTAGAAGAGGCTGCAGATTTCTACCTCTGAGCCAGATTTATACAGAATACTTTACTGAAGTTATTTGAACTGTAGGTACATACAGCAAGTCTGACCACAGCTGGAGATCTGTTACTAGGCACCATGACTAGTTTCCAAAATATGTTAGGTATTCAACAGAATTAAATAAACCTGTAAGTTACATGTATGTCATATTATGTTTGCCACTGGATCGCTTTCCATACATGTTGAAATTCAGAGCCTAACCCAAAAGTGCCAAAGAATATATATTTTTTTATTTTATAGGTGTGGCTGTTTAATAAAATAAGCCATCTGGGCATTTTTGGGCATGAACAAGAATTGAATGGTTAAGTTTTGAAGAGAAGAGGAGCTACAGTCCTTCATGCCATTATGTACATTTTCATTTTATATAGTCTTAAAGTGATCTACCTCTGCTTTTGTTGGTAAAACTTTCACACAGACAGTTGCCTAAAAGCAAGTCTGTGGCATATTTTCCTTTACTTAATTCTGACAGCAAACCATGAAATTCTTGCCTGTCTCAAATCATAGCTCTTCAGTTGCTTACTCTAATGCATATTTTCTATCAGATGACCTAGTACTGTAACCCAGTTATCACTAGGATTTTATATATCTCAAAAATATGAAATTTCAAAAAAATGCTAAATCTATTTTGATTTTTGAGCTTGTTTGCAGAACTTTTTTTTTTTTTTCCTGTGTGATTTGGAAAGTGAAGACAGTGATCAAAGATTGTTTCCCTTTTTCCAACTGTCTGAAAGCTGTGAGAGAAGATTATTACTCAAATTATCAAGCATTTCACTGAAGAACTAAAATCCCATAAAGAATAATTGAATATTAATAGTTGCACTGGGATCTATTTATGAGCACACTGTATATGCCCATCTTTATGCATCACATCCCAGAAACCTTCCAAAACTTCCTAGCCTTTTCTTGAATTGTTGGAAGTGTAATAGAATCTAAAATCATGTAAAAATGCCCTTTCAGGCCAAGCCACCATCTCTTTCTCGGCACGTTTGTGGCAGAGCAGATGTGGTGTACAGATGAACACTATTTATAGCATGGCAACGTCCAGATGATGAAAATATTCACACTGCAATAATACTTCATTTTTGCTGTTTATCTAAGATCTGTGGTACTAGTGGATATGATAGACCAATTTAACCTAAGTATTGGAGAGGATTTATCATCTTCAGAAGAACAGCTATTAGAAGGATTCTATCACTGGCAATAACACACTTATGAACTAGACCTTGCTAAATACTGGTATTATTATATAACTCTTTTCATGGCAATGCTTTTGCTTAGAGTCATTGGATATTTACAAAATGTTTGGCTACAGTTACTACATGCTAGAAAAACTCTTATTTGCTACCATTAAGCCGTGATGTGAGATTTTTCCCAAACACTCTTAGTTTTCTAGGGTTTCTAGGGTTTAAAAATTATCATGGATGAGAAAATCTGCATGCCCTTCTAGATGTATATATCTTTTCCTTATAAAGATGATGAAAATAGAGATATGATATTTTTTTGCAGTCCTCCTAATTGGAATTGTTCTTTCATGCATTTCAAGAGCTTCATTCATGTGCAGGTGGAAGGCAGGCTTGGCTTGGTGGACTGCAAAATGCTTTCATATTCAGATATGTCCCACAAAATAAATATGAGAGAAAAAACATCCTTTGATTGTGTCTGAATGAGAAAGCAGTTATCACCGTCTAGTAAGTGCATGTGCGTGAGAGAAGGGAAAGGGATGGGGTTCAGAAAGAGAGAAAAAATCATGGAGCATTAATTTAAGCATATATATATATATATATATAAGCTTATAATAAAGAAAATGCCTTTATATATATATAAGCATTTTTCTGGAGCTCTCCTTTCTTCCTCATTCTTCCTATATATATGCTCACTCTTCATATATATACATATATATATGCACTGAATGAGTCAAATTAGGTGGTAAACGAGTACGTCATGATAAAGAAAGCAAAAAGAACTCCCTATATGCATAGGTTGTCAAATGTAGGTTTTTTTTCCACAGCAGAATTTAGTTAACAAAGGTAATATTTCCATATTCCAGTCATATAAAGCACTGTCCAGCGAAAAGAAAAATGTATAGGGAGGCATTTTGCTATCTTATAATTGATATAAAGTATCGATGCTCTTGAAAACCTGTTAATTCATTTATTTATTCCTTCAATGCTGTATAAGACTGTGCTCCAGATGAGTGTTTATGCAAAATAAGTACATTGTTCTATATTGAAAATGGATTCCTGACAAAGATCAATAATTGCTGTATGCAGCAAAATGAAGTTATCAAAATGCAAACATTTTAAATAAAACAGATTTTAACAATTTCCAAGATAAGCTGTTCCCTCAAAGCATACTAAAGACATTTTTAGTTTACATAATGTAATTAAATTCAAGCCTGAAGAATTCAAATTCTTCCCAAAGACATTATTGGCAATGTGATTTAAAATGGGGATAAGAATGAAAATGAACCATCTTTGAAGGCCACAGAAGTATTATAAAATTATGTTTGGAAGCTGGCAATGATTGTTTGCAAGTATTCTTTTGAAAGTGATAATATGAAAAGAAGCCCTGCTCTATTACTAGCCCACATCCAAAAAAAAAAAAAAAAAAAAAAATCCCATAAGAACAGGAAAGCCCACAGCATGGATCAAGTTCACCCAAATGTGTCTTCCCTCATTGGAGCTATAGCAGGAGAAAAATTGCCCTTTTGGTTTTAAAGAGCAAGTATACAAAGTTAAGGGTATATAAGAAAAATGTGAAGCTGCACTTTCTTGCAGCATGATTAACTTTTTTTTCTTTTTTTTTTCCCCCCCCACCTTCTTCCTATCATATGTGAGACAAGCACAGGTTGAAGAGAAGTTCAGTCTGTTTTTCTCTGTGAACTGATCTCATTGTGATGAAAATATCTTAAACTCTTATTTCAGCTGTAAAATGGAGAGAATGCTGTTTCCCATTCTGCAAGGTCAGACAGTTTAAAATACAACAGCACTTAATAAAAAAAAAAAAAAGAAAGTCCTTTTAGTTGAATGCTTCAGCTCTTGTAAATTAGGACTTCATTGGTAAGGAAAAGAAGCAGAAAGCTTACTTCTGTGAATCAATCCTTGACGCTAGTAGGGGACATCTCAAAATGTCTCAGTGATTTGTTGTTGATGAGTGAGGGTCATTAAGCTCAGTTAAAAAGGTCTTTAACTAACCTAAAAAAAGGGAAAGAACTATCTGCAGAGTGGTTCTTCATACTGGAGAAGCTCTAAAGTCAAACTGACTCTATTAAAAGGATTTATTTATTCTTTAAAAACTTCATGTCATGGCCATGCCTGACAGGAAACTGGTTTGTACCTTATTTAGCCAGTCATCAAGAGTGACTAATTATGCTTCCCTCTGCCTAAATACCTAAATGACTTATGTAATATGTCTTTATTATGTCAGTTTTTCATATCTTTATGTTTATAAATGTGTGTATGTGTAGTGGTTGTGCTTAATATCTACTTTTCTTTAAATTCCATAAATTAACTATTTTGTAATTTTTAGATAAAGACTCTTCTGCCTTCTGCAGTCTTCCCCTTCAAATAATAGCTCTTTCCTGTTCAGTAAATCACTCTTGCATTTGCCATTTTACAAAGCCTTCTTGTAGGCTTGAATGCATGTAAGTCAAGGAAGAGAGATCAAAGGCTAATCCATTAGCAGCCTCTCAGATCTGACCTTCCCTCAGAAAAATATTCTATGAAAAGTATAAAATTACCCTTTACAAAAGGGCAAAATGACTGCGGCAGGAAAATTATTAAATACATAATATGAGCTAAAGGAGGACCAAACCACTGCTTCATCTGTTTCTCAACTAGAAAATCAGATTAAATAATTACATGATATTACAGATATTATGTAAGGAACAATCCCTATGAGTTTGCGGTTTGTTTATTGCTAGGTAGTATTTCATTTTCCTTTAGAAAGCTTGGAAGTACTCATAAAATACCATCTGTGTGGTATTATTAATCTATGTATTTCTGTGTTTTTTTTTCTTATTGTTATAAGGGTATGTAAATCTTCTGATTTTACTGTTATTAAATAAAGAATTATCTACTCCAATTAAAAGATTTTTAAAAGGGAATAATATATTTTGCTTCCCTCCATTGTTGTTCCAAACCATATCTTCAACTGGAGTTTCAAATACAACCTAAATTTCTGGGATACTGAAGACTACTATTTTTTTTTTTTTAAAGGCAGTATCTGAACACTATTAGATGTAGAACTTAGAGTTAAATGCAGCTCTATTCTGGAAGGGGATCCTGCAATTAGTTTGTTCATTCTACATTTACTAACCCCACAATTATTTACTGAAGTTACGTGGCAGGCTGTATTGCTGGGTACTCTGTCCCTGCTCACACAGTTGTCTATCCCACATGCTATCCTATGCAGAAATGCTGCGGATGTGACTTCCAGGTACATAGTTAGCCCTGTTTGCTAGTGAATGGTATATAGCAGTGCTCCCTAGCTGATGACTAAAATCCTTAAGAATTTTAGAAGTGAGTATGTTTTTTTTGTTTGTTTTGGTTTTCTTTGTTTTATTTTGTTTTCTGCTCATTCACTTATGCTCTAACTACTCTCTTGCTGTTGACACTTAGTGATGAAGAAGATAATGCTGCTTTTAAATTACTGGATAAAGAAGAGCCTTTTCATGTTTCAGCATGATATAGCCATAATTCACATATCTGCTGACAGTTGTATTCCAGTTATTCTGCTCTTATTCCAGTTATTCCTGCTATCATTAATAATTAAGACTTTGTTTTATGGCCTCTTGAGTAACATACAGTATTTGCCTTAACTCTAATCATAACAACAAAGGTTTGGGAAATTTGGTGAGGTTTTTAAACTATGGCTAGAGAGTATTTTTTGTAGTGTTATAATGCTCAGCACCTCGCATTGTCAACTTATACTGCATATGATGTGCATGCACATGGCTAAATATGGCTCCGTGCGCGCGTGTGTGTACATGTTTTTGGCAATACTGCTTGTGCACAGTGCTTGCTGGAGTTGTTTGTAAAGCCACTGTTTTTATAGGGTGTAAATGGTGATGAAACATGGCTTTGTGGATTTAAGTGTGAGCGGTTACTCTTAGTAGAAATAATTACTTGATGAAATGCTCTGGTGGACAGTGATCAAAGAAGGAAGGAGTAGATAAGTAATGAAAGAGAGTTCTAGCACGGAAAGAATTGCCAGTTTATGAAACATGATGAATTATCTTTAGAGGGATAAAATAGCCGTTGCAGACTATGGGGTGAAATGGTTTTATTGAGGCCTTCTATTTTCTTACACCATTTTCCATGAAAGCTTTTCTGTCAGTGGTACTGCTTTCTATTGAACAAAACTAAACTGCCAAGTCATTGCAACCTAGAGATGAGCTATAAGTCACTTTTACATCACATTTACTCTCTATGAGCAGTCAGATCATAAATGCTCATAATACAAAGATCGCCTTCTTTTCATAGAGGTTATGCAGATAAAGTGGTCTCTGGAGCAACATGCCTACCATCTTGCATCTTCATGGAAAAGGCATCTTCTGTTGAGTTATCTGCAGACCATTCCTCAGCTCTGGGCAGAGATGCAGAGCTCTGCAAATACAGAGTTGGCCTTTTCTTTTCTAGCCCCACTTCAGAGCTGAGAGCTGTTGGCACAATCCTTGTGTCTAAGATGAATTCACACACAGCATATTTGGAGCAGTTGTCTTGAACGTACAGATTCTGCAGAAAAATGGCTAGATTCAAACCTATCTGAAATTCTTTTGGTTCTTAAAGCTTTTATGGAGTACGCAGTTAAACTATAATATACACTTTCATTTGTAGTACACTGCTCACCTATAATGCACAGAGGGAGAATACCTGTGCACTAAAGAATGTCTGGTGTTTTCTGTCTCTAAATCCATATTTAGGCACCCAGAATAAGTGCTCTTATTTTTAGATATACCAAGTTGTAAACTGACTAAAAATTAAGTCACTGAAGTATCTAAAAATAGACTCATTACTCCCTACACAATCATGTTTGAAAATAATTGTTCTAATTATTTTGGCATGAAATGTATTTGAGAAGTATTGTAATGAAATGGTCTATAAATGCATACCGAAGAGAGAGAGCTTGTCTTTAGGATACAGTCTTTTCATTTGGCTGTGTGAAACAGAATTAGTGATCGGCTCCTGTAATGACAGGGTATTTTCAAATGTGATAATTAAATGCAGAGGTATGGCAGATCAAAAGGAAACCGTACAGAAAAAGATGTAACAAGAAAGTTGGGAACAGATACAGGGGTTTTTGCTGTAAATGTCTTACTGAATTAGAATGACAGGAGGTTCTATCAATAAGATCAAAAGGTGAAAACAAAGAGGAAACCTTCCTTTTACTGTTAATTATTATAAATCAGTCAGAAATGTATCTGAACACTATTAGCAGAAGGTAGAAGTTTTTTTTTTTTCCCCTTCTCTCTCTTCTCTCTTCTGTGTGAAGAGTATTGGCGCTTCCATATTTAAAAAAAAAACTGTTGTTTCTATGTGATTTTAAGTATTTCTCTTTACTGTTAAGACCAAAGGGCTGTGTCATCCAACAGCCATTTTGTGGCATGGTCCCATTTTTTTTTTTCTTAAATGTAAGCATGAATAGCATAAGCTAATCAAGAGGTATTTCAGAGTAACACTTATTGTAGGATGCCTACTGGGCCATTCAAGAGTGACACTTCTCCCTGTAGAAAGCAAGCTATTTCTAATCTTTCCACTTTTCATAGCATGAAGTATTGAGGCACTCTGTGATCACTTAAGATCTCAGGATTTTTGCTCTAGCACTTCGGAAGCTAATATTATAGTTAATTCAAAATTGTTAATAGATAATTCCTCCCATATAAATTTCATGCTGTTTTCTTCATGTTCTGTTCTAAATTGCAGCTTAGCATTGTGGAGCACAGTTGGTAGTTGCTGTGATGATCCCAGACTGGGCTGAATTTCTGTGGTATGAGTGATCTGCAGGGATCCCAATTCTTTTGAGAGGTTTGGAAGTCTTGGCTGGAATGCAGCTTGCATATGTACAGTTGACTGCCTGTGTATCTCTTATATAGGTGTTTATTTATCTCTTATGTGTCTGAGTTCCCCTTTTGATCACTGGATTTCTAGTCATATAGTTAATAGAGCTTAGAGACCTATTAAGCTGGCCTAATGTAGGTGTCCAGGATGAGATAAATAATTCCACTGACTTCATTGAATAACTCCAAATAATTCCACTGACTTCCACTTCACTACATTGATTTGATTTCCATTAACTATGTTGGGAAACTGGACATGTAGCTGACAGGTAGGCAGCTATATACACATGTAAAAAAGTCAAGTGTCAGTCTGTAAGTCAAATCCTACATACTGTGAGATCTACTGTAAAATATATATATAAAACTCAGATGTTTCACTGCCAATTGGTTTCTTGAAGTTCATGAAGTTCTTATGTGCAGGACTGTAAAATACTTGCAGGTGGATATCAGAACAAAAGTTAGGGCTGGTATGGATAAAACCATATAAATTTCTCATGAAAAGGTGAACGGTATACTGTAACTTCTGTGTTTTTACATCCTTAAATCATTGCCTTGTCTGCTGCCATTTTGCTCTCCTCCATTTGTAGCAGCTTCTACTGTATTGCAGCTTACTCACCTGTAACTAGCATCATCTTAGCATCACACTACCAACCTACTGGCCAAAAGAGTTCTTCCTTGGGTATTAAACATGATGTGCTTGATTCCTGCTTATGTTCTTCTGAGATTAATTAGAATGACTTCTAGACTTTGTAGATAAAATTTATCTTGCCCATTGTTAGCAGGCTAAAAACATAGCATCTAACTTAAGTTAAATGCTGACATCCCTTTATGGACCAACAGAAGGAGAAAAGTACCTGCAGAAGTATCTGCAGAGAGAAGTCCATTTTAAAATTTTACAATGGGATGAAGTGCCCTAAGAGGTACCTATACCAGTCAGCCATCTAAAGCTCTGGCTAGTTTAGACAAGAGACCTCCCTTTCACGTCGATAAAACTGGATGTCCCTTCAGCTCTTGCTTATTTCCAGGTCCAACCACTGGGCTGGCAACTTGCAAACTCTTTAGTTGCCGATGCCAAGTATCTCAGCCTCATCCTCGCTATAGGACCGCACTGAGCCTTGCTTCCATCATTTCACCCAACATAAAGCACAAGCTGTCCCCATTCACATTGGGACTGCATCTGCATTGAGTCGCTGTTTTATTTTGTTTTATTTATTTATTTATTTATTGCAGTTATATATAGAGATCACTGCTCAATGCCTTAATAATCACTGAGGAATCCAAAATCATACTACTCAGGCACTGTATTTCTTCATTTTTAAGCAGTGCTATTCAGCATTGAGAAAATGAAAGCATATTGTTTCAGGCTTATATTTTGAAATGGTTTCCATGTAGGGATTTTTGGATATGGAAATTGATTGTATTTTGTATGAGCAAACAGAATTCAGATAAGATCTTTTATATATTTGCTGCTTCAACAGTCTTTATTTCTTGAAGGAAAATTAGGACCAGAATTGTTTGGGAAGAAAATACTAGATGGAATTACTTAGAAGGAAATTTGACACTCTTTTAAAAATAATTAGAGGTATTAGATGACTACAAAAATTACTTCATGTTCAGAAAATGAAAAGAAATGGCTAAAAGCCTGCTGATGTTCAGTTGCAAAGTAAGGTCAGCAACTAGAAATAAAAAGCAACTCTGAACAGAGTGGTAAATGAAGAAGTGGATAGTAATCAATATAAATTAGAAGTAGGGAAAATTCATAAGGAAAGCCAAAAACAGAAAATGAAAAATCCATGGTTGGCAAGACTAAGGACAATAAGAAGTTTTTGGCCTAATTTAAGAATAAAATTCCTAATAACATAAGCCACTAGATGGAGATAGTAAGTTTGTTAAAACTGGTTAGAAAGAGCCATAGGTGTTAATTTTTTATTTTTATTCTGGATTTTGAACGATCCTTGATACTGCCCTCATTTCATGAGGATGCTGAAGTACTTTGCAGAGTGCTTGGATGTAAGAAAGAAGTATATCAAAGCAGCACCTACTTGAACTTTTAAAATCAATAGGCCAGGATAATTTTTACAGAGAAGATCCTAAGTCCATTGATACACTTTCAGAAAAAAATCATGAAAACACAGGAGACTAGAAACTGCTATTGATGTGCCAGCATTCAGAAATGCAACTAATATCTATGCAATATTCATGTTGCTGTAATTTTCGAGCAAAAAGAAATTGGCTCTAACTAAAGCATAATTTATTTTAGTGATTTCAACAATGCAAACATTGTCTGTTTTTTTTTTTTTTTATTTATTCAAGACTTCACATTTGATTGATAAGTTTAGAAATAATTGACTCATGAATGTGTTTAGGTGTTTGGCCACACTGTTTTCTTATAAACAAGTGCAGCATACAAACGGACAGCATACAAGAACTGGTTAATTGACTGATTCGGTGCATACCAAATTTGACTACCTCTTGATGGGACAGTCAGGAACGCAAAATGTAGGGCAGGCTCATGATTGTTTATAACCTGGAAAATAGGGTCTCAAAAGAATCTAAAGCCTGAAAGGTGTACAGAATTTTTCACTGCTATATCCAGACTTGTAAATTTAAACTTATGTATTATAAAAGGTGAGAATAAAATGCCTAGGTTTTGGTGAATCGATCTTACATGGTATATTGTAAAACTGGAGAGAGTGTGAAAAGATGCACAGAAAATTCTTTGCGATTTAGAAAAAAATTAGGAAAATTAAATAATGTAATCTTAAATAAAGCAGACAACAGAAATTAAAATGGATAAGTGTCTTTATATACTTCTATGGAAGTTTTTTTTCATACGGAGAAATTATGCAGTACTGCAGTATTATTTGCTTTGGTGGAATTAATCAGGCAGAGACAAAGTAAAACTTGGAGATTGACTGATTATTTGTATACTTCACCAAGGAAAGTGATGGATTGTCTACATTATATATATTCAAAAACACACATTAATCAGACAAATTTTACTGAGCATCGTACAGATATAACATGAGAAGGCAGAGGAAGAAAAAAGGACTGCGCAGACTGGAGCTGATATTACCACCTGGTCCAGTTTTCCATCTTTGACTGAAACAGTTCTAGATGTTACTGTGAAAAAGAAAAAAAATCTTTGGCATGGACTCAGACAAGCCCCTCTGTCTTGTAACCATTTGTTTTCTTTTAAGACAATGTTTCTCTTCAAAATTACCATCAATATGCATAGTTGAAGCCTTGGTACTGGTTGTGTGTTTGTTCATATTCATCATCTTAAATCTTGTCAAATACTTAGAGCAAAAGATGACAGGAATGGTCATTTAATAAGATAGCAAGCAGAGAGAGTTCATAAAATGCTGGCATGGTTTCACATCGGCAGTTTTGTTTGTTTGTTTTAAGCACTGTAATGACTGTCCATATTCATGAAAAGGGACATCAGAAAAATATGACCTTTTATTTGCCACGTCATCTGTGTTCAAACCGTGAAGTACTGTTAGTATTAGCTTTAAGCCTATAAAAACGCAAATTGATGCTATTTATATTTTTTAAGCCTCACATGTAGAAAATCCAAGTTACTTAAAAATAACAACTGCTGAAAGTGTTATTGAACTGATAAAGTCCACATGGGTAAGATTCTAAAGGCTCTTGGAATCAAAGGCGAGTCTTTGTTTACCTCTGGAAAATGCTTTTAGAAGAGGTTCTGGTTAGCCATTTCGCATAGAGAATGGAGCGGTTGATCAGATAGCAGCTAAACTAATGAAAAGCATCATGGAAGTGACAGGAAGATTAATTAAGTTCCTCCAGTCGTATTCACGTGTGGCAGTACAGAGTTCCTTTGGGTACTGTTGCAGTTAAATGGTATTCATGGTGACAAATATTGCAGATTTCCAGAAGTGACACTTTTTGAGTCAAGGGTAAAAACAAAAAAGCATTTGGTAGTTCTATCCAGTGGAAAAAGTCCAAAACCAAAGATAAGCCTCTATGGTTAGTTAAAATGTACAAATGCAACTCATTCCTTCCTTTCTTGCACTTTACTGTAACCTCAAGAGATTAGTAATGACTCAC
Organism: Crypturellus undulatus; assembly: GCA_013389825.1. Taxonomy (NCBI): domain Eukaryota; kingdom Metazoa; phylum Chordata; class Aves; order Tinamiformes; family Tinamidae; genus Crypturellus; species Crypturellus undulatus. The sequence continues at coordinate 314,472 of VWPW01012710.1, forward strand.
AAAATTTGTGTTATTTTATAGTATGTCTTAAAGAACTCCAACTGGCTTCAAAATAAAAACAAACCAAGCTTCTAGCCAATGCACGTAGTATATTTGACTTGAGGCACAAAATTATGCTGTTGGGAACACTTCCAGTTACTTTTGGAGCCTTACAAAACCGCTTTGGTTGTTGTTGTTGTTGTTATTTCTGCACTCTTGTTACCGTAGTATTAATACAAATTAAATATCTGCCATTGCAAAATTTTTAGGGCTAGAAGATCTAGCCTTCTAGCCCTAATTTACATTCAAGACCTTTTAGGGCTTCTGTTTGTTTGTTTGTTGTAAATGAAGAGATCCAATGTGATTTAGTTTGCTTCTTCCATTATATTTTAATGGGAAAAAAATGCAGGATGTGTCTGTATTCCTAATAGCTGTCACTCTGCACTAGATTAAATATATTTGAAAATCTGGGAATTCTTAGCTATATGAGATGTTTTAACTTACCATACAAAATGCCCAGACTAATAATATTGTGTCACTGAGGTCTTCTATTGCCTAGTATTGTATTTCTGCTATCAAAATATCTCTGGATATGCTTTTGCGTTTGCAAGAAAATGCTTGTGGTCAGCCTCTCTAATTGAAATTCATGAAAGCCAACTGGTTAGAATCTGGATATAAATTTCATATTGGTTGCCCCCTGGGAAAATTCAAGATTGGAAGAGTTTTCCAGGAAACCAAGGGAATTAACTTGGGTGCATTAGTATTAAATATTTATTGTTTTTTTTTGCATTAGACATGCCAGAATTTGGGTTTAGTACTTATAATGGGGGCAATGTGTAAATTAGTAGAAAGCCAGAAATCGGTAGGATATGCAGGTAGTGGGATAATTCACAGAAAATGCTTTCTGACCCTAGACCAACTTATGTATGTATGATGACCTGTAGGTTTACCATCTTAGGAGAAATATAAGGTATATATTAGGCTTCTGAGAGTTGTGTACTCTCACCCTGCACTTTATTTATTTCAGGGAATAAATAAAATTCATAGTATAAAAATAAGTGAAATAAAATAATGTCTGAAGGATAGTCTGCGTTTCTGAACACCCTTTACGAAAGTGAGGGTGTCAAGGTGAGGAAAGGCAAAAGGGGAAATCAAAGACAGAGATGCTATGAGAAAAAAAGACTGTTGAGGAAGAGAAGAGGATATGCTTTTGGGGTGGGAGGCAGGGGAAGAAGCTCACAAGAAATAAGGGTAGGGGAGCTATTTTAGGAGTATGTATTTTCTCTTCCATTACAGGATTTTTTTTCTCCCTTTTTTTTGGTTGTTTTTCTTGTTGTTGTTTTTATAGCTGACCTGTTCATGGAAACATAATTTGCAGTTGTTCTGTGCTTATGGCAAAGCTAAATGCTGGCCTGTGCTGGCTTGTTGATGACTGAGTTTGCACCACAGGCTGACATCATGGGCTGATTTCTTCATTCAGTCTGCATGATTTTGCATGCTCAGACTGCGTCTCCTCATATCTCTAGATGTGCAGAAGTGTGTGTTGTTCCTCACTGGTTCTCCACAGCTGTACTGAGCACAGTCCTCACTGCTGGAGTGAAAATGCCAGTCCTTCTGGGTTGCAATTGCTACCAATTTAATACTTGTTTTCACTGACAGTAACAACACCCGACTCTGGAAATGGAAGTTATTCTGCGTCCTTTGCTTGGAACTCTAAAACTTCTTGCACTTTATTGGTGTTTTATGTGTGGAAGGAAAAGCAAACTTTTGCCTGGAGCACATGAATTTAGGCTATGAAAGCTTTCCAGGAAAGACCAGCAGTAACTTTCCCTCCTCATTTGCATTTGTTCCATAATTCAAATGAAAGAAAGTCCTTGAACAAATCTTCTTGTTTTAATTTCTCTTCATCATTTTTGATTATATGCATACTGTGGTAATGTGAGTAAGATACAGTGAGGCACGATGGGAGGGACGGCCTTGTTGCACATCCAAAGGCGGCCAAAACCGAAACGGAGGTCGCATTCTAAGTGCCATGAGTATATTTAGGAGGTGCCTCAGAACAAGCTGCAAATTGCTTTATGTCATGCTTTGCTCTTCCTGAGGATCTCCCCTACTGTTGGGCCTCACAAAACTGATGCAGATGCCGGGTCAGAGTGACCAGGACATGAAACGAAGTTCATGCCGTGTGTTTGCTGCCTGCCCACTAGTAGTGTGTCCACACAGACATGAGTTTTCTCTACCCAGATCTTCAGCTGGCCAGCTGATTGAACATTAATCAGGAGGAACATTGAGGCTAGGAGGTGGCTGACATCCTGTAGGGTCAGACTCTAGGCAGAGTGAGCCCTAGCCTTTCTGCAATAACAGAACATCGCAGAAAATAGCGGGAAAATGCCATTCCTGCCTCTCTGGGCGCGGAAGTCCTATAGGACATGGTGCAGTGCTCTGCAAAAGCACTTCAGAGCTACGGAGGGAGCTGAAGGATTTTGCAGCGAATTGATTCTCTGAGCTTTTATCCTTAGTGAAGGGAGGGGAAAAAGCACTTCTGCTACAGAAGGCTCCTTCTAGTAGCTTATGCCTACTGCTTTACATTAGAGTGCCTCAGCTGAGATATTCTAAAGCAGACTGTGAGTGTGGTATTTTATCTTATAGTGAAATGACCTTTCTTGTACAGTAGAAGTAAATGAGCTTTATAATGATGAAATAGAGGAAGGGAAGGAACCTGTGACCCTAACCCCTCTAGTGAAAATAGATTTTTAAGTAGCATTTTTAGGGGTTTCTAGGTAGCATTTCTTCAGTGTATTTCTTCATTGTTATTTAGGATTGATTCAATATAAGTTGCCATTTGTCAGTTTGAACCATACAAGAAGTCTTGAACTTTCTACCTCAGGCACTGTGTGCTTTGTAGTTGTGAAGCAAAGTTTATTCTGGAGATTATCTGGGGAGCACATCTCTCCTTTTAGGCATCTTTCTTCTTATGAACAGTTGGAATAAAAAAGGCTTTTAGGAAGAATAGACATTGGAAACAGAGGCCTGCAAAATTACCACTAGAGGACATGGCTTAAATTTATGCCCCACTTTCCCTTTCCTGTTCTTCCTGCTCCCTGCCCCTCAGTATTTAATTGCTGTAACTTTCATTCAGGTAGCACAAAGCCTAGTGAAAGCAATGATGTGGCATGCTCTTGCTGGCAGATGTGTGGCTATGATGTGGCCAGGACTCTTTAACTACTCTGCTGCAACTGGAGCATTTGTTGGCTGCTTTGTTGGTGGGGTAATTTTGCCTTAAGTGATTGGACTTCATGAAATTGTAGTTACTGTGTGGTACTTTTATAAATAAGAAGTAGAGCTTTAAATGAATTATACCTGTCATCCTCTTTCCTGTGGAATGAAAGCATTTATCCCATTAGATTGTATTATAATGAAATAAACACTTGAGTATACTGTCCATTATTATTTTTTTTTTTACTTTACTATATTTAGTTAAGTGTATTATCAGTGATATATGCCAGGCTGGCAGCAGGAAACCAACGTCCTCTACTGATTCACAGAACAGATACAACACATGCATAAATAAAGGCCACATAGTCTTCCCGCGCTGCCATGCTGGTGTGCATCAGATCTAGACCAAGGCATCACGCTTAGAGAGTGGAAAGTATTTTGGTGCTGGAATCTTTGGTCTTTCTTGCTCCAAAGCTGCCAGCAGAGATACTAGTTCATATAGCAGCAGGGACTGTGTAGGGTCCTACTCACTAAGAAGTTAGGACCAACCCATTTGTCACAGAACAATAAAATAGCCATCAGCTGCTAATGACTTATCACTATCAACCTAGGCTGGAGAGGAACTGAAGACCCAGAGGGTGAAAGGTTGTAAACTCCATTACAAATCTTCCCTGTCATCTAGCTCCTGTTCCTCATGCTTTGTAATTCATGGGAAGAAATCATACCTTTAAAAATCAGTTGAGCTCAATTAGAATTGAAGTATGTATTTATCAGTTGCTTTTATAAAACCGGAACAGGCTGGCTTTCACCCAATATTTGGATTAAATCATTTATTGGAGTGGAACTATTGATTAAAAAATCTTAGGGGACATGATTTTCGAAAGTGCAAAGCACCTTTATCACCCACTAAAGTCAGGTAATCAGGGTACTCAGGACTCCTCCTGAGAAAAATATGTCATTAATNGTAAAGTCAGGTAATCAGGGTACTCAGGGCTCCTCCTGGAGCTGCTCCTCCTGAGAAAAATATGTCATTAATATACGCTTTGTCTTTTTTACCTATTATGTAACTGAGCACGTTATGTCACTGAATGCGTTTGCTGACACAAAAAAAAAAAAAAAAAAGTACGGTTTTAGAGAAGCTTTTTTTTCCTTTTTTCTTTTTTTTCTTCTCCGAGGCAGGGCTAGGTTAAGCAGGATATTAGAGCACCTCGTTGTGAGCCGGGTAAAGAAAAGCTCTGTTTGTAGTACTCTTAGTACTGATGTCACACGCGCAGCAAGGACATCAGAAGGAGGAGTCAGATTACAGTAAGAATGGGCAGTGCAGCATGCAGCCTGAGTAAATGCTAAATCAGACAGGGATTGTATCGAGGATAAGACTGCCTGCAAAGCGCTCATCCTGAGGAGGCACGCTGCTCGCTCGCGGGCTCTTACGCTGGGAAATTTCCACATAATGTAGAATGAAAGAGCTCCGTTTTCCATGTCAGCCCTGTGCGGGAGCTAATGCTGAATACGCGGCGGTGGGATTCTGACTGCATGATTAATGAGAAACATAATGTATTTTGGTAAGTGCTAATTGTGATGTAATTCTGCTTCTGCTCGCATTATCAAGAGAAGTGATTATTATAAATTTCAGATTCAAGAACCTCTCATGCTGGCAAACACCTAAAACTGACAACTACAAAAATCACATTGCTTGTGCTGTTTGAAAGGAATGCTTTGTCTGGGAAATTTTCTGTTTGAATGGCTTGCTGCTTAGTTTTAGCAGCTTGAAAAAAGGAGATAACGTGATGAACTCGTCTTAGGTTTGTTTTAAATGAACTTGCGTTTCATCTACTGTGAGTTGTTCAAAAATTGTTGTGAGGCATGGGAAGTTTTAGAGAAACTTAATGAAATCTAAGAGCTACTACTACTGCCCTGTGTATGGGTAGGAGCCACAGTAAGTCTTAGGATTTCATTCAGCTTTTATTCTGAAGAATTCGAAGATATGGGGAGAAACAACGCTTTATTTGCAGTAGTATGTTTGTCGAGTGCTCTGCATTATGCACATCACTGGTGTGGGGTTGGCTGCTGGCATACCACAAAATGCATTATATTTTAAGCCTTTAGAGGTCTCAGAGCTGTTAAATATTTGTGCATAGTTTAGTTTTGTTGCTCGATGTAAATCTTCTTTAGGCTTACAGCTGATTTGGCTGCATACCCTAAAAACATGCTGAACCGAAGCTATGTTTAAGCAATGTAGTGCTGCAGTACTGGGCTGGGACGTATGATTGCAATATAATGCTGCAAGTTAATGCTGCTGAATAGCAAATAATAATAATAATTTTTAAAAATGAAAAACAAATGCAACACCCTTAGAAATTTTGTAGAATGATGGTTGAAATGCTATTCCTGGCAACTTGAAATCTCATCTAGGTCCTGTGTTAATTTATAGCTGCATAATATTTAGAGCAAAGAGCAGAGAGTTGGAGGATTTCTTGTACATTCAGCAGCTTTCTCAATTTCATTAAATATTGAATCGGGAGTTCACTTTAAGGTTTAAGAGAAATATTTCTTTAATATTCTGACAGAGTCCTGCCATATGATTGACGTGCTCTGTAATGCGTTATGTATTGTTTTCTTTAAAAACAAAAATAGGGAGGGCAATAGTCTCTAACAGTGAAACTCATCGATTTTGAAAGCAAATTGACTTTACTCTAAACTGTACTTATAAAACATACATAAATTGACTGAGTTCTCAGAATTGCTTAGAAACCCTTTGAAAGACTGTTTTTCAATGTTTTGGATTTACTACATTTTCCAAGTAATGAGAGTTGATGACTTCTAAGGAATGACCAAACATTTTAATGTTTAGCTTTGAGTGATTTAGGTGATTTATTTTTTAATCAGCATTAATAGCGACATTAGGTTAATTGGGAGCATATTTCTGTTTTTTGTTTCCTTTAATATCAGTGCAAGTGCTAGATAGGTTTTTTGTTTGTTTGTTTGTTTTTGTGCTCAGTTTTGCAACAATTGCCTGTGTGACTAGGATTAGAAGTTATGATTTCCTGAAGTTGTAAAGACATTAGGAATATGTGAGCTGAACGGTACTTAATTTTGCCATGTTGTATATTTTCATATAACTTGCAGAAATATGTAATGGTGAGCAAACTATTTCAGTGTTATTCCTCCTGAAAAATACAAACCACCGAATGTTTCGTATACTTACCTGTTTTCTTGTGCAACACAAGTTTTTAATTGGAACTCTTTAAGTGGACTGTGCTTTCTCTCTGCTTTGTAGGAAATACCATGTTAGAGAGCAGAGCTAAAAGTCCCCATTAGACAGGTTCTCAGCGTTCTTTGTAGAGTCTGAAACTTCCTTGAATTTTAAGTTTTAAATGAATGTTCTCTATTCTGTCTTTTGCATCACAAAGCATGATCCTGTGGGGATAATGTTTAGCTGTGGCTGTTCTCAGTATTTTCCTGCTCAATATGCGAGAAGCCAGAATGTCTATAATCTCACCTGTCCCCGTTGTAACAGAACTGCACAAAGCAGATTGGCATCGCACAAATCCAAAGAAAAGCTTGACACGGTATACCACACACCCACTTACTTAAATACTTAAAATTAGTATATCCATCGTTTAGATAATATCGGTATATTTTGTTTTTCTCCAAAAAATTGTAGTTATCTTTCAATATGATAAAAAATTCCAGGCTATTTCTTTCTTTATGCATGCCATTGTTTCGCAAGTCCGCCTAAAGAACAAGAAGGGAAGAAAAAAAAAAAAAAAGTAAATTTATGTAGGCTTGCATGCATGTTTTTTGTTTTTCTTGGCCTTTTTGTGTAATTGGTGCTCATGATAGGTAGTACAGTGGTAAAACACATATAGCATTAATGTGCATATAAATACCGCATGAAAAGCTCTCTGTAAATATTGATATAAATATATATAAATATATTTTTAAAAATGTATAGTGAGTGAATTGAGTTTCCTTACCACCAGAGACAAAAGTTACTAAAGTCAGATTTTTTTTTTTAATAGTATTGCTTGGTCTCTTTTGACCTGTAGCCTCGAAGAAGATTATGAGTTGAGATAATGTAAATTCTGCTGTGCTATAAGATGAGCCTTCAGATGATTAAGCTAATGATGACTTGCCAATTGCATAAGCCTGTCTTTTACATTGGCAGAATTTTGATAGCATGATTTCAGAAATTCCTGTTTTTCACTTAGCAAGCTGTGGTTTGGAGTTTGTTTGGTCACCCTGGATACATTTGTTACTTTATTGGTTGTACATTCATCATTTTGAGTTGAACAGAAGCGGGGAAGAGTAATAATAAAAGTCTGACAAAATGATGCAATGCATTTATAGATAGGGTAAGGCAGAAATCTAAGAAAATGATAGATATTTGTTAAGCATTTTAATCGGTAGATGTTTCGCACGGAGTTGCGCGCGTGTACACGCACACACACATGCGTGCGCGCGCGCCTTGCTTGCATTTACCGTCACGTTAGCAATTTAGTGTCGGATAAAAGCCACTTGCGAGGCTGCCCAGCAGATCAGGGAAGAGAGGCGCTGGGTGGCTGTCAGTAGCACAGAGCTGGTGCTGCAGCACGCGGATGGAAACCCTGCGCCAGACCCTTGCTCGAAGCCCAGTTACTGTGCGCGCTCTGCTGAGGCTGGAGCTCGTAGCCGTGCGGCACCAACTGGGTGCTGAACGGTCCAGCACCCGCATGGGGATTGGCTCTCCGCTACCACCGGCTCGACCTTTTTGCTAACACAGGAGCCAGTGGCACTGCTAGGGTTGGAAGAGGTGTACGTAGTGGTTGGGTCCAGGTGTAACCTGCCCTCGGTCCTCAGGAGATGAAGGCCGTGAGCTTTCAGAGAGAACCCCACTGTGCACGGTCACAGGTTGGCAGCGCGCTCTGCGGCGGGTCGGCTCAGGCTCAAGGAAGCCGGGCAGGGACACGGAGGATCCAAGACAGCGAGCGCTGCTCCAAGGAACTCAGCAAGCCCATAAGGGAAGGGAGACAGCAGCTGGCCTCCCTCCACCGCCAGATCAAACACACCAAAAATCCTCCCCCTTACTGAAGAAATACAACTGGAGAGAGAAAAAAAAGGTAAAACATACACTTAGCACACACAGAAAAAAAAAAGAAAAAATTGCAACTTTGTGCAACCTGCTGAAATCCCAGGAGCTTTTGCTCCTTCTCCGCCCCACCCCCCAGTGAACCTATTACTGATTTAAGTAACTTATGCGTTCAGGGATTCCATTCACTTTATAATGATGCTCTAATATCTTTGGATGGAATTTAATATTTTATGGGATAAAATAATAGAAATCTTAAGGGGGAAAAACAAAATTTGCTTAAAATGCCATCACGTTTCTGTTGCATGTTGATTGTTCTCACTTTTTTTTTTTTTTTTCTCCCATCAGTGTTGTAGAGTGTAGTAATTCATCTACATACATACTACTATTTGGAGTATCACTTTTTATTTCTGGAACACTTTCTTGGAGGAGAGATTCATGCTGGATGAGTCATGGAAGAAAAAATACCCCCCCACACACTGCCCAAACCTCGCCAGCACTTTAAAGAAAACATGTATTGTACAAACAAACAAACAAACAAACCTGTTTCAACAGTTTCAGTGGAAATGTTTTAGTTCTCACCAGATTTTTCAAGATGGTTATGAATATATATATATTTTCTAGGTTAAATACTGCAGAGGCCTTTCTCAGCGTTTCTGTTTGTCTTCATGTAAGAAAGGATGAATCGATGATAAGACTATGCTTTTAAAATGTTTTGAGAAATGCAGATAGTAGATTAGGCACTGCACTCTATTTTATCACCAACCATCTGCAATAAAAAGTATAGTTAAAATGTAATGGATGCTGGATGTGACAGAAGAATTTCGTTGAGCAAGCCAAGGTATCGAATCTTGAAATCCAAAGAAGCCTCATGTTTATACTTGGAGCTTTATGGCCTCCTGGGCAGTGAACTTCTTATCTTGAAACACTGGATAATCCTTAATACATGTGCACATCATAACAACAAAAGAAGTTGAAATCTACAGGAACCGCTCTATGCTAGATTATATCCTTTCAGAAGGATATATTCTGTTTCAGAAAATGTTCATTTAAAATAACTGTAAATATATGCAATATGTTGCCATAAGTACAAGACAATTTGACTAATTGACAAAAAGGCGATTCTCTGTGTTACCGTTTTTTGTGGGTCACATAATTATGCCAAAATCCAAGTCAGAATCAATGTTTATTTGCTTCATTAGAGATGATTAGGTCACAGTTGCTTCAGCTGACGGTCCTTCATCAGAAAAATTGTGTGTGTGTATGTATGTATGCACACGTGAATGTGTGTGTCTGTGTAGGTTTTAACTGGCATGTGGAATCTAATCTTGCATTTCTCCCTAGCATGTCTTGTGTCTGCTAAGAGATAAAATATCAAGTAGAAAACACTTTTGTTCTATTTTGTTTTAATTTGTGTTAGTCATATCTCTGTCTTTTTTTTCTGAACGACAATTTATTTATATTATTTAAAAAATAAATAATTTTAGTACATTTGAGTGCAAAATTATCTCTGAGTTTTATGGCTTCTACATTTCTGTGTCTGTGCAGAAATATCTTCATATATTATTTTGATTCTGTTTCATAACCTGGTAGAAGTCCTAGAAATTCTTGCAATTACAGAAATGCTAATCAGATTACAAGAATCCCTTCAAAATTTTTGCATCTCATTAGAGGAAAGAAAATGGTGATACTTCAAAAAAAAGAATCTATTTAGACTTGATAAGGCAAATACTTGAGTTTGATATTAGATCATGAAAAATTCTTGCAATATATTAAATGTCATAAGGGCTTCAGTTTTAAAAGGTGTTTATTACATGGTTATTACAAAGATTAATTTTGTAGCTGAAATTTCATAGCTCATTGGTATCATCCAGAGAAAATGCAGCAAAAGAGGTTGGCTATAAATATCAAAACCTGAAGTGTTTCAAATTGTACTTGAATCAAATTGCCAGGGTTGAAAGAAACTTTGCTCTGTTGTAGTAGTAAGTCATTATATGGCAAAGCCATATACTGTAGGTCAGACAGCATTCCCAGAGAGTTGCTTCTCTGAAAACTGCTTGGAGATGAAAAATATTATATGTGAAGCTGTGTTATCTGTATACTCATATCTTTAGACCTCCTTGCCCTTTTCGTTGACCAGCTCTTCCAGTTCATCAGTCTGATGCTCATGAAGACGCGTCTTCTTCAAAGAAAAAAAAATTTTTCGCTCTAGTCATGCACATGGTATGCAAAAGTTAAAGTTGGCAAGGTTTGGATGTAATGTGAAATTAAAAAAAAATAATTTGAGTTTACGATAGTCAGGGAAGCTTTTAAACAAATTCAATATTACCTTATGTTAAGGTAATATTGAACAATAAGGTTATTGTTTCAGATAATACAGTTCTTTCTCTTTTGTACTTAAAATTGAACTACTTTATCGTTTAGTTTCTTTAAAAAAAAAGATGTCTGGAATCCTTATCAAGAGCATTTAAACAAAAGCATTTGTTCTCTTTTCTTTTTTCTATTTTTACTTGAGCAAAGGTCACAACTATTTTAAAATGTTAGGGTTAGATCAGTCTATTTCTTTTTTCTCTTTTAATAACTCAGAGAGCTGGCTGAACCAGTGGTTTGGAAATCATGGGAAACTGTTTCATCACTGTGGGATCAGGTCTTGGCTCTGTTACTCAGCCAACTAATTTACTCTGTTTTATGGTCTCTGCTGATTTCAGAATTTAAAACCATAATAAGGTACCACTTACTATTCAAGTAAAACTTGAAAAGCCTGTGTGATTTGGTAACATCTTCATCTCAGAAGCAGTTACATGAGGAAAAAATAAAAAGACTGCTAACTCTTAAGTATGGCCAGTTGAAATTTTGGCATATGCTCAAGATCTCAAACGCTTTTTGTTTATACTGGTAATTTTTCTATTGTGCTTTGTTAATGTGTTCTGTACATTAAAAAACTAGCTTGCACCCTTGTCACCATTTCTCTCCTTTAGAAAACAAGGTAGCATCTAAAAAGTCCATTTATGTTACAGAAGCATCTATGAATAGCAACACTGCTTTCATAATATGTGTAGGAAATAAAAGGCTGAATTTGCTCTTTGATTATTACTTCAGTGTGTTATTTAGCTTTGTACTGTAATTGAAAAGGTAGATGGAGACTCCAGTTCATTCATATGAAAGCCATGAAAATTTCCTCAGCTTTTGTTCTTGTTGACCTTGTTTACTCTCAGCTTGTTTACTATGGAATATAGTAAGTTACGAACATAGAGGCGGATAATGGCCGTGTTTTCCAATACTGTTACCCATCACTGTGTAGGAATCAATATGAAAAAAAAAAGGCAAAGAAGTGTTGAACCTTGGCAAGATATGCAGTGGTAAATGCACAAGGAAGGAGGAGGTGGAAAGGAAGCCAGTCTTGGCACTGCAAGAAATATCAGTGCTCCTCTTGCTAAGCAAAGTCATTTTTCAGTAGCGACCTGGGGCTCCACTGTCTCTATAGCGCAATGTTTAGCAAATTAGTTTTTGTTTGCTGGTATTTACCTGTGAAAGCAAATCCACTCACATCCTGTCAAAGCCAGCCACATATCAGGAGCATTTAGTCTGCCAGATATGTGAATATTACATAGCAAGCACACTGGGCCTTTGTTTTTGTGTTATTACTGGTAAGTGGTGCTGCTGTAAGCAGCAAATTTTTCAACAGTAGAAATCACATGAGCTTGTCTGCTTCTAGGTATCACGGAAAAAAGCGATGCTTTTGCTTTAACCCTTCATGCAGCATCATGTTATATCTTTAAAAAGGACAAACAAACATGCATGCAGGTTCATTAAACCTTCTACTTAATTTTGCAATTTTTGTGTTGTAAAGGACAAATTCTTTCAATCAAATAGGCTATAAAATGGTGTACCTCCATATGCGTGAAGAACCTCCTTTCTCTTTTTGTGTTCCTCTCTGCCTGAGGGTCCGATAATCACATGAATGCGTGTGCTGTAAATGCATTTTTTCTAGTATTTTTACATGCTCTCAGCACCCAAGACATGACTTATTCATTAAAAAGAAAAAATCTTACCAATTGTGCCTAAGACCTGTCTCCTTGCAATGGTGAGTATTTAGTCCACCACTCTACACATAGTGGTAGAGACCTCAATAATAGGTTTCATTTCTGCTGTCCAAACTCCTAGTAGCAGTGAGTATCTGCAAATCTCAGTGGCCCACACTGTGTGATTTCTCTTCCTTTTCTTTCATAACTGAGAAAGGTTCTGAATTAACTATTTTTCCTTTCAACTGAGTTGAAATAAGCATTTTCAATAAGTTTGCAGATTTTATTTAAAAAAATCTTTTGGAATTGTTTTTGTAGAATATCAGAGATCTTACAAATAGAGTAGCTGATAAACCTGATTATTTGTAATGAACTGTGGAATGTGTTAGAATGTGTTAATAGATTTGTTTGAACTCAATTTTAGTTAGCAGACCTAATGTGCTGAGAAACTTCCATGGCCCCCAGTAAAGTAAGATTTTTAACTGTGCTGGAAATACTAAATCAGACCTAGCCTAATTAAAGTGACTGTCAAATAATTTGTGACAGTTTTGTTTAATAGCCTCAGTAATTTAAAATGAGAATCAAATGCGCTTTAAAAGTCTCAAAGTGATTATCAGCAGGATGGTCAAGCTTCTGGCAGCCACCCACGTGGCAGCCCTGCGAGTGGCGCACATGGCCTTGGGTGGCAGTAGCGCAGGTGACTATTCCCTGTCTCTTCGTGAACTGCAGGGGATGCAACATAAACAGGAGTGTGGGCATCTGAATGGCAGTGGCCATTGGGACACTATGGGGAAGATGCACCTGGGAGTGGGTGTTCTGGCAGTGTGCCCTTGCTGGAGGAGCGCTGCAGACTTTTGGGGGACACTCCATCAGCTTCAGGTCCAGTCTGGGCTTTCCTAGATTCCATAGAGGCTCAAGGAAGAACAGTTAAAGAAAGCTATGCTGATTTTTGTTCTTGAGGAAGTGATATAAAGCCACAAAGCTCTGCCAGGAGCCAGCCAACACCTCCAGTCTAGAAGCATGGTCATTATTACTCTTACTAATTTCCATTGTTAAGTCGTCAAAACTAGGAGTAGCGCTATGAAACAGTCCTCTTAAATCAGCTGAACAATTTAGATTACCCTATGTGCATTTCAGTTCCCTCTCTTTTAAAAACTGAAAACTATCATGCTTTTTTTTTTTAGTTTTACATTTGAAAAGAGCTCTTGTTTGCGGATAGGATGGGAGCTTGTGTGTTGGCCTGATTAGGTGCAGGTTATATTGTAGCTGTTAATTCATGCTAGTCCTATTTTAATTCTGTTCATCTTCAACAAGGCAACTTCTGAAGTGATTTGTTGAACTGAAATGCCTTTTTTTTGTCTCATTAAGACACATTATTGGCAATATCATTAAAGAGATCAGGACAATTCAATGAATAGTTTAGAAGTTTATGGCAATTCTTTTCCAGCTGACAGACTCTATACCAGTCAAGCAGAACTGCAGCGGTAAAGGAAAGTTGAGATTCATTCTTTATTTTTTTTTCCTATAAGCAGAAAGCGCTTAACATTTTTGTTAGAGCATCACCTCATCGAACTCTGTTGAAGTTTATGACCACAGATCATACCAAGCTATCATTTCCAAGGCAATGCAGCCAAGCCAGAGAATGATGCTTTTGGGTGAAGCTCAGTTTTAGTCTCGAGGTTTTTAACATTTTCAGTTGTGTGCTTGAAGCTGCTGAATGGACATTTATTAAAATATATGTAAGGATAAGAATTCCTAATAACTAAGAAACTTTTTAGTTTGAAATTTGAATGACTTTTGAATGTCATTTTGGGAAGGCCAAGTAACCTTATATTATTATAATAAAATTTTTTAGATTCATGGTGAATTTCAGGGGGAAAGAGATAAAATCTTTTTTCTGAATCACATCTAGTAAAAGTTCATTACCCGTGCAGTTTAAAGAAGGGCAGTAATTTAAGAGAAAATAGATTTCTTCTGAAAAGAACAGAGGAAAAAAAAAGCTGAGATCTCTAGTCATATCAGGAGTATATAGGCATACACTTACTTTACATGTTGTTTCAACATGTTTTTTGGAGGTAGCTCTCCAAGAAATATCTCATATCAACCTCTACCCAATGAAGAGAATGAATCCTGAAGTCGTTATGACAGAAATTCAGGCCCAGGCCCCTTTAGACACCTTCGAGTTGAATTCAGAAATTGGCCATGGACAATAGAAGGACCAGAGGACATTCTTTAGACATTTCTTAAGGAAGGATGTGCCTCTTACCTGAATAAAGTTCGATTCTAAAAATAAAATCATAGACTTTGGAATGTATTTTTTTATGCACTTGGTGTTGATTTACCATATTCCTTCTGGAGGGATCCAGGTATGGAACTCTTGTCTTATACTCTCCTAGAGATATTTTTTTCTGTTTACATTTTTGCACATGAGACTATCCATGCTGGTGTTATTGATATATAATACATTTTTATATATTCAGAGAAAAGAATGAGCTCTAATATCTCCCTCCTCCCCCCCTCCTGTTTTTGAGAGAGAGAAGGAGAGAGGGAGAGATTCAAGAAACACAGAGAGAGATACAAGGAGAAGATTTTAGGTTCTGTTCCCTTTGCATCTGGAGGTGTCTTCCAGTAGTTTGGAGTCAGCCACCCAAAAGCTATGCTTTGTAGTACCCATTTTATACTCATATAATGTCATTTTTTTGTTTTTTTGTGTGTTTGGTTTTTTGTTTGTTTGTTTTGTGCATTAAATAATGTCCTTTTACTAGTCATTTCTGGCCCTTCCTATTGTGTCATACTTGCTACTGAAGAATGAGGGGAGCTCTTCTGGAGCAGGATTGCTGCCACATTTGCTCATGTCTGCAGAGGAATTTGTAGGGAAGCACTGAGGAGTCTTGTATATGCAGGAAGGAAATATTACAATGGGCACCAAATTCTCAAGAGCGAGTGGCCTGTACACTTCAAACCATAGAACACTCAGTTTTCTGAATTATTACTGCTGGAATGCTAGATTTTGGTCTGTTTTTTATTACTGTTCAAGGGTCTTCACAAGGCTTTGCGACTATAGATTTGGTAGCATGACTGGAGCGTGACTGGATTTAGCCTTGCTAATGCTATACAGGAGTCAGTATCAAGTAATGCACTGGGGTAACCTAAACGTTAACTCTACATTGATTGTGATTGTGTCCCCACTCTAGTAGCATTTTACATGTAACTTTGTAAGTGCTTCGTAACAACTCCACTATCGATGCTTGACCCCAGACATAGAGATTTGCTTTACTTCTGCCACTTTAGGAGTTGCATATATGAATGCAGCTGAACACCTTAATCATTTGACCTCTTTCTGTGAACTTAAAAAATGAGTTGTGAGAAATAAAATTCGGTGTGGTTTTTTTTTAGTTTTTTATTGTGTATGTGTGCGTGTATGTGTATGGTGGCAACGGAATCTGCTTAGCAACACTCAACAGCTGTGTGTGCTCTAGGTCTTCTTAACCCATTTTAAGTATAATTTAGCTGTCTGAAGAGTATAATAAAGAAAACCTGACACTCCCCACTTAAATTCTTTCTCTATGCAGACAGGATTGCCACATATTCTGCCCAAGTACACACCAAACAGAAAAGCCAGAAATACAGGTTTGCAGACTCCCTTTGTAGATGTTAAATCAAATCTTGGTGTAGAGTAAATGCAAACACAACCCCTGCTTTGAAACTACAAATGCCCAGTGTCTGGCAGTGTGAAAGATCCCAGCCTAATTTAGACATACTGTTGACACTGAAGTTCTGCCAGCTTCAGTGGTTTGAGGATGGAGAAGGCTGTGTGAACCTTAACTGAACTTTTGTCATGGTTTGGCCCATACCTGCTAAAATGTGCTGAATTTTGGGTTAATACCCCCAAACACACCCAAGCACAACTCATTGCTCAAATTGATACCTGTAAGTAATTAAACAGAATCAGTATGCTGCTGTATCCTTTAATATTATAACTCAAACAAATCCCTACTGAAACTCTCTTTGAGTCACTGGAATTAATACTATGGAAGACACTGGCTTCTTTTCCCCAAGATACTGTCTTTTTCAGTAAGTGCTTTTTTGTTTTGCTTTAATGTCATTCCTAGATCTAAGAAATATATTCTTGTCTCTGGAATAATTCCTTTCTTTTTCAAAGACACAATGTCAGAAAGAAAAGATGTAATTATCACTTTATCCTTAGTGTTACCTTAAGTTGTCCTTTCTAAGTGGTGCATCTTGGTGTTTGGTTTTTGTTTTTTTAAAGAAAGAAAATCCTGCCAAATTCTTGATTATGCAAATAATCATAATTCAATTTTCTCCTGCACACGGGGATGCAGGTTAAGTATTTAGGTTGTTGATTCACCCTTCAAAATATGAACCCTTGATAAACATTTAATTCCTTTTTAATATGATGCCATTTTTTATTTTATTTTTTTTAACTCTCATTGTTACAGAACTCTTATAATATTTAGTAAGCAAATAAGATGTAGACCCTAATTATTCATTCATGTATTAAGAAAGAATTAACTTTTCTGATACAAGTCATTCTTGGAACAGTGAAATATATGCAGAAATATTTGCAAGATTGAGGTTTGTCTGTGGCTTAGCAATCCTTGCATTTTTATAACAATCTAACAATTGGTTGTCTCACTCCACTGGCTTAATATAATCATATTTTCTTGGAAATGTATTGTAAGATTACCTCTTTCTTACGGAAAGCAAAGATGATTAGTGTTTTAAGCTTCCTTCATTCCCCAGCAGTAAAAATGGAAGGATGAGGGGAGGGTGCAATTTCTCAGTACAGTTTCATCGAAGGCTCTTTGTGTTTTCCCTGCCCCTTATCTTCGGTATTGTACAGACAGGTCTTTTGATGAGATTAGTGTTTGCAATTTATTAAAATTCCAAGATGGTAGGGTTTGCAGGAGAGATTCTTACTCGCATCCAGTAATAAAAACATATCAAATAATCACTTGAACTATTTGATATACAATTCAATTAAATGAATGTTTGTTGACTAAATTGGATGGATTACTACAATTTGAAAAAATAATTTAAAATATTAGGAGCATATAAAGTAATGTGATGCAAAAGTCAAAAGGATATTCAAACTTCACTCCAACTACTCAAAGAAAGAAATACAATACATTTAAAGGATCAGAACAAATACTTCTTTATATAACATATTCAGTATCATTTGGAATAATAACTAGGCTTAGTATTATAAAATGCAAGATTTTGATCCTTGTGGTCTGCTTGGATTATCAGAAAAATCTGGATAATATATTTTTTTTCTTCTTTTTGATCTTGGTTACAGGGCCTGGTTGTATAACATAGCTAGGTTGCCTCAAAGGCAGGGCAGGAAAGATATAATTAGTTGAGTTCTTGTCATACACATCTTTCTTCATAGAATACTTTAGGCTGTTCCAGGATCTGTATAAAAAAAATGAAGATAAGTAGCCCCTTCCACATGCTTTGTTATCTCGGCCCATCAGTGAATTCTGCATGTCAATATGCTGAGTACAGCAGCAGAGTTATACCTTGTCACTTTCTACCCTTTAAAAGGGTAACTAAAGGTACACAAGATACTGTATTACAACCTGTTTTTTACAGCTACAGGATGTGTGGTCAGTGCGAAACTATGAAAATTGCTCATACTTTACTAGGTGAGGGAAAAAGTTCTGAATGGGAGGATAGTAACATGTGAATTCATCGCAGAATAATTTTATGCCACCAGAAAGAAAGATCTGGGTAAAATACAGGAAAGCCCAAAAATCATCGCTAACTCACTTATCTTATACCTCTATGCATACATTGTTGGGGTGTGTGTAGTCTTTGACCAGTAGTTTAAGCTACTTTACTGAAGACTGTTGTATGTGTGTAAATATAACTGGACTATAATCAATAAAATTACCCACCAACAAGCACAATTTATATTAGCCAGGGGCAGAGATTCCCATTCATTATATTTGTGGAGGACATGCCTTTATCTATTTCCTAGGATACAGCCTGGAGCATCCAACATGTTATGGATTAGATAGATTGGGCCTGACGTGCCTGCATTTCTGGAAAAAATTCTTTTGTCCTTTGTGTCTTGTCTGCAAAATGCCTGATGCTTTACCCCCACCTATAAAGAATGATGGGAGGTAATTTTCTTTGCTTCATAAAGTACTGTTTTACACAGAGATATAAAAACAGGACATTTCAGCATTTCCACAGATGACAAGAGAAGGACAGTGAACCTGAATCTGAAGCTCAGTCAGGTGTAGACTTGCCAAAATGAAATTTTCCATTCCTTTCTTTACAAATAATCATTTTATTATAATTTCTCCATTAATTTTATATATATATTCTCTTGCCTGGAAAGGCACACACAGCATGGGCAGGGAATTTTTCTAGATTGCTGGACCCCAAGCATATCCTTCATGAAGTGAAAATGCTGAAACCACTCCAAAAAGAGATTATTGTGCGAGTATCCCCAGTTAGTCAACAGCCCAACTGTTAGGACATTTCCAATAGGTTGTGGAAAGTCACAGCGCAGACTTCAATGTGAGCCTTTGATAAACATATATTTCTTAGTTTTTGTTAAATTTTTTCTTCTTATCTCTCATTTTTCCTAGATTTATTATGATTTTTTAAATTTTATTAATATCTGTTTTCTCAGTTTACACCATCAATCCTTCAACCTTTTAAACAAAGGATGTGCTTTCATAATAACTTGACATGACTGTAGCTATGCATATAGATGGACAGACAAGGAAAAAATCAATGGCATCTTGAAGCAAAGTATTAGCCAAAATGCTGGGGAGAAAGAGCAGTAGTGATCCATAGTAATCCATAACTCTGCAATTGCAGAGGCATCTTGCAGCCGCCAAAGCCTTATACAAGGAAGATGGGATTCTTGTTTCCTATTGTCATAAAGCATAGTTTGAGTGTAGTTTGCTATGACAGGAAACACAAACAGCTGTATAAAAGTGAATTCAGAATACACTGGTTTGTTTTGTTGTTTCCTTCCTCAGAACGGTGATTGCTCGGGTCCAATAGTGAGAATGGAGATATCCTGCTTATGCAGTTTCACATCATCAAGATAGCTTTGCCTCGGGAATTTATTTTTTTATTTGCTTGCTTGTTGCCGGTTAAAGGATAACTAACTCAAATGGGAGAGTTTATGGAATCTCACTAAGAATCAGATGTCGATGAGCTGGCTCTGAGTTCTGATGCTTGAGTCGGCCACTGTAGAAATTGGGGGAACTCACTGAGGCCTAACTTTTGCAGGAAAACCTCACACTGGTGTCTTTAACTGCCCTCATTTTCCATTCCAACTGTCCTCATTTTCCATTCCTCTGGTCTGAATTGTAGGGACTTCCAGCTAGAAGTTGGATTTGATTCCATCTCTACTACATTAGTATGTGCAGGATGATGCTCCTACAGGACATTATAAAATATGCTCAGAGTTAGGAAAACCAATGTTTTCTTCACTGCTAAAAACAAAACAAAACAAAAACCTACACATCCATATCTTAATTTGTTAAATAGTATTATAGTGATTTTTTTTGCTATACATTTTAAACACAGAAATTCACTGCTTTATGAAGTAACTATTTTCTTGATGATAGTTCAGTCTACAGAGGCACAGTTCCATGGTTTTTGGAAGGAAATGTAAGCATTTATTCATAGCGTTCTACTGTGAATTAAAATCTAGAATCTTTCTTTGAACATGTGAAATAGCATGTATTTATGTTAAAAAAAAAGTATTTGGACTTCCCAGGAGCAGTGTGTGATTGCATTAAATAATTTTGCCAATGATGTTAGAATTTTCTAGACACAATATTCCATCTATATACATCTATTGCTGTGTTCAAATGCTGCTAAGAATAGAAATTCTGTAAAATGCAAAATAGCCCATTAAGAGTTAATGATTTTATCTTTAAGTCTTCTGCTTTAAAGTGTCCTACTTAAACTTTATTGAAGCTAAATCTGTGGCTGGTTATAGAATTTCCATAAAACATCTGTTTAAATTGATTCTCACCAGCTTTCAGATTTGTTCCATTGGTTTCCATCATCCCATTCTTTTATTTCCATTTTGATTCTCCCTGTTGCCTTCTTACTTCCACTTAACTTCCCTTGCTATTTTTCCTCCCCCAAACTTGATGCAAACAGCTTGACCTTAAGTTCTTTGGGGTTTTATGCTTTATCTACACCTGGCATCCTTTTGTGTTCAATCCTTTTCTGAACTCAAAACTCAGTACCACAGTCTGGAACCTGCTAATCATTTGCATCCCCCGTCTTCCTCGCACAAATGAAGAATGACAGATGTGTTGATCAGTACAGAAAAACAAAGATCTTGAGAAAGTTGATGAAAATTTGCAGCTTTCAGTGGATTAAATTACTAGACTTCATCATGCTAAAGGACTGTTTTTATCTTGCATTCATGTCATTTTGTTGATCTGTAGTAGCTGTAGTTAAGTTTCAGCTATGGGCAGTGTGGCCACTAAGCAACCTCTCCTGTCACGTGCCAGGAAGGCAGTATAATATATACTGGCCTGAAGTATGTAATACTGAAGATTATGACCTTAATCAAATCTTCAGGTGTTCAGGTGGTACTTAGCAAGAGTTAGGAATTTTCTTCTTTTCTCAGAGTAATTTTTTTAATTTATTTCTGTATTGTCTTTGATTAAAGTCCAAAGATCAGCCATTTCATTCATTTCGATAATCAGTCATTGGTGCAAACAGTTCATGAGTGTTTGAGGTGGTGCAAAACTCAAACTTACCAATTAACTAAACATATCATCCCTCTCTTTCCCCATTTCTGTGGGGACAGCAGACTGCCAAGAACTGTCTATTTTTCTTTGCCTACCTTTTTAATGCAGAGCATAGATTACCTGCTACAATAAATTTGTTGTTTCATTAGTTTATTTCCAGAAAATCTTGGTCACAGGTAGAGCCTCAGGCTTTCCCCTCCCCACCCCACAGACAGCTCTATCCCCTATGGACTAAACTGGTTTAGTTTCACAGAAGTATAGTCAAGGGTTTATGAAAAATAATGGAAGTTGAAGTTTAGAGTTGATCAGACCACATCATTATCTAATTATTTATTCTGGTCTTAAATGCATGAAAGATATTCAGGTTTATTGGTTTGTGTTATCTTTCGTTTAGAACTCCGGATACATCATTCAGAATGCATATTGGTGGGAAAAGTTCTTCAGTCAAATTGTCTGAAATATTTTTAATTTAGGAATGTGTGTAGGAACAAATGAAGGTATAATGTATAATTTATCTTAGCAAACTACCAAGAACTGAATAGTAGTATATACCCAAGAGCATATTATATTTTATTCTTTAAAGCTTTCTGCTGTCTAACATATCTGGACTGCTCTCATTATCCATTTGTAAATCTCATGCTTTTCCTTCCACTTTACTTTTTCTTCCCATTAAAGTTCATCAGGAAATTATGCCATTTATTTTTCTGCCTACTAGAGTAGACAGCAAGCTACTAAGTTTAGACTTATAGATGGACCATGAATCAGACTGCAATAGTTTTTAAAGTATCATAGAAACATTTACGTTTTTGTGCATGACAAAGAATAATTAAAAATACTGCTTTATATCAGTATGTATTCTATACATTTTTTGTTATGTATGTCCACATGGGCTGGGCTTGAACCTTACAAAAGGGGGGAACTTGATTCAGGAGGAACTTGCCTCAATCCATGCAGCACTGGCATAAATTGACAGGATCACTGTCACATACTCTGCTCCNCTTACAAAAACTCTGTGATGTTGATTCAGGGGGAACTTGCCTCAATCCATGCAGCACTGGCATAAATTGACAGGATCACTGTCACATACTCTGCTACCAGTGTCCTACAGTAAGAGCAACAGCCAAATGCATCTGCATAACCCTGGACTTTCCATCTCTGTTTTCCCTCTGCACCCCTCTGCTTCTCTCTCTCTCTCTCTCTTCATGGAGGTCAGTTTGGCCTGAGTAGACTTTAATTCCCTGGCTTGAATTCTGCCATCCTTTTCCTAACACAGTCACTTCCCAAGTCTATCTACCACTTATTCAATAAAATGACAGAAATTGGGCTGCTAGCGCAAGAGCAAAGTTTTGCTCTGGAAGCATGAAATCCTTACTGGCATTAAGTTTCTCTGACCTTTGCACTATGCGGCTAAAAATGTGTAAGAACTACTTTGAGTGGATAATTTATAAAAATTGTTAGTGTTAAACTCTCCTATTGCTAAATGGAAAGGGGAAATGCTGCCCATTGCTGCTATTCCTGTTCGCTAGTGGATTATGTCAGTTTCATGGTATTAACCGTATATTTGTCTCAGTTGTGTGCTTGTTTAGTTTAAGATAAAGACATGAGAAGTTCATTTCTTTTTTTCTTCCAAGAATGGTCTTGAAAAATGGAGCTTTTAAAATAGCTAATTCATGCTTCATAAAAATGAAAAATTATTTGAAAATCTGTTTGCAATACAATGTTCTTCTGATTAATAACCCTTGCAAATCTGTTCTCATTATACCATAAACATGACCTTTTTAAAAATATCTGAAAAATCCAACCACAGAATATGCCAGGTCAAAGATTTTGTAAATGTCAAAAAGTGTAAAACTTTGAAATTAATGTGATTTTCATAATATTTAGCTGATGCTTGCATTTTTAGTTTATTTATTTATTTGTTTATGATTTATTTTTAAGTCTTTGTGGTTAGGATCTTCTGGGAGAGCACAACTGCAGGGAAGCACACTGTGGGATAGGAATGTTCCCAGGTATCCCCAGGCACGCTAACCTACTGCTTAAAAGAGCTGTTAGTCAGTAATATCGGAATCATCCTAACGCTCTGGAAAACTTCATTTGCTGAAAACTGTAGAGCATATACTTTTCATACAAGTGAACATGCATACATTCATCATGAGCTTTTTGCTTGTACGTTTTCTTCAAGGCCATAATGCAAACTGACTTCAGTTTCTGATTCCCTGGTAGCTGATGCGGTTGGTATTCGGTGTTTGTTGACAGATAAAATATGAGGTGGCCAAACCAGCTGATCTCCTGTTGTTTCCCTCTGATGGAGGCAGCCACTTTACAGAAAGTGGAACGCTTGCTCTGGATAATTTCATTTTCAGTAATCCAACAGCTACCAATGGGGAAATAATCATCCAAATTAATCTGACCACCTGTAATAAAACCTCAAAGGATTCTGAAGAGCTCAATTAGATAAGTCATGCCCCTGTTGCTAAAATAAAAAGCTTAGCTGCTGCCCTTGTGCAATTTATAATCCATGGAAGATGTTATCTGCAGTGAGTTACTGGAATTCATGGTGAGACAGTGTTAAGTAGTTGGTTCAGATCATTTTTTTTCAGTATATTTTCCTTAATTAAAAATGCTTATTATTGATAAAATGTTTCCTGTGGGCCATTGCATATGGTAGATATAGTAGGGGAGGATGAGATAATACATTGTGGCATTCATGGAGGCTACAGCATTAGTTTCCTTATGAGCTGAGCACTGTCTGCACAGTGCTGTGCTCTTTGATCCTCTTCAGACAGGCTGGACTTCATCACCTGTAACTCAGACCAGTCTTTTTAGTAATGCAGATAGAAGTGGCAGGGGAATAAGCAGAAAGGAGGTAGCAATCGCGAAGTGGCAGGCTGAATTTGTTTATCAAAATACAGGAGAATCACAGAAAAAGAATGCATATGTCAGAATATATATGGATTTCATCTTTGCATTTTGCCGACCCTGCATCATAACAATAGTTTTATTATTACACGGCTGAACCAAAAATATGTACTCTCTTAGGTGTAAAAAAGAGTACAATTTTTAGTGAAAATATTTGTATTAGAATGTAGAATTTTTCATTTTTCAAAATGCTGTAATTGTGAAAGAAGATAGTTTTTGTGTGTGTGTGTTTTTTCTTTTAAAGGATATGATGCATATCCACAGGCTGTTAAAACTAATGTAGTAATAAAAAAAGAATTCATGTTTTTTCTAAACTAACTCACTTTGCGGGAATCTCAGAATAAATATAGTCTGTAGACAAAATAATACTTTGAATAGCAGAAAGTGACCAGTACTGAATCAAATGTTCCAGATGAATTGTAGATGTGCTGAAAAAGGTACCTGTAAAGGACTCATGGGTACAGATTTGTGCCAAACTGGAAGAGTTTTACTTTAAAGAAAAAAAAAAAAGAGACGAGTTTGGGAGAAATTAGAAATTGTGAAAATATTTGAATATTTTGTACTGAGTGTTCTCAGTTGCCTGATTGGTTTTGATGTTTTCCAAAATTTAAATAATTAAAAGAGCTAAGTATCCATGGGCAAACTAGAGATTTTCATTTGAGGTAAAAGAACAGTTTCAGCTGACACAGTGATTTTGTCCCTAATTGTTTTTATTTTTTGGTTTGAGCGGTGAACTGAAAAATCGATTACACACAGGGCTCTGCAGCTGAGACACTGTTGCATTCATCCTCTTCATAGTGAGTTGCAACGGCTAACACGGCTAATAGCAAAACCTATGAAAGAAAAGCTTGTATTGCCATAGTGTACTTGAACCTCAAGTTGTCTCATGAGAGTCAGCAGCAGTGAAGCTGGTCTGGTTGGAACCCATTTTTAAGAGTTTATCCTTTTCAGTGTGTGTCAAATTTCTAATACTATTTTGATATGTTTTTTTTTTTTCCTTTTTCTGACGATAAGAGGGATTGTATGAAATAATATGGTATTTATGTGTCGATATCCTGATTTCCCAAATATTTCTGAGATTATTATCTACTGAAAACACTGTATACAAAATGCTGGAGTCACTTCATCTTAAGCTCATTATCCCTTTTCTACAATAAAGAAAAAATAAATAAAATCAAACAAAGCCTCAAGACCCACAAGGAACTGAATTCTAACACTATAAATGATCAAAAACGTGATTTGCTGAACAATGCATTCTCAGCTGGCATCACATTACATGGTCCCACAGAACTTATCCTTCATTCTTTAGGGAATATTATGGGGGACAAATGGTGTCTATTAAATTAAATATTTAAGAGTAGAAAGAGTATCAATTTATGCACGTAAGATGTTCGCTTTGCATGTTAATCAGCATTTTGTATGCCTAGATGGTGCATATTTTTGATCCTTAGGTAATATTACTTACGTAATATTACTTAATACTTAATATTGCTTAATTACTACTTAGGTAATATTACATAAATAACAGTAGTAATAAAAACAGTGTTTCGTGATTAGGTGAGGCCTACATTGACATTCCAGGTTAGATCACTGGTACTATTTGTTATGTACTCAAACTTACCTTTAAAGTGGCGATTCAGCATTTTCCTGAGAAAACATCTGTTGCAAAAGTGAAGTGATGCGAAGGAGTCATTAGGCAGTTGTATGTCTTGGCAAATTATATTAACCTACAATATTATTGAGAGCCAAATCTACAATTCATATCCCTTCATCAATGCTACATACCAAAAAAAGGTTATGCTTTCATCTTTGGATGTCTTTAAATTTCTCATTTTTCAGATTTTCTGAAGCCCTAAATGTGGGATCTACTTTTTATGATAAATGAAAATTCATCATCCGTCATGGCTAACCTACTGTTCTTAATTGCTTGTCTCTTTATTTTGTTTATGAAGAAAATCCTTTCAAATATGCACTAGGCTTCCATTCCATCCAACCACTGGCAAACTACATTTGTAATAAATTTTAAGTTATACCTGTTTTTGAGCTATTCAAACATATGTTTCTTAGCATTTATTAGATGGAACATGAACTGCTCTCCCTGCCTTTAACTTTTATACTTAAAATAGTCAGAAGGAGTTTCCTGGAAAAAATCCTCCTTTGAATCAGGCTCTGTAGGATATATTTTATAGGTGTGAGCTGTCAGATATTAGGATTCTATATAAAAATTCATTATTCCTTTCTGAAGTTAACTTTTAAATTACCTATTTGGAATCCAGTAGTATTCTTAGTTACTCCCACCAAATCAGACCAGCTGAAAGGTTCTCAGAGCTTATTTTCTCTGTCTTGTCAGATATGTGTATTATTTTGGCCCAGAAGATACTATTATGTAAATTCTGGGAGAAGCGGGACAGGATATAGGAATATTCATAACTGGAAAAAACAAAACAAACAACAACAACAAAACAAAACAAATTATGTTACTGAATGCAAACTCAGACTCCAGGATGGAAAGGAAGTTGAACATAAGTTTAAGGTGTCTCTGATGTATTGAAAGTGGAATTAGAGGCCCAAGCCATACACATGGCCAGAAGGAAAAAAAAACCTGCAAAGTCTTGAAGCAATGAAAATGGAATCCTGCAGAGATTTACTTTTTCACTCAATGTTTATGGTGGTAAGAGCAGAAGAATTGCAAAAGATTTAGATTAATGGGGTATTAGTTTAAAACTCGTGTCCAGTTTTAATAGTACCTCCAAGTTCCAAAGTGCACTGCAAAAAACTATGTAAACTATTTGTGTCTGCAGAATTGGAGCTGGGTATTTCGTTAGGACAGGCTATTTGATAAGAGATCTAGTGATTCTTTTTCTGGAAATGAATTTGCAGTTGAATTAAGGGGGTATGCGTGGGTAAAGGTTATGCAAGGGAAGATGGAGCAGATCTTCCTTCTCATTCAGATCCCAGAATGCAGCAATATGTGGTTGCCAAATTGTGAAGCAATAGGGTAGAGGACTTGAGAGATAAGGGCGTCAACTTCTCCAGAAACCTAGAGAAAAACTTGTTGTTTATTATTCAGTATATAGAGAAAACCCCACCCTGCTATGTCTTCACTCCAAGACAATTTTCTTCTAATTCCCTGATGCATATTCAATGTGCTTGCTTTATTCACAAGAATTCGTGGCAATACTTACAAATGTCTGCACTTTTACGTACCAGTGAACTGAGGGATTTCTCAGGTTAACTGGGCAAAACAAATTTTATTGAGGCACTTTTCAGACAATGCTATTTTATGGTAAATGGAATATTTCATGTGGACTTTTTATTTTTTTGTAAATAATCAGGAGGAAATAAGGAGGAAAATAAGGTTAAAAAATCCATATTTAAAGAAATGTTATTTCTTCATTTTGGAATGACTTTTCATTTTAAAATTGTTAGTGAAACATGATATCTAAAGTTAAAATTGGAGGAAAAGACAGAATTTATTGTTATAACTCACAACAAAACAAATGGGAGTATTCCCCATGGAATGGATGATTTGAGGCTGAGCCTTCAAGATTCTTCTCTTCCTCTGACTGTTTCTGTCTTTTTCTCTTGGGTAAGGCTACAGGCAAGAAAAATGCTGCAGTTATGACATTCCAACCAGCAGCAGCTTCAAAATGAGACTGCTTGAATAAGATACCCAATAGAGATCATGGGTCTCAGTTGACACTTACAGTTCTGCAATGTGGAGCCTGCATGTGCTCAGGACAAAATGCAGTGGCAGGATTTCATGTAAAAATGCTGCAAAACAGATTACCTGGTCATAGAGAAAAGCATCTTGTTCCCCCTAGAGATACAAAAGTGCATCCATTTGTAAAAATAATTAGTTTTATTGAGACTGGAGGAATTGTCTGAACTTCTCAGCATCCTAACAACAGTCTTAGTGAGGGGGAGAAGTTCATGGCAAGTTTCTCCTCAAACTTGTTTGCACGTGTTTACCCTGGGTATGTTGCCAATGCCTCTGGCTAAGCGATTATCTTGTCAGTGTTTTAAATGGTGTGAAAATTGAAGGAACAAATGATTACTTCAAACTTCGTTAATTGATAAGCTTCTAAATTGCAGTAATCCTCATCCTCTTATGAAAGAAAATTAAGTTCAAAGCATTGAGATAAAATTCACAGATGTCTGCAACATTTATCTCCTGTTGAGGATCTGGGCATTCTAAAAGAGTCTTTCTCTTTTTAATAAAGTATTTTTTAAAGGTATTTGTTGCATGATACTGCAAACTTGTAAAACTGCAATAGTAAATAAGTTTGTTTCTTCCTATTTTGAAGA
The DNA here is from genome assembly GCA_013389825.1 of Crypturellus undulatus. Lineage (NCBI taxonomy): Eukaryota > Metazoa > Chordata > Aves > Tinamiformes > Tinamidae > Crypturellus > Crypturellus undulatus. The sequence continues at coordinate 342,749 of VWPW01012710.1, forward strand.
ATGGTAGAACATCAAACCACTCATCAAACATTACATTAGAACTCCAATTAGTGCTGTGGGAAGTTCTTAAAAAGAATAGTATTGAGTCATTTCCTCTGAATGGCGATTAAGAAAAAGATCTACAGTGGGATGCAGGTATTTCAGCTGGTAACTCAGTAGGCAGCCTCCTATCAGAGAGGGATTGCTACAGTGGTGTTGCACTGCACAGTGAAAGTTATGGAAGTCTGGGTGCAAAAACTGATGGTACGGAAAGTGCCAGAAGAGCAAAACAATCGTGAGCAACCTTAATGGATATAGTTCTGTAACAGTAACCAGAAGTGCCTCTCTAAGTCTTGTTCTAAAATCATATAGGTAACACTACTTCCAAGTGCGCTGTCGTCATACATGACCACTTAGATACAAAAGGAACTCTGCTTTCTGAGTTCTACTATATCTCCCCTTCTTCTTTTTTTTTTTTCCCTCTTCTCTGTTTGGCTTTCTCTGTTCCTTTATGTTCCTTTTATGATCCTTTTTTAATGTCACTTATGTGCTTGATATTTCCTTCTTTACAAAAGGAATTTCTATACAAGTTCTCCCTCTCCACTGCTGGCTTCTGTATGCTGGCTTCTCTATGCCTCTGCTAATGGGATAGAATGGAAGTAGTTAATGCTGATGTTCCCAAGTATTGTCCGAAGGCTTTTCAGTTAAGCTGAGTCATAAAAGTGCTTGCAATTGTTTTAGAGGTTCTGCTGCTGATTCTAGAGTACAATTCTGTACTTGTCAAATGGAAAAAAATCTAGTGTTTGCAGCCATAAAAATTAGAAACTTTCAAGTGAAAGCTCAAATTTCATGATACCAATCACATGTTCCGGCATTAAGGGAAATGTCTCACACTATTGCAAAAACAGAGAGCAGCTGTACTCCCGAATATGCTCATTTTCTGTGCCACCATAGCCAGGAGTGTGTTAGATTTTAAGCTCTGTTCCAGAGGCTCAGAGTTCCAGCCAATGTCCTGCAGAGCTGGCTGAATTTTTCCTTTTAAAGTGTGTTCTTGTCCCCAGATGACTCTCTGCAGCACTGGTTGGCAGAAGCAGGTGGGTGAGTGCCTAGTCATGCGACAGGAAAGGATCACAGCAAGGACTATTTCATCCCTTATGGCATGGTATGCCACAGGCACATGGGATAGCAGTGCTATGGGTAGTCAGAACCTGTGAGGATGAACATTTCTTCCGCAGCACCAAGATAATACACTAGAAGACGCGGTTCCCAGCCAAGAGCCAAGTACGTGCAGTAATTCTGAATCCAGTTTGCACTTGCATCTGTGAAATGGAAGCGGAGATTGGGCTTGAATCCTTCCAGCTGTGGGAAGTAAATCCCATGGCTAATGGACATCTTTATAGACCTTTCCTATCCTGTGGAGTGACCTGATCCTATCATCACTCTGAAGAATTCTGATTTTTTTTGTGTGTGATAATTCTGTGGGAATATAGGAACTGCCAAAACAGTGACAGTTCTGTACCCCTTTTACTTGAAGTCAGTCTACAGACTTAAAATTCAGTGCTACAATATCGTTAGATAGCTAATGGTTTTATGGGAACCAAAACCTTTGCTTTCTGTTTTCTCCTTGCCTGTGTCCTTGGTAGCTTCATTCCAAGAGCCTGATTTGGTACATTCTGACACTAAGGCAAACACAGAAAATACTTCAATAATACAACGCTTGCTCCAGGGCAAAAACTAGCATGAGAGTGGAATGAACTCTAAGCTAATACCTTTGGTTTACTAGTGGATAATGCTTTCCTTTCAATGATACTTAGTGAAATGCTTCACAAAGTTGGCAAAAAATACAGCCTTTGAAAACTTGGCTCCAGCTGACTTTATACCTAGAAGAACTACTGATGGTCTGTTACAACTGGTTAATTAAATTCTATGCTGTTAGCCTTCAAAAAGAAGCATTAAATTGCAACTCTGGTTAACAGATTTGCTAGCCAAACACAGAGAGATTCCTGACATCATTCTGACTACTTTATATTTGAGCTTTTAAAAATGTGTGCTATTCAACTAATGAAGTGTCTCTATGTATAAGAGAAAAAAAAAAAGAAAAAAGGAATGGATTTCTGCTCACTCTGTCAGTCTGTCTTCCTGTTTCTCTGTTCAGTGAGTGGGGTACGACTCCCTTTACATTTTTAAATGTTTCTTGGACTCTTACCAGCAGGTTTTTTACAGTCTGCTGCCTGCCTCTCGGATTAGAAGAACACTGGCATATTTTAACAGTTTCCTAGGATCCAAACAGTCTTTAATTAACAGGGAATTGATGTTTTGGAATGCAACCAAAATATGGGAGACACTGGAAGCAGAGATTGGGCTTCCAGCTTTTAACTGTCTGTGGCAGGGGAGCAAACAAATAACTAAAAACCGGTCTGCTGCAAACAGGTAGCTGCTTATTGGTATGCAAGGGGATTTCTTTGTTTGCATAATGTTCCCACAGGAGGGGTAGCTGGTGGCATTAGGAAGGAGAAGCTTTCGGCTTTGCAAGAATCAGCTCCACCTCCTGCAACAGCGGGAATGTTAGTCTGAGCCCTTTGAAGTAAAAGGGACAAACACGATTTCAGCAGCTGCTGAAACTTGTATTTCAGTAGTGGTTTTGCAATAGATTTGTATTGATCAACTGCTGAGACAGCCAGGTATGTTCTGTTTGCTAGGTACAGGTTGACTGTGAAGCTGTGAGCTCAGTGAGGGAGCATTTGATTAAAAAATGAGAGGTCTGCAAATGGCTTGACTTTTGCTGAGCAGAACAGCTGGGTTTGTTGTTTTCCTGTTTTGGGGTTTTTGTTTGTTTGTTTGTTTGTTTTTTGTTTTGTTTCTTTCTTTCTTTCTTTCTTTCTTTTGTCGCAAACTTTGCCCAAGGAGTCTGAGTAACAGAGTACAACATGAGTTTTAACAGAGTGAGACCAGCTGAAATTGTAAAGGGAAGTCAGGCGTAGGCTGAACTGTCATTCTAGGTAATCTAGGGAGAGAAATGATTTACTAGCTAATTTGAAATAATGAAATATTGATACCTGAAGCAGTTCCTGGCAAAGAACTAAAACCAAGAGTTGGTGAGTCAGCTTCACTGTTTTTCGATAATGCAGTAAATTGTGGGCAAGTAAAAATGCATGTTAACCCAGTAGCTGCTTTTAGCATTGATTTTTAGGGTTTCTTTGTAGTCGTATTATTTTTGAATGTCTTGTGTCTTTTTTACATGTAGGTGGTACATGCCAGAGCCCTGCTCTTCCAGCCCTAGTGCGTCCTCCCGCTCCACCTTTGCAGCCATCGCTGGATATTAAACCGTTTCTTCCATTTCCTCTGGACACTGCAGCAGCAGTCAATCTGTTCCCCAACTTCAATGCAGTAAGTACACTCCTAATAGTTACTGTCCACTTCAGTGAGCCACAGTTTCCATAGAAGACTCAAGAGGGCACAAAGTAAAATTTTATGTACTCAATTAAACCTGGAATATCCTTTCCCTTACTGAAGGCCAAATAGCTCTTTCAGACATACTGGTAGGCTGTAAATTAAAGTATAGCTAAGTGTTAGCCAGAAGTAATGTAGAAGGAAAAAATGATATGATCCCAAGTGGCATGAAATAAAGTTGCAGGCTTTATTCAGTGCCTGGGCTTGTGAGTTTCCCACTGTAATTTAAGAAGAGAAGAATCTCACTAACCTACAGTTTGCTGTAAGAGTGAAGCTCTTGCAGTGATGGAATTCGACATCCAGTCTCTAACAAGCTTCCTGAGAAATACTTAAAGATTTACACATCGGAGTGGCTACAAAAGATAAAACTGTAGCAGCAATTGGAGCAACAATAGAGCAGCAGTGGCTGGCATGTGTACAGAACTATTCATTGCAAAACAGAACAGGGAATCCTCTTCACATTGGAGTATTTTATTTTTGATACCTTAAGTAAAAGTCTAGGCTATTTATCTTTAAAAAAAGTCTTTACTTAGTCACACTGTCTATGATTTTAGAAATCTACATTTTACTTCTTAGATATTTTCATTATTTTACTAGAATATGGCCGGAGTGTTTCAATTTTCATGTTTCTGATATTTAATGCCATAAGAAGGAAAAATCTACATGGATTTTAAATCCTTTTTACTTTATAGATATATGCCCCTTTTTATTTCAGTATACTCTACATTGTCCTTTTCCTTATTTATGTGTACAAGATACAGAAAAAAAAAATCTGGTCTGGTGTGCATACCTGTCTTGAGAGAGAGGGATGTATGGAAATTTTCATGCCCAAACACTTTAATTAACATGTAAAAATCTTAGTTGCAGTAATTAAGAGTAATAAAAGAACATGCCCATTCTAGAAGCCATTTGTAGTAATCGATAGCAAATTTCCATAATTAAATGTTAATTTATTTACCTTTTATGGATGTTCATTTTGCTTTAAAGTAATTAAAATGTACTAATTATAAAAAATATTTATTTATGCAGTCTTAAATGCAAGCAATTGACTGCATTAATGAAGATTAGAGAAGCTATAGCTGCAGGTCTTAAAATACTCAGAAGCAACATGTCAAAGAATTATTATTTCAAAATGACATTCTCAATTTTAAAAAACATATAGAGGTCTACAACATGTTTTACAAAATACTTAATATATTTTTTTTTATTTTTTCTCTGTGATGACTGAATATATTTATTGCAGTTATAATATCCATTTATTCCATATTCTCTGTAGTTCAGAAGTTTTGGATTATTTTATCAATTAACTACATATTTCAAATACAATTTTAACAATTTAAATAAATAATTGATGATTTGGTGTTGTTCTATAAGACTTTTTTTTTTCTTACGAAGACTGTTTTTAACCTATTTCTGTCTTGTGGGTGTGGGGGAAATATATTTTAAAATTAATTTGGAGCTCAGAAAGTAAAATTAGACTCCTGCCAAAACTCTGTTACTCCTGAACCTCCACTTAGTAATATGCCTTCTTGGTGTATGCATTATAGTTAAATTCAGAGGCATCCTGCTTTTTCAGTTTTTCAGTAAATTGCACCTAATTTTCAAGAATGAGAGTAGCAGTCATTTTAAGCCATACTTGGGAGTGCGTTCTCATGCAGTGTGCTGCTGCCTGTGATGTGTTGCCATCTGCCAGATCTACCTTTACTCACTGTGACAGTCCTGAGTGTGTGGGTGCATCCTCAGAGCTTGTCATCCGCCTTGCCTCTCGCACTGTGTGCCTTGCAAAATGACCTTTGCCTTCTCATCACGTGTGCTGACACGCAGAAGCATCCTCAGTGTTCCCAATTTCCTTCTGAACAGTCCATTATTGAACACTGCTATGTTTAGCTCATATGCCAGAGCTGGTTAATAGGGTCCTCCAAACACGTAGGCTAGCTGGGAAGTTCAGCATATTTCTAGAATTTTTTTTCCAGGCTGATAAATCTTTGGGGACACATCACCTGCTGCTGAGCTTTAAGGAGAAGGTAACCTATAAACCAAATTTGACTTTGAGCACAATGTATGACAGGGACTTTAGATAGGGGAGTATAAGACAGAAAACAGAGTGTTTGAGCAAAAAATGATCTTTGTAAATATGCATGCCCATGTATGTTGATAGCTGTTGCTCGTACTTCATATTCAGGGGCTTCATATTTGAGAGCTTCATGCTCAAGTGTCAGCAGAGAAGCACTTAAGAATTTGTGAGTAAGTAAAGGTTAAGCAGAAAGTTGATACAAGACCCAGAGCTCCAAGCCACTGAAGTGGACTTTCTCTTTTTTTGTTATGGATTTATTAGCATTAACCAGGTTGAGACATTAAGGTCATAACTGTCTAATGAAAGGATTTTCTAAAGGCCTCTTTACCCTCCCGCAAGTCTACAGAAACTAATAAGTTTAGCAGCAGATCTGGACTACTTCCCAAGAGGCTACTACAGACTACTTTTGAAAAGCAATGATCAAGGAAAAACTTCAGAAAAAAATTGCAGCGATATTTTAGAGAAAAGAATTAGTCTCTGGTTGTGGTGGTCATTGAACACAATTTAAAATTGGGATATAATAGACATTTATATTTAAGTTGGCCCTAAGTTTATTTGCAAAAGAGAAAGGAAAAATCCAGAAAATTTCTCCATTTTTAGAGGAGCAAAATGCACAAAAGTAGGATGCAGTTCATCTGCTTTATATGTCTGCTTAGGGATGAGAAGAACCCCACAAGTAACGAGGGACTGGCTGAGCTGAGCTGTAACTACACTTGATTAGATGAACTCCACATTAGTGAGCAGATTGTAACCTACTCTAGAGTGATATATTAAATTCTATTTGGAAATCAACGGACTGAAGTGCTGACGTAGTATTGTAACTTTACAGAAAAATGCTCCTGTTTATGAACCTGGCTTCTAATTGTATCTGAAGACAATGGTAAGGGAATGTTAAGATTCAGATGAAAAATAATTTTCCTTTTGGATTCTCAATGCCGATGGAGATTCTTTAGACATGTACAAAAGAACTAACAAAGATAAATACCAGTCTTAAATATAGTACCAGAGATAATGGTAGCAAGGAGCTATTTTTTATAACTTTTTTTTTTCTGTTTCAGTTAATTACAAATGCAATATTTTCTTTGTTACCAGTGATTTTGGTCTAAAGTTAACTCAGTTGCTGATGGCTGCCACTGAGGGAAACATTCAATGCTGATCTCTGCAAAGGTAGAAGAGAGGAGATGGTAGATAAAGCAGTATAGACAAACCTTTCTGGATACTCTCAGGGGCACTAAGGAAAGGTAAAAGAAAAAGCAAAAGTAACCGGAGAAATGCAGGGCAGATAACCCATGAACCTCCGAAGCATTCAGTTTCATGGGTGACATTTTCTATTTATATAACAAAACGTAACCCAAATATACCAATTAACAATCTGGTTAGCTGAACATTTGTAGGTGCTGTATATGTTATTGTGAAGCAAATAGTTATCCTCAAGTTGTGCATAAAAAGACGTTTTAACAAAACAGCTGTTTAAATTGAAGACAACACAGTGCTTTGCAGACCCTGAAGAATCACAAGTTCATTGCAAGTTTATCTGGCATAAAAATCAATTGCATGGAATATAATTGGATACATTTTATGAATGAAATAATCTTATATCTATAAAGAATTCTTAGCAAACATTTGGTATACTTCCATCTTTTTGACTGTAGTGTGAAAAGCGTTAAGTCTGTATTCCTTCTAGAGCTTGTCCTTAGAGATAGAAACCTTCAGCAGTTGTAGTTGTTACTGCTGTACAGCTAAGCATAGCTGTATGTTCTACATATACAAGCTTGGGTGTATGTGTGAACATAAAGGTATGTTTCTTTCTGCTCATGAGCCAGTGCTTGGTTGCAAAGAAATTTCACAAAGCATCAAAATCTAAATATTAACTAGGTTCTTCTAAAAGTTCTAACTTAAGTTCTGACTAAAAGTTAGTTAAGTTCTTCTTGTGGGAGAATACTGGTAAGTGTGCCCAGATTAAGAAGAAAGACATGAGAGAGCTGATGACGCTACCAAAGAAAAGTAGACCCTATCACAGAAATAGGCCTTACCACAGATAAAGCCTCAGTTTCTTTTTTTTTTTTTTTAAAAAAGACGATAGTTTCCAACATCCATCAACTTCAAAGCACAGATCAAAATCAAAAACTAGGTTTTACTCATTTCTGGTGCCCAGAATTTGTTTCAATATATTGATAATCAGATTTTGAAGTTTACAAATCCAGACATTTGCTATTAATAAATGAGAAACCAGGCAATGCATTGCAGTCCTTCTTTATTCTTATTTCTCTTTTTTTCATTTTTTTCTAGAAGTTTTATATCACATTTTGCAGACTGTATATGCAATATACTATAATAGATAGTGGAAGAGATGCATAAAGTTGAAGATTTGACTGCATAGTAGAAGTCGGGATATTTTTTCAGAAGTTTTATCCTATCTCAAATTAAAGTCTCATCTCCCTTTGGTGCCAGTGGAAAGATTCCTAGGAAAGCATCCTGTGGAAAGAAACATGATTGCAGTTTTGACTAGCAGCTTATGATTGAAAGCGAAGTACTTGTGCCAGAACTGTACTAAATATGGTTGAAAATGAGCTATCATTCCACAGATGTCTCTTTCTTTTGATTGACATGTAATAATCCTTGTTCAGTGCGCTGATTTTTCTTGTTTGCTTATTCCATACTAGTAGTTGCAGGTGAAACTTTTTAGGCTTCATGTCTCACTTTCCTTGATAGGGTTCGCCACATGGAGGAAAACGAAGTTATGGGCATCACCCATAGATTAGAGCTGACAGTGCTCCTAGAAAGCCAGTGTGGGCAACGTGGGAGCAGTGAGCAGGGCAGCCCAGAGGATACGCTCTCTCCTCACAGAAGTGAAGCTTGTGGTAGTAGAGAGGGAGTAGCAGGATAGGGAGCAGTTGTGGCATGTTGCAGTGGGAGCTTCCCTTAGCTCCCATTTGGCCTTGTTGTCAGGCCCTGTCTAGCTTGCTGTTAACCATTGAGTTGCCTGCTACAGAGCTGCTTGGGAAATGCATTTTTTTTTCCTATCATGGGCAGACAAGTGACAGAAATGGGCAATGAAGGAAAGCTGCATGCTGACTGAAGTATTTCTAAGAGCAGTTAGGCTGAGAAATGCACAGAAAACCTGTCAAAAAACTGCCAGAGGACTTCTAAAAATGTTTTCCTGAGGCTATTGTCCTGAGTATTTTTTTTCTTTATCTAGGAGAGAGATACGTGTCAGAGATGACGTGCCAGATTTCTGGATATTATGGATAAAATGTATCTTTTGATAGCAAAGAATAGATAAGGAATCTGATTTTTGTTGTTGTTGCTTTTTCCTGAAGATTAGCAGTATGAAATTTGCAAAATAAAATCGATTTTTTTTTTTTGTAAGACTCTACATAATAGCTTTGTTTTATGTCTTCTGAGCTAATTGATCAAGGGGAACATAATGAGACCATTTTTCTTCAGCCTATAAAATACTTCAAAGTGCGATAGTGACGACATGCTGTCAGCAGGCTTTGTTTCCAGAAGGGGACAGTCAGCGTGGATGACAATGTGATCGTCTCAGTTTAATGTGAATCAAAACATAATATGGTCTATACAGAAGAACTTGTCAGTAAGAATGCGGTCTGCACTGCTGCTGATTTTTAATGCCATTGCTTTATTAGATAAAGAACTGTCCTGCACAGAATTGTTAATTTTTCAAACAAAGGGAATTATGGTTTACAGGGATATTCCTCACATGGCTGCTTATTTACCTAAAAAGGTTTCTAGAAACAGGGTTTTTGGCTTACCCTTTTCTTTTCAATATTCGAGCTATAAGGTGGCTATCCACTTCTTTACAGCCTATGCCTCTATTGCTGTATGGACAAATATTAGTCAAAATGTTAAAAAAATTTACTAATAGAAGTGTAAAAGTAATAGTTGGGTTGAAGTTCTTTTATTATATTAATATTTAATCTCTGTCGAGGCCATTTAATTAAGAAGTCAGTAAGGAAGAAGGGGGCTCAGGTAATGAGCAAACAACAGAATGCAGGCAATTCAGATATTTTTATTTTGGTCTTGCAAAGGGGGTGAATCAACATCAGTATGAAATATTCAGTTGTTTGAATTGGCCAGATTTATTTGCCGAGTATTTAAATCCTTAATCTATGCCCTGGTCTCTGTCTGAAATAACAGTTCTGATTCTGCTGTGAAAGTAAGGTTTACAGTGGAGAAAATAGAGTGGAATTAAGCTCTCAAGTTTTTTCCTAGTTTTAAGTCCATTTAGGTTGGATCCAGATCCTCAGGAATGCTATGTCTATCTGCCCTTATGTCGCCTATGCCCAGAGTCATGGACATGGAACAGTGTTGATGTTCTGGCTCTGTATAAATGAATCTTCCTGCTGCCTTCGGGTATCCTTCCCATGGCAGCCTGGGGTAGCACGGGTGGTTTTTTGGCATTGCACAGCAGAGTGGTTAGGGGCAGCATCAGAGCTTCCTAGCAGTTGTCGCCAGTGTGATTTGTTTTAATTTCTTTGGGCTTGGTGCAGGGGTAAGGAACATCCTACAAAATCTGACTTTAATCCTTTTGCAGTCTCCTCTCAAACTCTTGGCCTCTGCTTGCAGGTAACAGCTTGGGCTCTTGCAAGTTTCAGCCCAGACCCCAACAACGATTTTCTTGCTATCTTCTTTCTGAATGTTACCTTATGTTTCAGTACCCCCCGGGTCCCATGTTTGGATTTGCTCGCCTTTTCCAGCAGCTTATTTGAGCAGCTCTAGAATGATATTCCGATTAGAGAATTAACAGCATCCTATGCTCATGATGAGCAGCTGTCACCTCTTGCCACACAGATAACAGCACTTTTGAGAACTTAGAAGAATGTGTTCAGGGATACAAATGGATAGATATCTTTAAAAATCTATTAAAAAGTTTTATTTTTATTTAAATTAAATTTGTATCAAATGTGCTCCAACCTGTGATTGCTTTCCATGGAAATTGAGGTTTCTAGGATGCATTCTCCGGGGGAAGCAAGTTTTAAGATTACCTTAAAATGCCCTGTGTTTGTATCATTTCACCTTGCCTTGGATGACTTGAATGACTATCCTTGAATTTAACTCCTTTTACTGCAATCTGGATGTAGATCCTCTGATCATATCTGTTTCCTCTCTAGGTTTTTGGAATGTTATAGGTACTTTTGGTAATTCTGCTTCCATAGGTATTAAAGAATCATAAAGATGGCTTATTTCCAGTAAGCATATGGTAGTCTCACCTGTGTTTAGCCTTCTCCAGCTATCACCTCTCCTGGCAGTCAGCCCTGTGGCCTCATTCAGGGTCCTCACTGACGTCTCAATACTGGTGGTCTTTCCACAGCTGCCGTCTGCCTCTTGTATACGTTCTCATTTCAGCTTTGTCGGGGCCGGTAGACTTAATGGTGGCTGAGCAAGTATCACAAACCATCCTGCCCTCTGCTCAGTAACTTGCAGATGCCTTAGGGTTTTGCTGACAGCGTGTTGCTCCCCAGTCACTCGTCGTCTTGCGGCTTAAGAAAGCTCTTTTTGTTGTGTGAGGATGGGTGGAACTAGCCTCTTGTGCTGAAAAGGCCTCATGCAAAAGCACACTGGTTGTATAAACTCTTATCTGAGCTATCAGAAAATGGATTATGGAGTATAACTGTGAAGAGCTTTGCAAGAGCAGTGTTTCAGGAAATAATCTCAGAGTGAAGGTCTGTGTAACCTGCTATCGGTTCCTAAAAGGATAGGCAGCAAGCTTTGTTTCTTGGGTATCCTTTAATTTACTGGAGTGTTTTTGCTTTTTATTGTTAAAATAACAATTTTATGTGTTCAAAAAAAAAGTCAATAGCATCAATATCTGGCATGCTTGTTTGTTTAACTGATGATTAATAACAGTAAAAAAATAAAGGCTTTTGGAGTTAACTCACCCTGCTTTGCATATTTGCTAGAAGGCAGTGCACAGTGGGCTGTCAGAGAACTTGCTGTCGGAGAGTCATAGCATCCTAGGTAATGGCAACAGCACAGCCTGTTTTGGGGATTAAAGGTCCCTCAGACTTTAGCTTTGCATGTAAAACATTCTCGTAAAAGAAATTAAATGAAGTGCACTTCAGATTTTTCAAGTCTTGATGAGTAGAATTACTTAAGCCTAAATTTTAATAAAGCATTTTAAATAATGCTTTAATCAGTTGATGTTTACACCCTTTGTCTTAATAGCACTCAGATGGAAATGATCAATGATTATTTTATTCTGAAAAGACTATAAAACTTTAATAGGTTGCATAACTCATAAAATCTACAGTTTAAATGTGGATGGTTATTAACCTGTTTCTAAAAAGCTGCAATTAAAGTGAAAAGGAATCACTTAAGTCATTTGATTAGTCTACTCTGAAGAAGAAAGAGTGATAAAATTCTTAAATCATTATTATTTCTGTTGGTGAGACACTCAGAGAGATTGAAAGTAAGGCATGAATCTTTCCTAACCTTAGGCATGTTTGTGTTGCTAACCTAGATAAATAACTATTTACTGAATTTGTTCACAACCTGCAGTTTGTTCTGCTTAAGAGAAACTACCAAAGATATATGTTGAAAAAAGCATCAGTTTACAAAACAGGTAATTTTAAACACAAAAAATACCCCACATTCCTAAGCACAATTACCATAGTCTTGCCATGCAGTAACATTGCTTTTGGTATTCAAGAATTTGTCTTAAAACACACCTACTCGTGTCCTTTATAGTAAGATCTGAGGCTCTTTTTTTTTCCTCTCACTGTTCTCAGTCACAGTAGTTTTGGCTAGGAAATAGCACATACTGAAGAATTCATTTATCTGGAGTCAGACATAGCCTCTGATGGAAGAGTTCTGTAATATCCATAGTCTGTCTAATTTATTTTATCCTAACATATTTTTGATAAGGAAAGAAAATCCCCAAAGGTTATACATTGAACTTGAACAGTAGAATTGGGATTTAGAAGTCCAGATTCTCATGCAACTACTGTTTTTCCTGGCATGTGTCCTTTGGCTCCACCGGATACTGTGCAAATGTCTAGATGTATTAAATTTACAATCAAAATAATTTAAAAATAATAGTACAGATGGCCATATCTCTCATGAACTCAATTTTTTAAGTACTTTTTCATACAACAGATTAATATTAAATTCTTAGTATTTTAGATGTTTTAGATGTTAGATGAAGTTTTAGATGACATAGTACATTTCTATATTATTTTCTATCATAAACAATCTAAATTTTAAATAGATTCTGTTGTTTCCATACATAACAAAGACCATCATATTTAGAGTTGAGTTGTAAGAGCTGTCTTAAGTATATAAGATATATAGGAAAGATATGTAGAAAGGATGCACTTTATAGGTGGAGGTGATGCAAAGCCTGGTGAAAAGCTGACAGATAGAAGTTTCTTTCATTTCCTAGTGTGAAATTCCCAGGACTGTAGAGTTGGTGATCCTAAACAACTGGAGGCCTTGGAAAGAGTTCCTGTAGTTGAACAAAGTAACCCTTTGACGGGTACATTTGGAAAAAAAAACTTTAGGATACTGAGATATGTTAAGCTAATGCTGAGACATTTGTCAAGAAGTCAGAAAATGTGTAAAGCTGCAGCCTTAACTTCTTTTATTCTTACATAGTTATCACTGAGCTTATTTATAGTTTACAATGTCTGTTATATTAAAAATACAGGTAACTCTATCCATCATTCAAAGATGTAAGTGTGGATCCTGAAAATAGTATAGCCCAATTATCACAGCCTGATATTTCAATATTAGTATACCTGATTGCTTTCTGTATTTGAGCCAAAAGTCCTCTACCATCAACGATGTCCAACAGTTGATGTGATGTACATATAAACCTTTAGCTTCAACAGCTATGGCAGCTAGTGATGCCTGAGAGTGATTCAATGAGATTATAACAACAAAACAGAGACTAGGACCAGGCCAAAGCATTATCTGTCCCTATATCTCCCCTCTGACAACTTAAGGACAAGCAGAAGAATAGAGAACACATTGTGATATTTTCCAGAATGTGCCTACGATGGGTTATTTTTTAGGAAATTCTTGAGCCAAATGTGTTGTCCTAGCATATGATAGCCCTCTATGAGGTAAGACTGAACTGGATTGAATCGGCAGGATAAAGTTTATTAATTGTAACCTGAGTTTCATCATTCCAATCTCCAGACATTGACTGATGTAGACAGGTAGGGAGGTACGTAAGAGAATTTCCTTGGGCACCTTCAAAAGCGTGAAAGCTGGGAGGATATGAACTGTGATTTGCTATTGGCAGCAGAAGTCTAAGGGTAGTGTCTAAGGTGATATGCTTCTGCCAGTTTGAAATGAATGAAGAAATATCCATCACATATTCTATATTGGAAGAGTACTGATGTGTTAATAGATCCAATGCATTAAATTATTGGTGTTGCTGGGATTCAGATGACAAAAAATAAATCATAGGGGTGATGCCAGAGTTAATTATAGCAGTGCTCTCCCAGGCACTGGGAAGCAGCACAAGTTATTGTTGTGTTAGGAAGTAATATGAGAGAGTGGTGCCCGGGAGAGGAGCAGCAATGCTGACGCTGCCAGCTAAGCAGTTGGAAAATAGAGGATATATGGTTTAGGGCCTGCAAGAGAGGTGGGAGGAAGAGGAGAAGGTTAGCAAGAAGAGACAGAAATATCTCAAATGCTCAGAATAGGCATGTGAAAAATATACTTACCCTGCAAAACAAACTAACAACAGAAAAACACCACCACTACCCGCTACCCCTAGGGGGAAAAGAAAAAGTTTTAAACCTTGTAAATGAAGTTAAAGTATCCAATTAAACAGTCCATAGCTGTTTGTTCAGGTTGAGGACACTTCCTTTCTTTCTTAGTTATATACTTTTACCAGGAAGTGAAAAAGATCTGATACATTTTGAAGCAACTTTGTTCCCTTAAACACTGTATTATTTATTTTTGCTTTATTGGAGCTATATCTGATTGAAACTTAATTCATTTCTTCATTCCAAATTTGAAAGAAAAGAGAGAGAAATTACTTCAGTACATACTGAAATGTATCTTAAACTGAACTAAAACAAGCATGAAATTAAAAAGTGTGCGTGCTTTCGAAACTGATGAAAATAATTTCCTATGAACAAGCTCAGATTCTATAAAATGTCATAATTCCAGAGCTGTTTCCAAAGCTGTATTTGCTTCTCAATAAAAATTCTTTTATGAAGGGAGATTCTTCTTAAATTTCTGTGTGCAAAGAGGACAGCATATATTTTTGGTTTTAGGTACCTTAGTCTTTTCTATTAGGTAAATCAGCAAATTAAAGCAAAGTCTGCCTCTGCACATGCGCATTTGTGTGTACGTATCTCCTCTATAGTACAGTAAAAAAAAAATGTCGCCTGTCTTTTCAAACAGTCTGAGTTTACAAAATGCAGAACTATTATTTTTGAAAATATATCAAATTGCAAATGGATCTGAGGATTAACTTTTTTTTTCCTTAGGACAACAAGGCTTAACTGATTGGGAAATGTATTCCATTTGTAATTATTTCCTTTAGCTCTTTCTTCACAAACCCTTGCAATTTTTTGAAAAGTCCTTCAGTTTCTTTTTAGAAGCTTCACTGATACGGCAAGGGATTTGCCACGGAAATTGATGCTGGCCCTGAGGGTACATAGTTCTTTCTGAGATGCTAAATTTAGTGGTATGCCTTCAGCAGCTCAGGTGAAAGTACAGACAGGCAAGATCGTATGGTTAATGGCACTTTCACTAATATAGGGGAAGTATTAAATTCAAATATAAAAAATGTCAGAGGAAAAAGTGTTAATTTTGGTCGAATTAAAACCTTCTCATCTTCTAGTTTCATGTGAAGACGGTAGAGCCTAACCGCCTCATAAATCAAAAGTGCAGAACATACAATTTATGAAATGTTTTAGGACTCTGATTTTTACGTATTCAGTTCAGTGATTTGTTTAGTATCTCTGTTTCATACTTATTGGATCCAAAGAAAAATACTGTAATATTTTAATCTACTTTTCTTAAAACAGCATTTCTATAGACCAGAACATACTAGGAAGAAGGCTATGAAGAACAACCGCAAGTTCAGTCATTAAACATCTTAAAATTTTGTTAAGCCTTTCAGTAAGCCACAAGATTAATCAGTAATGCAAAAAGATACTTGATATTACAGTAATGTATTATTAGTGTACAACTTCTCTTATTTAAGAGGAGGATTAGCAATGATCTAGTTTGGTCTTTAGGTATCATTAACAATGCTTAAGTCTTCAGCCTGCTCAGGGATTTAAGCATATAAATGCTTATTTTGTAATCAGCAGATTTTTTAAAACTGCTACAAATACACTATTCCAGACTCCTGAACTATAAACTAAGAAATGCTTGTTTTGGTAGACTTTTATCACACAACAGTATCAAAAAGAGCGTCAAATAGAATTCAGTTGTTCTTGCCTGTTCAGAGTGTAGAATGAGAGAGCGAGAGAGACCTCAGGTTTTTAACAAAATTAAGTTGAGAAAGTACATACTTGCTAATGGAAAAAATTCTTAAAACAATTAAAAATTTTGTTGTAACCAGTCTTGTAAATGCATTTGTTAGGGACTCATTGCAAGCCTGGAATTTAACTGGAATGCTGTTTATAGACAGCGTTCTATAATGATAAGTTAGTCATGCATTTCGTATGTATGCAACTTTGAAATTTGCAGTGTTTTCTTTGTCTCCTCATCTTGTCTGCATCAGAAATAGCCTTTTTGATACATTTATTCCTCAAGCCAATAATATTGAAGCATGTAGATTAAAAGAAAATCTGTTCAAGTTAGTCTAATGATTTTGAACCTCAAAGGTAGAGGTTGAAATTATGGTCTTTAAAACCCATCCTTAGGCCTTGTTGTATTTCATCTCATTTATCCAGCATTAATTGTACACAAGAGATCTCAATTCTGAATAACTTTAGTTTGGCATTACAGTCCATCTATTTTGGCATACAGTGTAATCACTACAGGCCTTTCTCGTTTTTGTTCATTCAAAAATTGCTAGCGAGAGCTTAAATACCAGTGAAGAATTTTATAAAATAAGTACTACTAAATTGCTGATTAGATTATCTTCTATTACAGAGGCCAAGTGGTAACATGAGATAATGGGTTTAGATCACAGCCATGAAACAGTAACCTTTTTAATTATAATTCCAAGCCTATTGCTGACTAAATCTGTGGCTACTGGTCATTTATTTAATTTTCACTTGCATCCCTTACCTGGAGCGAGTCCAACATGATTGTGGACCTTTTGCCATGAATGACCAAAGCCAGTAACTAGTAAAATGACACTTCACTAGTTCTGTGAATTGTTCATCCCTCTTATTTTAATGGCAATTCCCCTCTTATTTTAATGGCAATTCTTAGGACCTAGCCAAGCTTCTTTTGTTTTGGGGAGGAAAAAGAAGTTCTGTAGAGTTTTAGAGTTCGGTATTACTTTTACCTTTCCTGTATAGGAGAATTATACAACATTTGTGATCTGGAGTCTGTATTTTTGTGCTCTGTTTGGCATTTTGAAAACAGACTGATGTTTGCAGTGAAAACACCTTGGAAAAGGTAATGTGTCTTGAGAATCCTACAAGTTATAAAGGACTACATACATCTGCCCTATGAATGTATTTTATTCTTCTCTCATAGATATATCTGAGTTACAACTCTTTGTCTCCATACTCACCTGCAAACTCCACAGAATATTTATCAATGTTGGGTTATCCGGGTCTATCAGTGATGACTGCTAGATAACATCACCTAATTTCTGGTTTCATATCTATCATAAGGTCGTTCATCATGCTTGAGGCTATTCATTTTTTCCTTTGATTTATCTAGATGAAAATGTATTGTTATAGTCAAGTTCTATTGTTATTGCTTAAGCTTAATCTATACAGGGAACTACCTCATTCTAGATTAGCCCTTGAAAATGCTGGATAAATGTAAATTTTTTTTAGATTACTGCAAAACTTTATCTGGAATGATTTACTGCAATAATCTCTGGCTCTTCCTAGTAAAGTTGATGATTGATTTTCCCTCTTTCCTATACCTCTCTCCTTTATTCCACTGTATTCTCAGAAGCGTATGTCTCTAACTACTGAGCTTTTCTTAACTTAGTTGCTAATCATATCTGATTTTCGTTGCCATCACTTTCTACTGGCTCTTCCTTACATAAATGGTTAATTAAAGGAACTATTTTGAATATATTCAGATCTCGCTAATCCATCTTTAGGGAGTGATTTAAACATCAAAGAAGGCACATAAGTATATTTGATCTATGAAGATAAATGGTCTAATCCAATTGTGTTTTTGGATTAAAACTTAAATTCAAACGCATACAATTTAAAAAGGAAGGTGGTGGTTTAAAGCTATATTTCTGCATAACCTAAACTTAATGATAGAAATAACTGTCAGTTACAGTGCTGTAGACTCTCCTGGCTTCTGGCTGAAAAGACAGGGAAAGAGATTTGATGTGGAGAGGGGGAAATACAGAAACTAATAATCATTATTTTCATTGTTAGAAACTTGTGGTCATTAAGTTACTCACTAAGTCACTCGTAATAATGCCAATGAAAAAAATCAGTGCTGAGAAAGCAGTTGTCTAACTATCTTAGCATGGCCCTACATACCTCATTTCAGGCCATTCCAGTATAAATGGCCTGAAATGAGGATGGCTTCTCTTGCCTCTATATTTTAACTGTAGTAAAACCCTGGATGATTAGCTACTAAAGTATCTAAAACTGTATTTCCTATGATGTCTTAAATTGCTATCTTAGGTATCCAAGTGACACGGAAACTCCATGTAAATATTAGGAACATTTTTTTTTCCTAGTGAGTATACCAGAATGGTTTGCCTAGAGAGGTGGTGGGGATGTCCCTCCCCGGAGATACACAATTCACTGGAGAGCAAAAGGGCCTGACCAAAGCTGTGAGTGGTTGCGGCACATAAATGTGCAAAGTTGAAGCAGAAGACATCAAGAACCCAAATTATTCTCTTAATTCTAAAGGCTTACAGTGAGGCAGCAAAAATAAGACTGTTGTATTTAGAGGAGATAAGAAATGATGACAAGGGTTGGGGAAGAGACAAAACAGGAGGAATTCTGTCCAGGCTGAAATGCTACTAAATTTTCCAGTTCAAGGGAAACAGTGTTGGTAGGGAAAAGTGTTATACCAGCAAGCTAGCTTTCAAGTGCGTGGTTTTTGTTTGCTTGTTTTGTTATTTTTTACTTTTTCTTCCTTTATGCCTTGCTAAATTACAGGAATCAAATAGAAAGGATAAAGGACAAAATTAGAAATGGGGAAGCTATAAGAAAAATATTGTGTTATGTTATAAGACCAATCTGTGGTTAAGAAGTGATTTATATCCTTACATTTCTAATATTTTATTCCAGAGAACTTAAATAAAGTCTCCAGTGCTCATAGTTTGAATGGAATTCTGTCTAACTGTGTATAAATGAATTTGGGAAGAATATGAGTAGGAGGTAAAGAAAGGTGTCAAACACAGGAGTTAAAAGTGTGACTTACCATAATGCTTCCAGTCCAAAGAAGGCCTGTCAGATAAAGTGGTGAGTCTTAGAGATCTACTAACTGTGACTAAATTCTGTCCAGAGTATTGACTTAAATATATGTGAGGTTTAGGTATTAAGCCTATTCAAAATCTGTTGTTATATATGATAACAACATAATCTGTTGTTATATATGATGTTATAACAAAAGAGGAACTGAAGCACAGATGGAAATTGTTGTTTTTAATTAAAATGTGACATCATTCTCTACTGGATATTTACCAATTGTCTTTTCATCAAGAGGAGGTAGCTTTTTAATACACTGAAGTTTTATGTCAGCTTCCGATTAAAGAATAGTCATTCCCAAGTGTTTGGTGCCTTGAAAACAAAAGTCATTAATACTACTTATATATATACTATTTCAGACTTCACACAGTTGCTTGAGCAGAACATGTGCTGGTTGAATGCTTCAATTAGACAGTGCAATGTTCAGTTTGGAAAATTCATACTGTGAGGGAGAAGCTCAGAGCTTAGAGTTTGCTCTGCATTCTGCTTGCCAGAACATCTGCTGAAAAACTCTGTGTTCTTTTGACATTGGATGAAATGAAATCCCTTTGATTAACTTTTTCCTGCAGTTTACTGACACTGCTGTTGAAATGCAGGAAGTTTGGCTGTATGTATGTATATATGTGTGCACTGTTATTTTTCTCAGTAGGCAAATCAGGATGTGACCTTGTGATCAGTCAAAGGCTATTCCAGTTTGACAGTGGTGCCTACTCATTGAAAAGTGCTAACTCAGCCGGTCCTCCTGGTACCCAGCACTGAGTTGAGGAATAAAATCACTGACTCAAAGACTAATTTATAAGGGAAGATGCCACTGCAGTGGGCACTGCCTAGATCCCTTTTTTTTCCAGATATCCACACACATACAAGGTTTACAGTTTATCATGATGTGAGTTTCACATGGCCACAAATTGAAATAATATGCTATTTTATGAAATAATAGCATATTTTTTCAGTTTCAATCAATAGATTTGCAGTTGAGAGATTTAATTTCTCTGTAAGTACAGTGACAGAGGCAAGACAAGGGCACTCATATTCTCATAATATTAGCTGATAGTATTAGAGATGGGGGTAAACTTCTCCATATTGGTCTGCAAGACTTGCTTGTTGCAAACAAGATTAAGTCCTAGTTTCTGAACAGTTTGCAATCTTCAGTGATTTTATTCCTCAGCATGCTGTATGCTTGCATATACTCATTTTCTTTTTAGAAGGTTGGCTCTTTTTAAAAGGTTGAGATGCAAAGATGTTGGTATTTACATGAGATCCTACAAGTGGATAAACTTTAATTGTAAACTCAGCTATATCACGCTATTGCAGTCTCAGCAATGGGATGAGATAGCTGCCTTTCTCACCAGATTGTGATATTTTTCAGCAGGGCTTTGAAAAGGGGCCATTGTCAGACCCTCAAATTTACTACCTATTATCTTAGCTGAATTAAGCTAGCTATCTCCATTGCTCAGGGACACTAGATATCGTTGTGTAGCTAAGATATGCTTAATAGTTTAAATACATAAACTATGTCTTTCTGAGTAATTTTCAAATACTAATGTGGGATGTAACTACATAGATTTCTGCTTGGTGTATTTTAGTTTTAAAAGATTACCAGCATCTTTTTACAAATAGTTTCTTTGTGAATCTATTCATGGGGAGGGGACAGAAGGGAGACATGATAGGGTATTTCGCTAAAATTATTTGTAGGACTCTATGTTAATTTTATAGCATTACAGGATATATGTCTGTGCCAGTTACAGCTTTGTAGTATTGCTATTGCCTCAAGTAGAAGACACATCTTTTCTAAAATAAGGCTTTGTTAAATGCTTTTAATGGTTATGTTTAACAAGAATAGATATATTTAAAGGAAAAAGAACATTTATCAATGCACTTTTTCTTCTAAGAACAGCTAATAAATTGTATTCACAACTCCAAAATATTTTTGGAGCTGAGATTTGGGTTATCATCACTTAGCCAACCATTCTACTGAGTTTTAAACAAAACTCTTTTTATAAAAAACACTTATCACAAGAAAATTCTTCAATTGTTAGTATAAAAAGATATTTAAATAGATAACTTTTTACTGTGCTGAAATCATAGAATCATNTATATTTAAATAGATATCTTAACGTTTTACTGTGCTGAAATCATAGAATCATAGAATGCCTATGGTTGGAAGGGACCTCTAGAGGTCATCTAGTCCAACCGCCCTGCACACGCAGGGTCACCTAGAGCACATTGCCAGGGCTGCATCCAAGCGGGTCTGAAGAGAAGGAGACTCCACAACCTCTCTGGGCAGCCTGTTCCAGTGCTCTCTCACCCTCACTGTCAAGAAGTTCTTCCTTAAGTTCCCGTGGAACTTTTTATGCTTCAATTTGTGGCCATTTCCTCTCGTTCTGTCAGTGGCCACCAGTGAAAAGAGGCCAGCCCCATCCTCCTCACTGCCTCCCTTGAGGCCCATATAGACACAGATCAGGACCCCTCTCAGCCTTCACTTCTCCAGGCTGAACAGGCCCAGCTCCCTCAGCCTCTCCTCATAGGGCAGATGTTCCAGGCCCCTGATCATCCTCGTGGCCCTGCGCTGGACTCTCTCCAGCAGCTCCACATCCCTCTTGTACTGTGGGGCCCAGAACTGGACACAGTGCTCCAGATGTGGCCTCACCAGGGCTGAGTAGAGGGGCAGGATCCCCTCCCTCGACCTGCTGGAGACGCTCCTGTTAATGCACCCCAGGACCCCATTGGCCTTCTTGGCCACGAGGGCACACTGCTGCCTCATGGTCAACCTGTCGTCCACCATGACGCCCAGGTCCTTCTCAGCAGAGCTGCTCTCCAGTAGGTCGGTCTCCAACCTGTACTGGTGTCTGGGGTTGTTTCTCCCCAGGTGCAGGACCGTGCACTTGGTCTTGTTGAATTTCATGAGGTTTCTCTCTGTCCAGTTGTCCAGTCTGTCCAGGTCCCTCTGGATGGCAGCGCAGCCCTCTGGGGTGTCAGCTACTCCTCCCAGCTTCGTATCATCAGCAAACTTGCTGAGGGAGCACTCTGTGCTTTCATCCAGGTCGTTGACTGGACCAAGGACTGACCCCTGGGGGACACCGCTCAACACAGGCCCCCAACTAGACTCCGCACCGCTGATCACCACCATCTAAGCTCTGCCATCCAGCCAATTCCCAATCCACCTCACCGTCCAGTCATCCATCCCACACCTCTGGAGCTTTTCCAGGGGGATGTTGAGGGACGATGTCAAAAGCCTTGGTGAAGTCAAGATAGATGACATCCCTTGCTCTCCCCTCATCTATCCAGCTGGTCATCCCATCATAGAAGGCTATATGGAACCTTCTAGGAAATAGGACCTTCAGCACACTGTATTTTGCATTTGAACTATAACCACGTATCTGATTTAGCATGCAAGTCCTTGAGGCAAGGACCATGTCTTCTTGTGATATGTTTTGGCAGAATCCTTCTACTGTTCTTAGGTTTATGTTTTTACTCCTGTTCCCTATTAGAGCCAAAAGGTTTGATGGTTTCCTGACCTTAAATGCAGAAATGTTGTCCATCAGGTCATGTGGAATGAATTCTAATCTAAGTTAGCTTCATTTGTTTTATATCCGTTTGACTTAAAAATTTCCTCCACACCTTCCATATAGAAATACACCTTCCATATAGAAATAAATGCAGGCATTGCTGGATGACAAAAGCGCATGCAAACTCTTTTATCACTGAGGTTTCTCCTTGCCAATTAAGTCGCCTAAGTGAGAAAGAATAAAGTGCATCTTTTAAAATTTTCCCTAGGAATAAGCTAGACAAGGTGACTGTGATGAAAGCCTCTTTGGAAAAGGAGTGAATTGCAAGAAATGGTTTAGAGAATAGCAAACAGAAAGAATGAGAAAAAAAAAAAAAAGGCAGTTCTCCTCCTCAGGCAATTGTTCTACTTCCTCTAAGTAAAATAAATAAAAATAAAAACTGAAGTTTCTTGTATCCATCTATGCATTTGGTATTGTGTATGTAAGATTCTGTATCTGTGAGACATGTATTCCTCCAGTAGTTTAACTTCTACATTATGTCTTCACGTTTATGAATCTCATAGCAGAATACCAATTTTCTCTCATATTAATTCTAACAACATGTCATTACATGCCATCATTCCGTTCTTCCAGGATCATCTGAAGGATTCCTTATCACCAGTGCCAATGATGTGACAGTCAGAATGTCCCACTCTGTGTAATTAACATTCTCCATCTAGTAGGGACAAGTTCAGGATGTGTAAAACCTCCTGAATCCTGCCTGAGTTTGGCATCCTCTTTTGAGAAACAGCAGGGAGAGAGATGAATACTAAGACTGAGCTTCAAGTTATTAGGGTTAGGGAGTTAGAAATGATAGGAAGAGCTCCACATCCTCAGAACTGTCATGTGTTCACACTGACATACCTTGGACCTTTCCAGTCACTTATTCCCTGTGAATCAGTGAGTTAACAGGCTACCTGCTGCTTGAGGATAGGGGCACTTGCCTTGATTTCTGTAGGAACGATTGGTCTCTCACAGTAGCAAAACAGGGCTTCTATCATTCAGCTGTACAGAAAAACAAAAGAAGTGTCAGCAGGAATTGTCACTATTTAAAACATATTTTGAATGCAGTGAACTGTATACTGTTTTCACCTCTTTCCAGGTAAGTATCCACTGACATGGTTGCTTTATTGTCACTTAAATGTGAATGTCAACTATTCTCTTTAGTAAAACATGCTTTAAAAAAAAAATAGGAACCACCTGAAATGAATCACACATGCTTTGGAACAAATATTTTTACACATGGCTGTGAAAAAGCTGTATTATTTTAGTATTCATAATAATATTATTATGAACAACATACAGGTATAAGATTACCTATGAATAGGTATTGAAGAAAAGAAGGAAGGACACATACCTTATCACTTGTAATAATACTATGGATCTTTAGGGACCAAGTGAATGAGCTTGTGCCAGGAAATATTGATGATACCATCTGTTACCATCTTAGTTAGCAAACTAATTTTTTGCAGGCCAAAATATAAGACCAAAAGAAAGTTAAGCCATTAAAGATCCCTGCCGAGAGAGAAAGTGAGCGAATGGAGAGCAGGTGCTTAGATAGATGCATTGGCAGGGGGAGCATGGGAGGAAAGCTCCTCTCTCCTGGCCCTCTCTTCTTACACACTGCTTCTCAGCAGGCCCCTGGGCTTCCTGAGAATAACTGAGGTGAGAGTAAGAGCCAGTCACACAGACCCTGTGTAGACTTAGCCCTTCCCTTGCCGTGTTCTGGAGCTGGTGGCAAAAGGGGATCCCTCTGGTTGACAGGAACTGTTTGAGGTACTTCATCAACTAGTGCTAGTCTTCCCTATGCACAGTCTAAGGGCAATGGTAGCAATGGGATTTAGTTCTTTCCTTTGGCTTTTGATATCTACCCACAGAGAAGTACAAAATGAGACGCTTGTCACCTCAGAGGTGTATTCATGAGAGAGGGGCAGCTGTGACTGTGTGGCAATGACTGAGACTGTGTGCATTGCAGTGAGTCTGAGGTGGAGGGAATTCCAGGAAATGGGGAGTCCTGTGTCTTGTAAGAAGTACTCATATAAGAGTTCAGGGGGGAGAGATGACAGGCATATATCTTGTCCTTGTGCTACCACATTAGTCATTAACATTTATAGAGTGGAAGTACTTTTATGGCACAAACTTTCACCCATGTAGTCCCATGCTTAGCTTCAACAGCCCTGAGCTACTGCCCTAGTTATAACAAAGTCATTTATTGAGCAAATTCATTACTGAATTGCAGAATCCAAGGTAGTGGATTTTTGCACTAGTTTGCAGCTTTTGCAAAATCTTTGGTGTATTTTTGTGCCATCATACAGTGTGCTTTATTTATTTTGATAAATGCAGACTAGCTATAGCACTTTTTCATGGTATTGTTTGGAAATTTATAATGGCTTACTTAAGATTAATGGATTTAAAAATCAAATGTATATGACAAAATCTCTAGGATGATGAAGTCCTAAAGTCCTTTTGAAGTGCCATGCTCTGACTGTTTCACATGGGTTAAAAGGTGGTTTATATACTACATATTAAGGCAATACATATTAATGGCAAAGAACAACCACCTAAAAACTTATTTGTAACTGTCCTGTAGGATCAACATCACTTTGTCCAGCTCTTGACAGAGGTCTCTGTGAGAGAGCAGTGCTCAGATAAAGCACCAAGGGATAGGATTTTACACTGCTGTAAATCCAGAATGAACTTTAGGCCCTAATTCTTCAAAGTATTTAAGCATAAATTTGCACATCAAAGGTATGCACAATGACCTGTTTCCAGCAAACTGGTGAACATAGCACATTGCTTATGTATTACAATGACTAAAACAAAGAATTTCACTGTACGAAATAGTCAGTCCAGCTCTCTCACTAACATAATTTTCATTATTAAAAGAAAATACCAAAAAAGATCAAAACGTATTGTCATATAATTTTCTTACTTGTTTCCTTTTGCATTCCAAAAATAGAAAATTATCTTTAATATGGTGTTTAAAGATACCTTTACATGCTGGGTTTTTTTGTAGGTAAATAAATAATCTTCCTAGTAAAGACTTAGAAAGATTTTTTTTTCCCTCTATACAGTTCAGAGCAAAAGCAAATTGTTCCAGATGGTTATAAATTCCTGAACAAAAGGGTCAGAGTGGGAAAACCTGCCAAAACCTTCAGTATAGCAGAAACTATTAGACCCTGCCTATCTGACGCGCAAGCATGGAAAGCACCAGTGAAAAGTCGTAGAATGTTTTTGATTGTAACTGAATATATTTAATAATCAGAACCATCAAAAATTAAAAGAAGGATTGATTTGAATATAAATCATACATGTAATATTTCTAGCTATATTACAAGTGTATAATACAGTAGAATGAAAAAAATGGACATTCAGCATTTACTGCATTGCAGTCAGATCCATACTGACAGGGTTTATCTGTTATCTCTTTCAATTTGCTCAGAAAAATGAAATTATGTATTTCTCTTCATGCTCTCACAGAAGAAACATTTTCTAGGGCAGTTGTTGGTATTAGGTTTGTGGTCTCTTCCTTCTCACTGCAGTCTTATCAACATTTGTAAATCATTATTTATTTCTATCAATCTTCTCCTGTCATCATGATTAAAACTCTACAGTTCAGACAGGTAATACTGTATGTGACTGTAATTTCTTTTGGGAGGTCATGGTGGAGTGAGAAAGGGAGAAAATGAGATTTACAGTACAGCATATTAGAGTACTTGCTTATTCCTAAAGCACTTGAATGGAACTCTTACTAATTTACCACATATTTTCGTAGCAGTATAATTAACTTTCTCAAGAGGTCATGGGCTTTTTTCCCTATGTGGTAAATTATGCTAAGTCTTTGTGAGTTAATTAAAAATCTTATCTGTTAATTATCTACAGTGTGTGCAAATAGCTAATGCGTGTAAATTCTGAAGTTAGGATTTTTTTTTATCATTGGCATCTTGCTGGCTAACTCAGAAAAAAATGCGCTAACATACTAAATTTTACTCCATAAATTTAATTGGAAAGCAATAAGTGGTGATTAGTGTCAGTTGTCATGTCTATATTATAAACTTAAAATTCATTGTGTTAGACTGACACATGGAGAAGTCTGAAAATGAGTGAAATGCCTTTAGAACCAGTCTGACTTACAAGCATCAGTAATATTACTACCATTTTTTTCTGTTTATTATTTGGTTGTTATATATCAACCGGTACTTATATACCAACGTAACTGGGTAGGATCTGGGAAAATTAAAATCGTCTCCTAATTCTGTGATGATTGTTTGGGATAATGTTGTTAACAATGATCTGCAGTATTAACTCTAAGCTGTTTTTTATAGTATAACTTGAACACAATTAACATTCTTCTAATACTTTAAGTAACCCTAAGTGTCTTGATATTGATTTAAAACTACTAATTACTTCTACCTCTACTGAGGGAAATAGCTTTCAGAAGCAACAAAGGCTGTCGGATTTTGGTTCATCCAAGAACTTGCTTATGGATGTGAGTGTTTGTATGTGCCTTTCTTTTTTTTTTCCCCCAAAGAAGTGAGGCATGTAATCTGTCCAGAGAAGGGAAGCTCTGGTATTCATTATCAGAATTATTCTTTGCTGAAAGCACTTAGTATGTGAAGTGATGGTGCATAAATTCACAGGCAAGAAGATAAGGAGGATTTGAAAAAGGGCCCTGAAGAATAATGCATCTCTTTTTGCGTCATAAAGGCAAAATCAGAAGAGAGCCAAATTAAGATTGTAGTGAACGTTTGGCAGGAATGCTTTTAAAACTGATGCAGGAACTGAATGCATAAAAGCAGTAATCAAGCTGGAAGTCATATGCTGGAAGTAGCAAATGTGCTATGTTATCCACAAAGATAACACACTGTGTTCATTTTTCTTCATAGCTAATTTAACTACCAGGTTTTTATTGTTTCTCTGGCTCAGTCCTTCCATTATTAGCTGAAGTCGACATTTCCCACAAAAGTTCATCCTTGCTAGTAATAATTTGCTGCCATATAAAATAAATGACTTAACATAAAAGATTTTACTGATTGCAGTGCCAGTTGGCACTTTTTTGTTCTCTGTTGAAATGAGCACAACACATTGTCTGTTACAGTGGCACGACTACCCTATGGCTGTGCTGTGTGTTGCAAGTTTTAACATTATTGTACCTGTATGTGTTTTTTCCCCCATAAATTATTCTTTACAGAAGAATGTTAATTAGTAACTGATAGATATAAAGATTGCCAGGACCAGCCCATTAATTCTATTTACCTTAATAGCACTTAGATCTTAGCTTGCAGTACAGCTGTATTCAGATTGGATTATAAATGTAATTTTTTGCGTCATTAACTAGCCTGATTAATCTTAGACAGCAAAAGCATAATTATAGAAACATAGGACTTGCGATGCCAGTTTAAAGTTGTGGCTTTGCTCTTTTATATTTGCGTCCTTGTAAACAACATAGGTTTTGAGAGTTTGGACTGGGAAACAGTTTTTCTCCCTTTCTTCATTAACTCGTGCCTTGTATTCGTCATTTCTCATTTCTGCCTTTTTTTTTTTTATTTTTCTTTTTTTCTAAAAAGTGCCCTACCTAACATGTTTTGCTTTTGACTGGTGCAATTACCAGATATTTGCATAGTAATTGACCACCATTAGCAATGTGTTCATTCTGCTCAAAGAGTAATAATGAAAGCTCATGTAGTGTATGTCTGATTTCTGTGGGGGCTCTGTAGCGGAGCAGCGTATTGCCAGGAGATGTCATTGTGATTTTCACATTACAATCATCACAGATGCCCTGGTTAGAAGCCTGATAAACAATTCAGTGTGTTGGATGAAACAAGAACGCACATTCAGATCCAGCCTCAGGTAGGAACAGATCTGATTGCTGGTCTTCCAGCAAGCAGCCAGGAAATGGCATATCCTACCTGAGTTCACATTTAGTGCTAACAGCAGTTGGTATAACTGATCTGCCGAGTATCTTAAAAGCTTTTGACAGATGTATGTTTTGGATTTTTTTTTAATTTGGTTCTGATCAGCAATATATAATACAACTCTAAACTGATGATGTGGATTTGGTATATATTGCCTTAGTGTGACAAACCCCTATGCTTAAGGGGGATAATGGGATAATGCTATTTAGTAGGTTAGATTTCTTATTGCAGTTAATAAGGAAAAAAACAGGAAGTGGCAGGAGAAAAAAAAAAAAAGAAGAAATTGCACTGGTAATGCCATTTTTATCATCATATATCAGACATAAAAATAAAAGCAGTTACTTGAAAGATCATGTTTCAAAAATGCAATATGTAAACAGTCAAAGGCTGTTTCTCAGGACGGTACAGCAGAGTTCCTAGCTTTTTCAGGATCAGTCAACACTTCTGTGCTGCAAACATGCCGTGCAGCTCCTCACACAGACTGTGAACTGACCATTTTCTGGAGGGATAAATACGGAGAAAAGCTTTTTAGTGGTTAATTCATACTGGTGATTGCACAGATTCCTTTATGCTAACCATAGCTTTACATATGTGGAAGGGTCTGAGCAACTACATGTCCATTTCAAAATAATGGACTACACTTGTTTCTAATATTGTATTTGAGTCTCCTGGTTTTCTCTTTTCTGCCTGTAGGCACAACCATTTCATATACAAACTTCTCCGCAGTTTCAAGGAGATAACAATAAGTAAAACAATAACTTTTTTCAGTATTTTCTGAGAAGTTTGTGGCACTTTAAGGAAGGGAAGGAAAACAGAAAAGAAGGGAAAAATAAAAATGGAAGGGAAGTGGAAGGGGTAGGGGAAAGGGAAGAGATAAGAAAAGGGGTAGAAAGGGAGGGGATGATAGAGGAAGGCAAAGTGGAAAGCAAGAGATAAAGGAAAAAGGGATGGGGAACAGAAGGAGGAGCGTAAGGAAAAGTATGGAGCATTGAAGTTTATAGTGTGCGTGTGTAATTTTAGTCATCCTATCCCATAGTTGAATTGTTGCCTAAAAGCTGCCAGGGTAAGGACTTTCCTCACGCTAGGTAAGAAACTCTGGGAGAATCATCATCAGCTACTGTGAGTGGCAGTGAGCGGATAACCAAGTGCCCTGCCTGAGCTAGGAAGAAAGGGCTGGTGGAGGAGGTGCTGGCTCTCACTCCACGCTCAGGCACAGACCTCTTCTGTGTCCTTGAACCGTGATGGCCTCTCCGTTCCCATCTGTAAAACAGGGATAATATTTCCTGGCCTTTTAAGTGTGTCACAAAGATCCTGGTCATTAATGATTAATCCGAGCACATGTTATGTAAGTGTTAGATCTGGACCTAATTATCCAAGGGGAGATCCAAGGTCACTCATTCCATCAGAGTTTTGAGAAGCAGGAATAAGTACCAGTGGGTGGAGTTTGTCTTGAATACAATTTTGATATAAAGCTAAAAAAGGGGAAGTAGTAGGAGAAAAGATAACACTTTAATTGATGGTATTGTTATAGTCACAGATATTTCCATGAGTAAGAAATAAAAACGGTCTCACTACCTACAAATAGAGACCTACAGATATCTAAGTAGACAGACAGGAAAAAAAAATCCCTGTTGGGGAATAACTGCACTTTTTATTTCTTTCTTGTTGTTTCAAAATCCTTTAATCAGTCGCTGCCATCTTATCAGGTCCCTCTTACCTATTCTGTGCTGGAGATACCCCTGAGACATAGCTTTTAGTGTAACAGCAAAGACAAGACAACAGTATACACATTCGTCAAATTATATATAAAAGATGAATTCCTCAAAATAACCAGAGTAGGGACATTGGCACATCCTGGAGTTTTCTGTCAAGAAAAAAAAATCTGCAAGTAGTGCAGATGTCATTCAAGAACCTGACTTGCAAGTAAAAACTAGATAGTTTAAAGGTAATGGTCTGCCTTCACACACATAGGTCCTTGTTTGAGGTACTCCAGACATAGATGATTTTGAATCAATTATGCCTGTGCTGTCTAGTCCTAAGGCATTAGTCTGTGAATGAGAACATAAGTGGATTTGCCAAAAGCTCTACTATACCTCAGTTTTGATATGTTAATTACCTGCCTGTAAGAGATCTTTGTAAAGCATTATGAGATACTCAGATGAGACTTCCTATTGTGTTTAAGTTCATAATACACATGAAATCCTTTTCATCCTGATTAATTCACAAAATTCAGTGACACCCAAGCTACACTCTATGCTAAGGTTAAGGAGGAGTTGTTTTGCCCTTGTACCCAGCTTCAGGTAGGCTGTGGAGATGTAAGAACCCTAGAGCTGCTTGCTGGCGGTAGCTCAACATCTATCTTCCTTTTTGCCATACTTCTGGTTCCCATATATACATATTATTTCACTAGGATTTCACACAAAACATTCTTGTCTTCAGCAGTGGAAATAGCTTGTACCACAGTCCTTAACCAATTAATGCACCTTTGTTTACCTTCTGTGTTTCTGTGTTAATACAGTACCATTATAGTTGGAGCTGGTTTCGATAAGGGCATCCATTTATTACTTTAAATTAAAAAAAAATGCGTGACAATGCGCACTGTTAATTCTTGGTCTTTTTACCAAATTATGTGAAAACATGCTGAGGTTTATTTACTACATCACCTTCTAGAGATAGGTAGAAAGAGATTAAGGTATTTTAAGAAATGAATAAGCTGTAACTGTATTTTCCACAGGTGCTTAGGGCACTTAGGAGAACACAAATGATTCAGTCATCAAGACTAGTAGGAGACAGGGAAAAAAATCAGTGGCAGCCACTAGAGAATTACTCAAAAGGCAGAAACACAATGTAAAAGTAGAAAGTAGAAATGGAAACACCAATGAAGGAGTAAGCCGGATCTATTCATCAAAGAGTAAGAAGCCGTGATACTAATGTTATCATATCTATTTATATTGAATTCTTTCTTGTCTGTCTTCTCCTATGTTTTATCTTAAAGTGCCTAAAGTGGAAATCAGATTGATCGTATTTTTACCTTTTGAAATGCAAGCTAGCAAAGAATCAGAGCTTCCGACTTGTCTCTCTGATCTTCATAGGAGGCTGCTCTGCTTAGTTCCAGGGGAGTCCTGGTGCTGCTAATGCATGTGTGGTTATTAAGCACAGCAAGGATTGCTGTCATTAGTATCTAAGCACTGAAACCATTACAAAATGAGAATGTGACAGTACTGTATGTCTTTAATTTTCAGTGGCTGTATTTTAACCTTTGCTTCATGCATATATTTGCTCAGTATAAATAGTTCCTTACCCCTCACAAAAGATTAAAGAGATTCTGTCCCCATGTGAGAGGCATGGATTAAATGATGTCCCAGGGTCCCTTTTATTTTCCTGTTCTATGATTCTGCAACTGTAACTTGTGTACTGTAACTGTAGCTTGTGTACTCTAATTTCTTCCAGAGTTAACTCAGTTTTGAAAACAGATTTTAAAATGTTATTGAAATGCTATGCAAATATAGGCCAGAATGAGTAATGATGTCTGAAGCATCTTTGTCTGGATCTGGACTTTTTCAGGTGAGAAGGAATATGTTCAAATTCTAATTACACTTTACAGATTAGTTTTTGATTTTTTTTAGAGATGCTGGAACAAACTTAGTAAATAAGTGTATTAAAAACAACCTAAGTAAGCATAGCAGCAGGACCAGGAAGGTTGAATTGCAAAATTATTTTTCACTCCTTAAACACATCATTAGGCACTCATTTCTCTGAGTGGCCACTTTGAACTCTCGTGTATTTGTGAGGAATTCTCCTTTCAGAAACCAATTTTGTAGAAGTGAATCAAGTCTCGCTCTGTCAGTTCTCTGTCTGGCACACATCCTGCTTTTGTTTTTGTTGTGATTAAAAAGACACACTGTTATTAAATACCAATGGTAACGCTTTGTCCAGTTTTCTGAAATTCATTCACATATGAATGATCCTGTTGGGAATTTGTTGTGTAACCCTCATTATGCTTGCCAACCTTTTGTTCTGAGCTCTTTTCTTAAGCGCCCTCAGCTTTTTTTAATGTGTTCTTTCTCTCATAAATTTATTTTTGCCTTGTTCTCAGTTGAAGCTAAGAAAGCAAACAGCATATGTGAAACTTAGGTTTTTATCTTTACTGCTATGTGTAGAGAGGGTATAATTTTTTCTCTTCTTGTTTTAATAAGCTGTTACATATTTAGTAATATTTTTACCCTCTGCCACTACTTATTTAAGTTAGTATCTGAAAACAAACAAGGCTCCCTTTTTTACTGTATCACTTTTGCAATGCCTACCAGAAATGAGTTATTCTTCTGCTTTCAAGGTGGTCTGTTCCATGGTACTCCTGCTGTAGTCATAACACTGTCCATCACATAATTGAGTAACCTAACAAATGTGCTACACTTGGGTCTCCTACATCTTCAGTCCTTTGGGAGAATTTTCTAGATTTGGTACAATTTTGTATATCCTTTGCATAATCACTAGGGAATAATCATGTTTTTTGCAGTTCAGAAGGTTATTATCCGTGGTATGCTTGCTCTGTTTGATGGAGAAATAGGAAAACATGTTTTCAATCAGATGAGACTGAAGAAAAAGAAAGGGCAGAAAAACAGCTGAATACCACCCTGGAGAGTTGTTCTGTGTGTTTATTTGATGGGAGGCAAGTCAGTCAACCCAAACTTTTTACAGATGACTTTATGGATTGTGCAATTAACTTAATGCAATAAGTCTGCATGTAGACTGTGTAGCACCTTCATAGAAGCATCTGAAGTCAGCAACTGTGTGTGGAACATAAAAAGGGCAAAATAATACTAAGTGTAAGGTGCATTAAATTGGGTAGCTGAAACTATAGTAAGTTTTTTTCTGTTTTCCCTGTGCTACAGCTTGCAATTTAGTAAAAAAAAAAAAAAAAAACTTTTATCTAGCAAAGAAGTTTTGAAAATAAACTAATTATGCTTGTGAAATGCTCACATCCTGTGTCAATGAAGAGTGTAGTGAATAGGCTGATAATTCTCATTGAGAGCAGTATTCGAGTTTTATACAGTTAATGGTCTTGCGCTATTCATTGAACTAGGTGGAGAAAACAAAACACAGAGCAGTTGCTCATTAAGTGAATGATTTTGTGGACAGAATAAAGCAAAATCTTTTAGGAAAAATATCTGAACATATTTTGAAAATGTGTATTTGTAAAGATGTTAAATTAAGACTTTTAAATATTTCATGTCTTTCAAGGGCTTGTTTGTAACCTTACTGTTCTTTTAGCACTGTGCTTTTCTGTATTTAGCCTACATATGCATACATACACAGATTTGTTCCAGTTTGACAGTCCTTCACATGTTGTTTAGTGTGTTTGATTAGCATAATCACTGTGTGATTATTTCTCACTAGCCTAAGCATATGCAAATTCTTGTCTTCTGACTGACAACCATTATTAGACAATCAGAGTGTAAGGATTGGCATCATCTCTGTGCGGTTACTGAATTTCTCCACAATGCCACTGCGAATGCAAATCCTATTGCTCCGACTGGTTTCTGTACATTCAAGCAGTTTGCCAGAAAAGCTACTGCTGCCTCAGCATCTCACTACCGAGTAGAAAAGTCCAGAAGAGAAAAAAAAAAAGGAAGAAAGCAATAATACAGTCGTGTCAGCCAGATGACTGGTCAAATTAAATAGCTGCAATTAAATAGTTTAATATAAAAATATATAGAAGAAGTTATTCTTCTGAAAATGCTTCACACATTATTGTAGATTTTGGAATATCTTCTGTGAATTGGTTTATATTTAACTGGGTTCAATAGTTTTTCACTTTTATGTACAAAAGCTGTGTCAGCTTGGTGTTACCCTATTTCATCAGTAGGAGCAGAAGTGGTAGACAATAAGAAATACAAAATGCTGAATTCAATTCACTGCATAATTATTCATCATAATTACCGGAGCAAAGCAGAATAAATTAACTGTAAATGGATGAATCATGCATGGTAGCACATCTAGAACGTATATTTTAACCATTTGACATCATATTGTTTTACTTGCCCCAAAATCACAGCAGATAAATATTGGAGCATGTTCATTGTTGTATTTTATTTTGATTACTAAGCTGATTCTTATCAATTCTTTCAGATTTTGTTCTTTGATTAGTTTAAGTTTCTTATTCGCAGATTATTGTGTTGTTGGAGAAGGATGTGGACAGCTAGCCCTAACTATGGGATCCATCTCTCATTATAAGATATATTTCTCATGGAAATACAGAATGTGAAATATGTTTACATTCAAATCACTGCAAGCTGTAGTTCTGCGTATTGCACATTTCAAACATGCACAGGAAATGGACTTCAAAGAATTTTAACACACATATGCACACACATAAATCAACTGTGATATGTGACACCCAGGAGGTTCAATACTTTCTTTCTGGAAGTTTTAGACCTCTCGCATATTTTTGTCCTGCTTGTACCTGTGGTTACAGTAAATACTCATCATCTACTGGAAGAGCAGACCTACCTCAATTGCACAGTGCTCATAATATCTATGCTGACTATTTATCAATTCTCCAAAACATCAAAGTTATTGCATAAGTAATAATAATATACTAATACTGCAACTGTACATTTCAGCAGTACAATTGCAAGGGAAATTGCTGTGAATTCTTGATTTACTGTTAGCAGAGAGGTACTGTGCGGTTTTCATGAGATGCTTCTCAACTGGAAGTATTCAAATTCTGTCCAAAGAAACTTTCAGAATCAATATCCCCTTCCCAGCTATCAATGACACTGCTGTTACATGGTTGAGGGGCCTGGCTTTAGGAACTGCTCTTTCCTGCTTCTGTTAGCAAGTCACAACAACAATGTTGTGGGCAGTTTTATGTTTTCATTCTTCAGTCAGTGTTATCAGCCATGCAGTTTTAAGAATGCAGGAAGTTCACCACTATGTGTAGAAGTTGGAAAATGTATTAACATTCTATTCTCTTGCCAGGTATTGTATATATATGATTGGCACAGGATTGAGTTTCAATGATGTTTGGTAAGGGAATGCATGAAGTGAGTTGCCACTGAGTTATCTTTATTTCCTATGAATTCTATAATTAAGATCTACACAAAAGAGATACCTTGTCTGCAAGTGTAGTAATACAACAGTGTGTTTTTTGTACTTGCAGTTAAATGTGTATATAAAACTGTAGACATACGGTTAAAAAAAAAAAGTGTTCATAAAATCATTCCTTTAAAGTTATTTTCAGTATGTGATTATATTGCAATAACATTTGGATCTCTTAGATATTCTAAGAGATGTTGATAGCTGTGTCATTGAATTCACTCTCCTGTTCCAGTAATGGAGGTCAGTCTTTTTGTGGGTAGTTGTTTCACCATGCAGTTGTGAGTTACCACAAACACAGTATATAGCAAATATTTCTTGAGAGCTTTGATGACCTGATTTATATTTCTGCCCACTCTTAGACCATAGTGATTGGATTTAACCTTTTGCAGCTCGTTTCTATGTCTTCTTGGTAAAAATACTTTCTCACTTACCTGTTTTAGACCTGACATACATCCCGAACAGGCTTTGGGAATTCACCTTGTCTTCATCTTCTAACTTTTACATCTAGAGTTAGTGCAATTCAGATATATACACACATATATAGTGAAGAGCTAGGTGTTTGAATTTCAGTTTCATTTAAAAAAAAAAGGAAAAAAAAAAAAAGGAGTCCTATTTACCAGCTCAGGTTCTGCCTTCTGGAGATATTCAGTTAAAACCCACATGACGAACTGAGTCCAGAAGGCCTTCAAAGATAGCAGCTTTGGTGATTTGGAGTAAGTTCCACAGACTGATATGGAATTCCCTGGGCAAAGTTCTCAGTAATTCTGGATTACATGTTTCACCCAGAAGTATTCAGACAGTAGTCACTTTATGATCCACATGGTCCACAAAGTACAGAAACTCTTATTCTCAGTGATATGCTCAAGAAGAAAGAAGAATACAGTCAACGTGATTGGACTAACAACGTTGAATATAAAACAAACAAGCAAAAGCAAACAGAAGTGGTAGGGTCTAAGCAAAGAAAACAAAATTATATGACCAAATTCTGCCATGCCTTCAGTTTGCATGTCAGTTCCGGTGGGATATTGCAGTTTTAACCTGGAGGTCTTCAAAAGGGAATACAATATTTGATCAAAAGGATTCATGTTGTCATGAGATCCAACTGGAATAATCAAAAAATACACAAAATAATTGCTGTGTATTTTATGCCCAATCTTGAGGCTTGCACTAAACCTTGAGCAAAGTGCTGTCCCTGGACAAGGAAAAGTGTGATATAGCCTGTTCTACAAAATCCTTTTTGTGCATACAGTAAATGCCAAGCGCTGGATAGTGGGAAGGCAAAAGGCAGTGAGCATATCAGACATAGGGCAGCTGGTCCCCTCTGGTAACTTGCAGTGCAAATGAGTTGGCATAGGGAGTAAAAAGGCATCTTGTAAACCTTGCCTTTCTGCTTCTGCACAGCGTTGACAGCTGAATCATGTTTCATGTGAATTGCAAACCCTTCTTTCCTTCACTGTAAATGGGAGTAAATTAAATCAATTACATCTAAGACATAAAATAAAAACCCAGCTATTGTAATGCAGCAGTAATAACAACCAAAAAGCAGATTTTATCAGTTTATCGTGATCATTTGTATTTTGAAAGAAAATACCATTTACATAATTTGAAATACAGTTTATATGTGTAATTAGCGACATTCAGTGAGCCCAAAAGTACTTGGAAATTCTGTTAAGTATCTCAGTGCTCACTGATTATCTCAGCTATATGATATTATTCCCCTCTTTATACTTCGCTGCAATCCCTGCTGTCTATTTCCTTGGCAATCAGATGGTTCTCTTTGTTCCTCTGACTCTCAGCAGGGGACTCCAGCTTCCAGTGCCTGTGAGATCTGAGCGCTTATCACACTGCACTTAGGTATAATGCTGCCTCCCTCATTTCCTGCACAAAACTTCTGGAGGCTTATCTGCTGCTTTTGTATACTTATATGAAATTTATGGATTGATATATATATTTTCTAAATGAAATCTCTAGGAAAAATAGTAATACCAAGTACCACTCCAGCACTTTTAGTCACTTTTCTGCTCCAACTTTATTAGGGTATGGATTTATGGAAGTAAGTTTTGATTCTTACCATTTTTTACTTATGGATTTATTTTACATTTGAAATAGCATTTCTTAATTAACTTCAAGGCTCTCCAGAATAGTTTTTCTTTTAAAGCCACAAACACAGATCATCCAGTTCACTATAAGGCCATGCTCTGTAGTTACATGTCTAGAAATCCTTTTTAAAATGGGAAAGGGAAATGCACAGATGGTTCTCTATATAAGCAGAGAAAATCTGTAGAAAGATTTAGAAAGAAACCGCATATCTTTTGTGAGACCAAAATAAATTTGAATGCAAAATGAGTAGTTTTCCACCCTAAGAATTTTTGTAAATTCTGTAAAATTATTTGCCTTCTTACTCTCAGTATGTGAGCATCAGTTCCATTATAAATCCAAGCTGAATTTGAAGCAGAGATCCTTACTGTGAAGACAGGTGCATGCAGCTCTCAAAAGTTAATTTCTCCAGTCAGCACTTTATATCTCTGATACATGGTATTCGCACTTCCTATTAGCACACTGATTTTAAATGAGTAGTACCTTGCTGATAACCCCCAGTATGTTGATGTAAGGCATCATTCATTGCGTAAACACAAGAGCTATGGTAAACAGTTCTAGATTATCTATTATTATTATAATGGATATCACACTTTGCTTTTGTATATAATCAAAGGGTCAGTGCATTAGGAGAAGAATGGTGGAGAGATGCAGGAAAAAGAAAGCTGTAGAAGAGAGGAAAATGTAGTAATTAAAACCTATGGCTGGGTCAGTAAATGTTTTTTTCTTCTTTTGGTCTTTTTTTTTTTATTTGATCATTTTTTAAACATAATAAAAATATCAGTAATCTACTAGGATACTTATTGACATGTGTGAGCTGCACAAAACTGCAGACAGGAGCCACTTCCAAGATTTACATAAATGTAAAGGAGAGAAACGTGTTATGACAGTGTAAGCATGATGTGAACTTTTAGCATGTCACCTACTAAGTAGTCTGAACCATGTATGAATTATTATGGGACAGTTTAAAAGTTTGCAATTCTTCATCTGTGTGGAATCAATGCTTTGTTGTGCTGGTGATTGTACAAATGTAAACGGTATTTGATTTTTGCAGCAAAATTAAAGAGGATGTTCAAAGAGAACATTTCTTCAAAACCTTTCTCTAGCACTGCCATATTGCATGTTCTTTTTTTTTTTAACTGATCTGAATTTCTTTCTAAATAAATTACTTTAAAGATCGTGACCTATTTCACTTCTGACGTTGAACAGCTGTCAGGTGATGCAGTATTTCTGTAGTTAGCTTTTCTGGATGCTCTGCAATAGAAAGCCATGACTATCTACCATTACAGCTTCCATGAATCATTGATTACTCTGAGGAAAAGCTCTGATTCTTTATTTATTAAATAACCCTTTCCTAACTGATTAGAAAGAAAAGAATCATAGGAATATGAGCTTAGATTTTTTTTCTCCGGGCACATACAAATTATACTGTTTACAGCAGAGCTCAATGATTAGTTGTATTGACTATTGTAAGAAAAAAGAATAGTAAAGTAAAACATTTTGACTGGTAGGACTGGGGAAGTGGATTTCAGACTTCCCAATGAAATTTCCTGAGTGAAATTTTGTGCCAAAATGATATGTTTCCTACAGGAATCTGACTAGCAGACACTGCCCGGTTACTTTTCTAGTAGCAGTTTGTTTAGAGTAATGCTTTGTATGAAAGTTCAAATTCATACCTAAACTAGGATTTAAGAAAAGAGATCTTCTTCTAAATAACAATGAAAATAATTTCCAGATACTGGTGGAGGGTTTAGATTTTTCTTAGGTTATGGAGAAGTTGCTTTATACACAAGGTTGTTTTATTGAATCCTGAGATATATTCTTTTTTTTTTTTCATAGGATGAGCTTATTGTATGTTACACTAGTATTATTTGTATATAGTGTTCTTTCACATAGTGATCGATCCTTTTCTTGGGCGTTTTATTTAAATGTTCCTACTTTATTTAGAATAGCTTGCTCTTGCATGACCTAAAAATATAAATTAAAAATATAAATTACAAGTAAACTTGTTCAGTGTCTACAGCTTTTAGTTTCTTCCGTAAAGGGAGATTGGTACATGTAAAACTGAACTAAGGATATGCATTTAAATATGACACCCTTCTTTGTTCCTTTTTACATTACCATTTTACAAAAAGCATAAAGAAGTACTATTTTTTAAAGAAAAAATGTAGTTTATTGTAGCATGGAGCATGTCATGATGTAGAATATCTCTTATTACATGCTGTATAGACAGCATACAATGAACAGCAAATGCTTTTATTTCTTTCTTTTCTCTCTCTTTACAGATGGACCCAATTCAAAAAGCTGTAATAAATCATACATTTGGGGTTCCTCTTCCTCATCGAAGAAAGCAAATCATATCATGCAACATTTGCCAGCTGAGATTTAATTCTGATGTAAGTCTATCATTTAATATCAGATTAGAAATATGTATTTATCTTCTAGTTTGTGCAATAATTTGCATAAATTGACCCTAAATGAAGGATTCTAGTTTGTGGCTCAGGAGATGAATAGGATTTAGGGTGCTGCAAATAAACAGAATTGTTTGGTAGTTTTTATATCCCAGGCCAGATTTTCCTTCTAGATAGCCCTGTAAGGTCATCAATTTCAGCTATGTTGCACAGAGAGTAAATGGGCAAATGGATTGATTCTTTTCAGCTAATAAGGATGAACTGTTTGCTGGGTCCTAATGTCTCTACCAGTTCTGGTTATGTTTGCCTTCCTTCTCCTCCTATATGCTGTAAATTTTTCAGGTGTGCTTATAGTCCTTGTAAAGCTGCCCTCCTTTCTTTTATACCCTTATGCCAATGTCCTTGCTTAGCCATAATTGTAGAAAATAAATAAAATAAAGCACCTGATCTATCCACAAAGTTTCTTCCTAGTAGTAGTCATATAAAAAAGTGAAAGAAGTCTTGTTTGCTTCATTGTGGGAAGCTATTTATGAACTGTTAATCAACCTGTTTTAGTTTATCAGTTGCTTACTGAAATCATGAATTTATCAAAAATCTAAATTGATTCCTGATGCCTTCTGGAAAGGATTGACCGTCCTAGAATTAAAATAATGCTCTTCATCCCAGTCAGCTGTTTTATTGCTTAGAAAGAATTTTAACAAGATGCTGGTCATGATTTCCAGACCAGTCAGCATCAAATATGTACTTTCACTGGGAACTCCACCTTTCCTGCTTCATGAACAGTGATGCTAAGAAGGATGATGTGATAATATACCACCTGGAGCTGTCATGTTGCCCATGGATAAAAATGGGGGAGTCTGATCAAATTAAGCTCTTCTGTTAAGAAAATAGATGCTAGAATCATGACTGTAGATATCAAGCCATTCACGGGAGAGGGTTCTGATGAACTGCAGCTTAAGGGAAGATGGAAACTTTGGGGCAACAGCAGATCAGAGTGACTGAGCTGCCTGGCTGATCTTTCAGGATTTTCAGCTTCATCTAGGGAAAAAGTGTGTCATGCTGAATCGATCACAGTATATATCTGCAAGAGATATCAAACACCTTAGGATTATATACGAAAGTGAAACACCTTTCAAAGCGGGAATATAATTTAATAGTCTGCAAAAAGATTCAGACAAAAGAGAGGCTGAACACATCATTAAACTGACTTAGTCATTAACAGATACACGTCTCAGATGATTGATACACAGGATGGAAAATTTTCCGACTAGTGGAAGCTAGTTATTTTCCAGAGAGAAGTGGTTGCAATTAAAAATCTTCTATACTGATATAGAAGATTTACAATATACAATATAAGATTTACAACATACACAATATATCATTGGACACTGCTACAGCTAGCTCAGGTGACTGGTATGCCGTGATAGTCTTCCAAAGAAGAAAGAGTAAGAAACAATGACCTTGAAGTGTTAGAGGCTAAAGCTCTAGTTCTCCAACGCTGTTCAGTTGAAGGTTGTACTGATGGTCCTTTCAAAGCAGCTCAGTAGCACTAGAGAGACCTTCTTTCTTTCTGAATATCTTTCACCTTCTTCTTTTAATATTCAGCTAACTTTTAAAGCCCCTGCAGCATTTCTGATAGGTGGACAGATTATATTCTAAATACTGCCTCGTGATTGACCTGGGACAGTTGTCCCTTCCCCTATTCTTTTCTAACCAAAAGAGATTGGTGATTGTCTCTTCTCACTCCAGTGCATAAAGTTACTACCACTGCGTGCTACTAAGGCTTTTCAAGAAATGCATTCCATAATAGGTAGTCAGTGTTTCCCCGCGATTTTGGAAATTACTTTATCTGCAATGTGAGTAGAATGGGCAAAGTTAGACTCCACAGTGCCGTAGGTAATTCTGAACCACCAGTTTCTGTATCAAAAAATAGCTATTTTAGTTATCAATTTATGATAACTTTACTGTGTGAATGGCAAGATTACACACACTGTAAATTTTGCTTCAATTTTGATGAAAAAGTTTTCATTTGTTTAATATTCCTAGCTTTCATTTCCACCACATTTTGTTGAACATGATTTAAAGTCATAAGAATAATAAATGGCTTTTCTGCTCAAAAACCTACACCTTTGTGGCTGTTCTACTGATGCATCCTTATTTTTAGATACTAGAGCTGGATTTATCAGGCAGTAATAAATAGAAATTCCATTTACCTACTGCATGACAGTATTACAAAAATGTTTACAATAAAACTGGTCTGTAGGTTTTTTCATTTTTGTAGTAAATGCAGAATTTTCTTCCCTTTGATACAGATTGCTTTCACTGCAGAAGAGTTTTTTTTTTTTCTGGTTACATGGTATCAAAATTATGTTTCAAAGAAAAATGAGAAAAGGCAGTAGAATAGTCTAAAATCGTTTAGCTTCTTTCTAAAGGAGTTATCCATAAATCTTCATGACAGCTGTGTGTTCGTTGTTTCTTTTTAAAATAAATGTTCTTATACAAGGGAAGGAAGGAATGAGCAAGTAACCAAAGTCTGTCCATGCTGAGAAAAAAAGCATTAGAACAGAAAAGGTAGGTTCTGGATAGTCTGTTTCAAGCAGTGAACTTTTTAAATGTTATTATTATTTTTTTATTGAAAGAGATCAGTGTACAGAATTTCCATTAATATTGTGCACCCAATACAGGGCAAATTACTTAAGTGCATGTTTAGCTGCAAGTCTGTTTAGCATATTTAGCTGCAAGTTGCCCTTTAGGTTTTGCCAGCTGCCAAGTACTACTGCGCCAATTCAGAAGATGTGTTAAATCAATGCACATTTGAAAATAATAAGCATTTTGACTTCATAAGGACAACTCATATGCTTACAGGTATGAGTGTATAGT
Organism: Crypturellus undulatus; assembly: GCA_013389825.1. Lineage (NCBI taxonomy): Eukaryota > Metazoa > Chordata > Aves > Tinamiformes > Tinamidae > Crypturellus > Crypturellus undulatus. The sequence goes on from VWPW01012710.1 coordinate 385,769, forward strand.
ATATGAGTAAAGTCTGCTAAAACTCACTGAAAAAAAGAAATGCTGGTTGGGGAAAGAGGAAAGGGAAGGGAAGGGAAGGGAAGGAAAGGAAAGGAAGGTAAGGGAGAGGAGAGGGGGGGGGAGGGGGCGAGGGGGGGGGGGAGGGGGAGGAGAGGGGCGAAGAGGGAGCTG
>VWPW01012710.1:385991-411691 GCA_013389825.1 Crypturellus undulatus
GGAGAGGAGAGGAGAGGAGAGGAGAGGAGAGGAGAGGAGAGGAGAGGAGAGGAGAGGAGAGGAGAGAGGAGCTTACTAAATTTTCCTTATATTTACCTGTCTTGACCTTACCATTCTGCTTTGGCAGCCTTTCTAATTCCATTGTTTCATACAGGCAGCAACAGTCTATGTTGTCCAAGTCATTGTTTGCAAAGGGGTTCTCTTGTTGAATGCAGATGTCTGAATGACAATATAGTTTGCCTGTCATAAAAGGTGGGGCAGGGTTTTGATGTGCTCACAGGACTTGAATTCCATTCTGATGCACTGTAAGAGATTTTTCCAAATGTGTTAGCCCGAAATAATTGTTTGACTTAAATAGCAACCGTAGCAATGTTCTGAAAATCATACGATGAATGCTTTTCAGTGTTTCCTTTTTCATGTTTTTTAATCTTGTTTTCTCTACCCTTATAAAGCAAATATGACCTTGGAATTGATACACAAGTCAGCAGTAAAAGAATATTCAAGGTTTTATGAAGTATAAGGGTGCAACGTTACTGCATATTATTGTACTACATTGCTAACTCTCTTGGGGAAAGTAGCATGACCAGAGGACTTGCAGGCAGTTTAGGTTATGCTTGGTATCTAGAACAAATGATTAGAGTATCAATTTGTAAGTACCTGGGGGGATAACAAGGTGATAAGAAACAGCCAACGTGAATTTGTCAAGAACAAATCATGTCAAACCAATCTAATCTTCTCCTTTGACAGGATAATTGGCCTAATGGATAATGATGAATAAGTAGGTGTGATATATTTTGGCTTTAATAAGGGTTGATACAGTCCTATGTGACAACCTTATAAAGTAAGTAGGGAAATATGGTTCAGATGAAATCTTTAAAAGCTAGTTGCACAACAGTTTGAAAAACTGTGCTCAAAGTAGCTTCTGGTGGTTTGTTGTCAAAACAAAAGATTGCTACAAGTCAGGATCTGCAGGAGTCACTTCTGTGTCTGGTACTACTTTGAATTTTCATTAAAAACATATGTGACAGACTCAAGAATGCACATACTGTATTTGTGGATGACACCACGTGAGGAATGACAAAGTACAGGATTGCAGTGCAAAGTGATGTTCATCAGTTGAAGAAAAATAATCTGGAATTCAGACTAATGCAGTAGATACAACTCTCAAACTACTGTGCTCAGTCTGGAAAAATCAAATATACAAGTAGTAAAATGATAAATGTTTTATTTAATGGGCAAAGAGAAATTATAGTAAATCATAATCTGAATATAAGTCAACAAATGCTAACAGGGAAAGAAATAAAAAGAATAAAAATCAAACTATTCGTCTGTTGTTGTTGTTTTTTTCCCTTAAGAGTGTTACATTTAACAATAGGTGGATAAGGACTCTGCAGCATTTGAAATTAGTAATACCCTGGATGAGGAGCTATTTACAGTAGTGATCATCAAACTTTTACAAAAAATTAATCATATTGCAAACTTCAGAGGAGATCGGTGAGAATGCTAAAACATCACTCAGTTGAGTAGAGCAGAAAAGACTGCATGGATATGAAGTGAAAAAGACAAGGAAAATATAATGGATATGCAGTACATGAAAGGGATTTATTAAAGGCACAAAGATCAACTGATCTTTGTATTTGGTTTCAGTACAAGAAATAACTTAATTTGCATCAAGAAATGTTTTGTTGGGATGTTCAGTGAAGCAGAGGATAAGATTACTGAAATTTTGGAATGAAATATGTGGAGACTGATGGACTCGCTGTCAGTAGAGGGTCTTAACAAGTTAGACACCCACCTGTGAGATTTGTCGACATACACTCAATACTGTCCTGGAGCTGAGAGGCAGATTAGATGACCTTGACTAATTTCAAAACTGTTTCTGTGGTTTTGAAGAGATCGTCGAGTTGTCATTTGTGGTCTGCATCATGTGATGGACAGACTACGGACTGGACCTCTGTTTACAAAGACCATTCAAAAGTTGGTCCGTTATCACTCAGGAAAACCTGATAAAGCTAATTGCTTGAGGTAATACAGAATTTTCACTTTCCTCATTTCAAATCCACTATTTTTCAACTTGCTCTTCAGAGATATACCTAAATGGTATTTGAAGTCACGTATACTACTTCCCTCAGTCACTGTTCTCTTTGTGATTATAACCACATGATATATTCTGTATATATTTTAGCTGTGCCTCCTATTCTGGATTTAAATTTGGAATTAACCTAATACAGGTTTAGAACCCTGTTTGGTATAAAAGCAAGAGTTACTGCTTTTGTTACAGCAAACACGTTCCTTACTCAACTGTTGCAGATATTGCTAGCTGTCAATTATCTTCATCTACTATGTCAGGCCAATTTTTATTTGGAACTTTCTAAACCGATAATTCTCTGAGTTCATCAGCCTGCTTCTGTAAGAGGACTCTTCTATGCAAATTCTTATGGATGTCCAGCATCCCTTTGCTGCTATTCTGCGAGGATATAGCATTAACTTTTATCTCTCCAGTGATAAATCTTGTTCCAAAATTAATGATTTCAATACACGCTGTCTCTTTCTAGTGATATACCATCTTTCCTGTACTTAAATGTTAGAAGAAACAAATACTGATTTCAAGTGTAGAGTTGCACATGCCATTCGTTTGACATCAGAATGTGAGTCAGAGTGGAAATACACTCATAGGTCAACAGTTTTCCAGAGGTGCTGGTTTATAGTATTCTTTGGAAAAAGTAGTAAATAATCACAGAATGTGATTAGTGCAGAGGTTTCTTTGGGGTATCTGGCATTTATATCAATACATTGTGGAAAGTCTAAAGAATTGCTAAAGAAATTACATGACATACGTGATTTTTGACATTCAAATGCAATATAGCACAGAATATTTTGCACATAGATTGCATACATAAAAATTTTGAGAACAACCCAATAATTTTTTTCTGCCCAGTTGAAAATTTAGTGGCTTCTGTTTTTATAGGCATACACAGCACATTTTGGAAGCATTACCTTCTCTTTCCTAGACCACAGTTTTAAATGCTGGGACAGTAATGTAAATTGCAGTCAAGACCTGTGTACCTCTTTCCCATATTGGAGACCTGGAACTTTTATTTTTGACTGTGCCCCTGGAAGAGGCTAAGGAGACATGACCAAAATCCAGGCCTGCTCAGCATCAAAGTCAGAGTTAACATATGAACACAATCCTGGAGAAATTAAAGGTTTGACATCTCCTGCAAATCATTTGACTTTGCTAGAAATGATCTGTGAATAGGCAACACTTCTCTTGGATAGTCTTGTTTATAATTTTCAGAAGATTAATGGCCAAATTCTAACTGTAGAATATGGAAACAGATGAGTTTACATGGTTTCTGCTTCTAGCAGTGAACTCAATGGTTGCAGCATCTGCCCTTTGGGACCAACTTTTAACTTACGCCTGACCTCAAATGATCTCAGAACTGCAGTGCAGCTAAAGAAAGAAGGAAAGGCTAAGGTGAGAGGATTTAGTAAGTCTGAAATAAAAGCAGCCTTCTTCCTATGTTTGAACATATACATGCTCTTAACTGTCAAAAGTTTCCCTTTTTATGCAAAGTGATTAAATTAGAACACAGGAATAAATGAGAAAACATGGAATTGAAGGAAAAAAAAATGCAGAGCTAAATGGTCTGATGGACTGTAGAATTTCCAGTCTGCTTTCAATGTCAGGAATGTGCCTGATGTCAACTCTCTGTCAGTCACTGAGATGACTTATAGGCAAATAATATATCTATTTCCAGTGGTTTTAATTATTTGGATTCTGTATCTATATTCTTTGCAGTACAGTATTGCCAGGAAGGTTTTGTGCCTGGTGAGGGGTCATAATGGAACTGAAATGCAAGTACTGTACTAATTACTACAAGTAATGCACTAATTAAGATAATGCTTTAATATGCTTCAACTGTGCTTTGGAAAATATCATTATATAATAAGGGAATTTGGTATAGAAGATGAAACTATAAAAGGCAGGGAAAAAGAAAAGTCTCCTTCCCTGTCTGTCAGTTCTCTCACATGCTGCATTCACAGCAAAGACTGCCGGTTACAACTGCGAAGACCTCTGCTTTCAAGATATTTTTTCCTGATAACTTCCTCAGTCCAATCAGTCAACTTTAAAAAAATAAGAAGTATATATTTATGAACAAATTTGATTGGGAAAAACAGAAATAACTTGCATTAAGCTAGTCATCACATAAAAAGATATTTATCTTGTAAACTCTGCTGTGCTGTCTTCACTTGGCCTTCTTTGATCTGTTGTAACATGTAACCTCAAAGACTTATCTAAAAAACTATACATTTGAACAGCCTGAGTTATTAATAATAGGTGCAGATAACAAATTCCACAGTAAAAATGACACAATGTTGTATGCTTTCAGTCATTTATCAGTGAATCTCTTTGGTTAGACTCTACTCATTTTCCTAGGCACTAGTAAATACATAAAGAAAAACTGAGAGATCAGGAATGGACAAGGTTATATGTTAAAGTTTGGTCTACAGAAGGAGAACATAGTAAAGAAAGTATGAGATTGTATGTGATGCAAAAAGTTCTCCGTCAAAAAGTGTTAACTGATGTAATGCTTATTTTTTCTTGAAACAATATCCCAATTCTTTAATAATGCTTTAAATTAAAGTAAAATTGCTCCTGGCCTTGAGTTTGGTTGATTATATCCTATTCTATAAGGTACAGAATCTTTTCAGATAATCCTATAGTAAATCTGGACACCTTCCTTCCTTCCTTCCTTCCTTCCTTCCTTCCTTCCTTCCTTCCTTCCTTCCTTCCTTCCTTCCTTCCTTCCTTCCTTCCTTCCTTCCTTCCTTCCTTCCTTCCTTCCTTCCCCTTCCCCTTCCCCTTCCCCTTCCCCTTCCCCTTCCCCTTCCCCTTCCCCTTCCCCTTCCCCTTCCCCTTCCCCTTCCCCTTCCCCTTCCCCTTCTCCTTCTCCTTCTCCTTCTCCTTTTCCTTCTTCCCTGTCAGCACTCTCCAGGGGACCCGTGACGTATTCTTCTGACTGTATATGTGCAGCCGCTTCTTGCTGCAATTATAGCATTTCTTTTGGTGAGAGGAAACTTAACTGTACCCAGTATAAACAAATTCTACTTTAGAACCTCTAGGCCTGGCTCTTTGCCAGCTTCTTGGTCCTTTTATCGCTCCTTGCATGTCTTTTACAGTCTCTAAAGACACTGCTATTTCATGTGTAATTCCTAACAGTTGGGAGTCTGGTCCTGTAAAGGAATGGAACCCAATATATTCTTTTAAAGGCTTTACAGTGGAATAAAAAGGCACATATTTGAACTGTACCTTTGAGGGTGTATTGCCTCCGCTCATGTTCATGTTTTTGATCTGAATTGAAAATGAAGTCTTTAAAGGTTTAGAATGGCCAAAGGGGACTGACTTCTTTTCAGGAAAGAATCCAATATGGCACTTACACCTCACTCCCCCTTGGCCTTTAAAAGCTTGATTATGAATTCAAAACATGTATTGAAACAGAGGCAATACTCTACTGGTACAGCATACAAGTACTTTAATATATATATAGGTTGATATGGGTTTTATATATATCTGGGTCTGAGGGGTTGATCTCAAAAATAAACGTAAAAATATAAGGATTTATTCAGTATGGCATTTATGTAGGTTTTATTGTGTTATCATAGAGTAACTGCATATACAGATGCATAGTAAATTTACAGAGTTCATTTGCAGTAGATCTTTTGGGATGGGCATAAATGTTTCTTTTATTCTTTATAAAGGAGATTTTCGAAGGTAATCTCTGAACAGGTTTTTTCCTTTCCCCAGCACAGCCTGTTTTCTCCGCATCAGTGGACTTGTCATGATAATCAACTTTTTGTCCCAGCCATCAATCACTTCTGATTACAGCTGGGGAGCAGTTCTGTTCTGTTGATCAGCCCATCAGTGCACATAATGTTACACCTGGAGACAAGTGAAAATCATCCCTCGATGGGAGAATCACTTGCCTGCAAGCCTTTTGTCTAAAGTATTTTAATTTACATTTGGAGTTTTGTTACAATCATCAGTGCTTGCTCTGATTTTATAATATCTTTGACAAAAATAATAAGATCAGTTGATCTTTGCATAGTTGAGTAGAAAAACAAGAATGCTTTTCTCTTTTAAATATATTTTAGCTTTTTTACTTCACTGTACAAATTTTATGATAATTATCAATACATTAATTAAAAATTATACAGTTATGTGGTACTTCATGAAACATAACTTATATGCTAACGTAGAAATTTTGTGGAAGCTATTTTGCTTTTTTGGCTGTAAATGCACTACTTGGCTAGGGTAATATTTAGTTGTAGCATTCAATTCATTTGAAGTGGTTGAGTAACAAAATTCATCATAACAAAATAATTAAAAATTAAAAGCATCTTTCATTTCTTTAAAGGAGATACGGTTTCTATTGTTGTAATTGTTACTGAATGCAACACTTCTCTAAGTAAATGTGCTCCATGTCTTGAAAGCCAAACATATTTCCTTGCTTGTAATAAGAGTGTTTTTCCGTTGTCATGAGTATGATGAAACTTCAGCTTGCATAAATGCTTTATTTTTAACTAATAACTTAAATTTGTCTTATAATTAGCTATCAGAATAACCAGATGCCTTTTAATTGAACCATTCTTTTTCCTCTCTCAGCTACTTTTCTCATTGTAGGCATCCTTCTTAATTGTCATTTTCACAAGTTTATATTTCCACAATATCAAAAAGAGCTATATAAAAGAAATCTGTAAACCTGATACTTCAATGGCTACATGACAAAATGAAAATGAAAAATAAAGTAAAAAGTTTTGGATAATAAAGATTTGGTTAGCAGTCATGGATTTACGTAAAAGGTTTAATTAGCAGTAACTTATTTTCTTATTCCGGCTGACCATTTTCCTATTCCTGCTGGCCACTTTCAGGACAGTGATATATTGCTTTTTTTGTAAGAAGCCACACCAACAAATAGAAACTGTTATATTTTCATTTGTTGCAGATACTTCAATGTTACCACCTCTCACCTCAGTCACATGTTGATTCATGTCATAATTTAGTAGGCAAATGATATATACAGTAATTTAACAACTATAAAATGTTGACTCAGGTGCTTTGTTTTCTTTCTTTTTAAACTGATGATAAAAGAACTAAATTGCAAATCAAATAGCTACTCCAACATCCTCTGTTAACTTGAATACCTTGTTTGCCAAATACAGAATTTCATCACTTTTATGGAATTTCTTCTTCCAAAGCGACATTCTATTTATTTTTGTGGTTTAATAATTAGTAGTATATTGCAGCATTTTTATTTTATATGATATCTCAATCTGCATTACCTTTTCTAAGTCTCATCATTTACTATTATAGATGTAACAGAAAATTTTCTTCTGTTATTGAATAGAGGTATTTTATAGTTCTTCACAGATACAATTCCAGTAATATAGCAAGATACAAGGTACTTGTCATTACTTGTTGATTTATTCTCCAACATGATATTTGTATCAGAATTGCATAGAGATAAACGGTTGTTATAAAGTCAATTCCAGTAGTAAACATTCTGAGAAGCAGCAAGAAGTAACAATTCATCACTAGGAATCACAATGACTAGAGACAACATTGGAAAAGACAAGCCTTAGCTAAAATATATGTAGCTTTTCACACCTGTGAGATATAAGAAAGCCAAGGCAGGTCTTTCGCTAGTGTGTAAGAAAGTGTGTATTTTTTAGAGATGGAGAAAAGGTGTAATTTATGCACAGCTTTTGAATTGCTACAACTGTCAAAAACAAAATTCCCGAATAAGGAGGATCTTGCCTAAGGTATAGCAAATCCTGAATTGGTATATTATCTCTCACAATCCCATAGCAAATGGACGAAGATGTTCAAAAGTAAATGGATCTTCTCAGAAAGATAGCACTAAGAAAAAGTAGGTACTTTCTCCAATGACTCTTCTTAAAAGTGATTTCTCTATCACTCCTGACCATTCTGAGAATGAATATTCAGCTGCGGCTGTGATGACCGTTTAGTTCCACAATACTTCAGACAGAACCAAAGGCAAAGTCTCTAGAGAAATGAGCTCAGACTTTTTTCTTAGTTCTTGCTGAATATGCATTGATATAGATAAACAACTGTTAGTCACAAGGTACAGTGCAAATCCTTTCCCAGGAAACATGTTAGTCATATGTTCTGAATTATTCTGCAATAATTCTTACTGTAATTTACTTACAACTTGCAAAATACTACATCTCATTTATGCAAGGTGCCTAGAGCTGAATATCCTTGCAGTGTACACTACAAAATGAGATCTTTTTCCCATATAACACATATTCTAATAAATCAGAAATTAAAGAAGAATATAAGGTAGGGAGGGCAAGGGGAGATCAACAAATGAATGAACTGAGAAATACTTTCCAAAATCCATTTGAGAGAGGTTTTGTAAAAGAGGCAGGATTTTACAACAACCATTAGCTAAATGATTCAAGATATCTGCCTGCATAGTAGAATATTTGAAGATACTGATTTCAGTACATCCGTAATGGGAAAAGAGAGTCACAGAGTATTCATCTGACATGGTAACAGTAATAAAAGATATAAAACAGTAATAAAAGATGTCTTCTCATTCCAATGAGAAGATACAGTCACCTACACTAACTGGGCTAGAAGTTTTAATTCAAGCCTTGAAATTGTTACAGTCACAAGAATGTGTCCATTTTGCAGGTGTGATTCCTTTTCTCTTACAAAAAGAGGTCCCACCAGTCACAAAGCATGAATTATAGATAATAAAATGAATACTTTTATTCCATACAAACTGGTGGGCTTGAATTGCAGCTAACAAGCCAGGATTCTGTGGAGCTGGCGGGAGCTAACAGATGCTTCCTAGGCTTGGACCTGCCAGGTGTAGAGAAGCATGAACTGCCTGCAGGAGGAAGAGGGTCTTGGGTGCTTCACAGAAAGCCGTTCTCGTGTACGCAAAGAAACATTTTTAAACTGATGAGTAATGGGTTGGCTCTCGATGCCTTTTGGCTGGGGAGAGCAGAGAATCTACTCATAATTCTCTTTTATCTGTACCACACAAGCTAAGTCTACAACATGGTACTTCTATCATTAACACCAGATCTTGAGTCATTTTCTCAGATTCCTGCACTGTATGTTTACACATTTTCAGGCCTCCTTAATTAAAGCAGCCAATTTGGAGTCTGCTAGGCTAGTTGTGCAGTGAGGCCACTCTTATTTTCTATTTTTTCAATGAATAGAGATGTAATTAATTTAAGTGGGGAAGAAGGAGCGAGGATATATACAATTATGCCATGGGACACTGGAAACCCCTCACGCTGAACAGTGCTTCCAGGTGGGAGGTCGGTGAAGCAATTGCCTGGCTAACTTTTTGAAGGTGAAGGCTGTGCAGATAATTACTGCGGTGTCCAAATTCCCATAGAGTTTAGCCTGTGGGCTCTAGCACTTAAGACTTTATTAAGAGTGTGTTCACAGCTGGAACAGATTCCCATAGACGATAAATTCTGTTGCTGGTTCCTGCAATAATAAACTGTGAAATCTAAAGACTACTAGGGCCTAAGCTGTGTTCTGTCTAATAAAGTAAAGAAGGTAGGAGTTCTGTCCTCAAAAACATTTAGGGGTTTAGACCCGCATTCCAACTGACAGAAAGGACATTCAGCTGAATTGTGTAGATTTAATGTGTAGATTTAAAGTGTCCTTAGCAGACAACTGCTTGTCCTGCTGCCATATTCAGACCAATAAGCCTTTTGGCTTAGCCTGAAAGCTCTCAGTTATACTTCTAGCCAGTTGTCTGCCTGAAGAAACCTATTAGATTTACCGTGTATAACCCTCAAGGTGCTAATACATCTTAAAACTCTGAGCTGGAAGTAAATATCTGGTTTGTATTTGGAATGCAGTGCAGTTTATTTTTTTAAGTGACCGACGGGCAAAAACACTGAGGCTGAAATTGTATCTGTAAAGTGGAATTGAGAAACACTGAATTAAGGATTAAAGCCTCAGTTTTCTGTGAACAGAAAGCGCTGGAAGGAATTAGAAGTTAAATCTTGTCTGCACTTGGCAGGACTTGGGCTGTCCTGAGCTTGGCCTGTTTGTCCTGCCTCTCTGTAAATGGCTTTGAAATAATCCTGCAGGCTGTCAAATGCTATAGACTTCACGTGGCATTCATGCATCTGTCCCGTCTGCCTTCAGCATCCTGTTTAGACAGTGTGACCTCTTGCAATTTGCTACCCACAGTAGAGCAGTGCCCTGCCTAGTACCCGACATACCATCCTCAGCCCTTCTTTGGGGGTGCAGTCACAGTGCTGTGCAGTTATGATTTTTTTATTATTTGGTAAATCCTCACATTATTAAGTGTTCATGATTTCCCTGGTGATAAATCCTTGTATTATTAAGTGTTCATGATTTCCCAGGTGATTTTAAGATTTTATAATTTGACTGGCAGAATAGGTGGCACCCGAGGGCATTTCAGGGGGGCTTATGGGATTCTGATGAGTGCTTCATATATGTGCAAGCCCAATGTGGTCTGGAAGCACCAGACCAGCCAGGAGGCCGTCTTTTTCTTTGAAAGCTAGGGAAAGAGCCTGGAAATGCTCTGGTTGTACTGTTTTCTCATGCAGACTTTGTGACCCAATGGCAATATGTGTCATGATCCCATAGATCATATTAACCTGAGTCTACTGGTACTTACTGTTTGCTATATCTATTCCATATCTGTGTTTGCAACCTTAATGTTCATTAAAGGTACAATCTTTGGGGTTTTTTTTGGTCTAGCTAAGATTCATTCATGTTTGAATAATTGTCATTTTTTAAATGATCTATAGTGTGAACCACTCTATTTTGGAGATAAAGTGGGATATTCTATGTATATTTGTAACATTTTGTTTGTATTTCAGTATGGAAAGGACTCAGATTAAATTTGGCTCTAGGATAAAAAGTAGGAGTTATGCTCTAAATAGCAATGATAGGCTTAACAAAGTCAGTCCATACTAAGAGTTCTAATGGTGAGCTGCTGTCTTCCAATATTTTATTCTCTTAATATCATTATGTAGTGTTTCTTATATGGTTTTATATCTGTCCTTTTATATCTCTGCACTTTTTTGTTTTTTTTGTAATCGAATAAAGGAAGATAACAGATTTTCTCTCTGACAAAACTGTGAGAGTATTTGTTAGCTTTATAGCTAGATTATAAAGGATTATGTATTAAATGTACCCAACATCGAAAACCTGTCCGTCTATTAAGATATTTATGATGAGACAGAAGCTTGTTATGATGTATGTATATCCATGTGTGTATATATATATGTATATATACGCACACGCACATATATATGTATATTTGAATATGCCTTTCAGAAACAAATTTACTATAATATAAAAGAACATTCTCCTGCAGATTATTCAAATCATGTGGTTGTCCCCAGCTGTGTAAGTGGGAATTGGCAGAGGAAGAGCAAGGAAATAAAACCAAACCACTGCATCTGAGTGAAATTGCTGTGGATTCTCAAGCTCCACTTTGTCCCTACTTTGTAGACTGTGTTTATGTATGACATACTAGTAGCAGCTAGGTATGCAGCACCACATTGGTGCCAGACAAATGCTGTAGTATGAATGGCTAAGTAGTATAATCCAAGTTTTTGTACTGAAAATATGACCTTTTGCTCAATTGATATGTATGTGATGATGTAAATTTTGTTTTGTTCTTTGTTCTGTTTTTGTTCTTTGTTCTCAATCTTAAGATTGTTCATCCTTCTTTAAGCTCTTTTGACTAGGATCAAAATGATACAGGTAGAGCATCACAATATTGCGTTTATTAGCTAGGATAGGGTGAAATAAGTGTCAAAAACACTGGCTGATTTCAGTGGAGCCAGGATTTCACCCACACAATCTAAAATTAACATGCTTAGTGGGTTTTTTTTTGTTGTTGTTGTTGTTTTTCTTTCGACAAGCTGGTCCTTGCAATTTCCAAAGGGCAATGAAAACAGTATGGTTCATTGTTTGCAGATTTTGGTGTATAATGAATTTGTAGGAGTGAATATTGAAACAGTTGTAAAGCTTCTGTAAAGGTTTGCCAAAATGTCCTTTCTTTATGAGAAAAAGTAATGAAGTATATTAGCTATACTCAGAAAATAACTTCCAAATCAATATGCAAGAAATTGGTCGATGATATGAATGTGAAGAGGGCAATGTAATGCATTCTGCATTTTAATAAATGACTAAAGAAACTAAAGAGATTTCTTATTTTGCAATAAGGCTTCTAGAGTAATTCACTAACTTCCTATCATGGTTGATTTCAACATAGGTTTCAATAGAGCTTGGACTATTTAAGCAAATGGCTCATTCTTGAAGATCTTTTGTTGTTTTTAACACATTGAATTAGCTCATTACTGCTGAATATGTAGTGGAAAATACCATCTGTTTACACTGTAATAATATAAAAATTACTTACCAGTAACAGAATAAGGAGCAATTTGCAAAAGCTAATCATATTTGTGCACTTGTCTGCAAAAACTAAATTGTTAATACATACCCAAGGGAAAAAGAACTTGCTGGTTTATGCAATTTAATAGTAGTGTTAAACATAATGTTTTAAAGAAAAATTGTTTGGGATTCAATGTTAAAAGTTGAAGGAGTATGAAGAAAATATCATAGCTATCCCATACTTTTGCTTCACCTGTGCTTAGCAGTGATTGAATTCTAGAAAGCATTCCACTTACCCAAAGCATGGGCTAAATGTCCATGTATCCTGAATGTGCAACACCAGCTTAGAAACCTACTAGGATTTTTTTTTTTTAGTGAGAATTCTGTCTCAATTTGTCTAGAAGTTTTCAACAGAACTTTTATTATCAGAGCAATCAGAGGTTATAAAGGGAAACTGAAAGACTTTCACAAAGTTTAGTTCATCTTTTGAGATGAAATGAAGGGAGACTAATGATGTTCTTGCACATCATTGCAAAACAAAAGAATATCAAATACTTTTTTAGCTAAACATCATGGCATTATCATTTTTCCCAATTTTTTTTTTAATTAATGAACTACTCTCTAGCAATATATGATGGAAGTTATAATGCAGTGGCTATCAGTCAGATCATATCTTTTCCATCTGGAGGTGTGCACATGCTCTGGGTGTTCCCGCTGGAGCAGGGGGGTTGGACTAGATGATCTCTAGAGGTCCCTTCCAACCTCAGCCATTCTGTGGTTCTTATTTTCCCTTTATTCAAAGTATAAAAGAGGATTTGGGAATCTCTGAGACCATAAAAAGAAGAGATTTTTTTAAAAAATCCTCCATTGTGTACTATGCATTTATATGTTGTAATCCCATATTTATTCTGGTGATATGAGTTCTTCTTGATTAGTCATGTCATCAAGTATTCATTGCTAAAATTTAGAAAAGTCTTTTATTCCACAAAAGTATTTTATGAAGTCTGCATTTCNGTGATTCTTATTTTCCCTTTATTCAAAGTAAAAAGAGGATTTGGGAATCTCTGAGACTTTTTTTTTTTTCCCAGAAATCAGTTCTTTCTGAAGTAATTGTTTCATGTTAGCTTTTCCTTAGCCCTACTTGGTCTCTTTGCGCCAGATTTATCTGTTCTAATGTGCAAAATTTTTACTAGGTCCACAAATATGTCCAAATTTGAAGTTTGAAAAATTTTTCTTTTCATCAGAAGAAATGTTTAGAGACCGTTGCTTTGTTCTAAACCTGTCTCTCAATACAAAGTGTACCCTTTGAAAATAATTTCATGCTGTTTTTTAAGAATATGTTTTTATACACCTGTTTGTGGAAATGGCAACTATTAAATTATTTTTTTATCATAAAAAGAAGAGATTTTTTTAAAAAATCCTCCATTGTGTACTATGCATTTATATGTTGTAATCCCATATTTATTCTGGTGATATGAGTTCTTCTTGATTAGTCATGTCATCAAGTATTCATTGCTAAAATTTAGAAAAGTCTTTTATTCCACAAAAGTATTTTATGAAGTCTGCATTTCTTCAGGTGGCAAGATAATGTCTGCAAGGTTAAATTAATCTTCTCTTATCAAGTGAAGTTTTTCTTTATCACTTTCAGAGCAATCCATTACTATCATTTGGTAGACGTGGATGAAAAACTTAAATGTTACTGACTACATGTACATGTACTAGATCTCTGTAATGTTTCTATTCTGAGAAGCAAGACGTCTTTTTTTCATTTTCATCTGAGTTACACTTACCATGGCTTGATGGGAATCAATAATGAGAGATAACAAAAGGAAGAAGAAAGAAAGAAAAATAATAAACAATAAATAATAAATAATAAATATTGTGCATAGCTATAATGGGAAGTTTCATGCTCCGAGGAGTTTGAAGTCTCAGTATTACATATTAGTGCTGTTTGAAAATTTCATTTATTGATAATCTCTGTCCTAACAGTATATATAAGGCATGAAATTGTATGTCTTAGGCTTTAAATCAGAACATGCTCTGTATCCATTGTTTGACCTTTTTTTATATGACAGGCCATATAATTTCATCTAGTTATTCAAGTTTTGAGCCTGTGTTTGACTAAATGAGACAAGAAATATCAAAGTCAGTGTGACTGTACCCTAAATATAGAGCACTTCTGATGCACAGATCCTAAAATATGTCAGAATATAAAATAGCTTACTGGTTTCAGAGGTTCATGAGAATTTCAGAATTCATGAGAATTACAACTGTTTTATTGTAACTTCATTAAGTATTTATATTTTGGTCAATGGAAAAATAGATTTTCAGATTTCAGTATAAGATCAGATAAGTAGACAGAACAAAGCTGAAAAATTACAACTTTAGATAAAACAGTAGGTAAAGACAGAGCATTCTCATTGTGTCTTGCATACTGCTTTGAATCCCTAACCATGGCTTCCTATAGAGATCTTTACAGATAGCTTAAAAGACCAAAATGTGCTGAACTGTAGGCTTTGTTTGTACTGGAAGATATTTTTGTCAATTCTGTATGGATATTAGTACACCAGTCTGTGTTAGTAAATACATCTAATTTTTCAGTCTATGTGACTTTTTATTAGTAAATCTCAGATCTTTTTGAAAGAACTGAGTCTGCCCACGCTGATATATTACGTTAAGACTTTATAAAAAAATTATATGGCAGATAATGAGTAGGTCTATGCACACTAGAGGCCTATATCTACAGGAGGTTATTGAAAGTACTGAGGTTCTTCTGCTCCCGCAGTGGTCAGCAGGCCTTGTGTGCTGGCAAACCGTGTATGTGTACACAGCATCTTGTTGACTGCAGTGCCCCAGTGAGACTCTCAATGTTTTCACAGGTCCACCCAACAATAATTGAAAACAAGGCAGAAATAACAGGATCATATACAGGAATGACTACAACTGTGTTGTAGACTCTCTGGTCTTCAAGTTTTCCTATGCCTCACAAGCCTTGGTTATTTCTGAATATTTTGATTTTTTTTTTCTGAAAGTATTTTCATCTTTGCTGATTGTTTAGCTAAGAGTAGCTTGATATACATACTGGTTTCCTTAGTATGCCACCAGTTTTTATCACCTCTTAGACATATTTTTCTGTTAATGTTAATTTATTATATAAAATAATATTTACTATATTTGCTTTCTAGGTAAGAAATAACATTTATAAATTTTACTTTGATTTTTCCTTTGTCTTATTTATGTACCATATATTCCTTTGATTTTTGTCCAAAAAGAGGTTATGTGGATAAACCTGCAATAGGACTTTTTTCAGGAAACCACAGGATAGGTCACTTACAGAGAACCAGTACTGGTCTAAATGGTCCAGAGTCTGGCCATAGTTCTTTTATTCCAAGAAAATACATTACTAATCCATGGTGGTTTCTGCAGCTGGAAGGCTCAGAATATGAGTAGAATGAAAGAATCTGTAAATGTTTTAAACTCTGTAGTCTTAGTTCTAGCATTAAATTATCAATCTTTGCAAAGTTCTGTAAAGTTTTCATAGTGGACAAGTTCATAAAATATTTTACATATACTTATGGCCCTGTACAAGAAGGCTGGAACTTTAACCTGAGAAACACCCCTCAGCAGGCAAATCTACATAATGGTGCTCAAAGCAGGAGACACGATCATTTATGGTTCTCATTCATGGATTGTGAATTTCTGTTAATGGGGAGGAACTGATCTAAAGGACACAGGAAAAAAAATGATACTGAAATAATTATAGAAATTGAAAGTGCAAAATATAAAGTCTCTTTAACTGAGAAAAATATCAGAAAATTAATGTTTTTCTGAAGATAGTCAAAAATTAAATTTAGAAAATTTCCGTTAACTACAGTATTGAAAATGTATTTTCAATAAAAGTATGAATACTGTGCATAATGCCACAGTGAAAATAATACTCTATTTACTCTATTTTGTCTATTTCTATATACCAGTTGTATCAACCTGCATGAAATTTCAAATACAAACTTGAAATATTATTGAATTATTAGGAATTTAAATTCCTTTTTAAGCACATCTCAAGGCTCTCTAGTCTTTATGAATTTTCTGTAGCATTTTTGTATCTCATCACTATTCTTCTCTGATGCTTTGATTCAGTCAAAAAAAAATCCAACCCCCAGAATTCAATGAGGTTGCTGTTATTAATGTACACAGACAAAAAAAAGTGGTTTCCTTAGCAACAGAAACCAGGTGAAAACACTCAAATGAGCTACAATAAACCCACCCACTCAGGCTCCCCTGATAATGCACAGGGATTCAAGTGTCCTGTGCCTCGTCCATATGAAGTTCCCCAATATGAAGTGAACTGAGTCTTTAGGCAAGCAGGCAGGTAGGCAGGCGGTTGAGTAGGTAGATGTGTATGTACACATCAACTCCCATTTTCCAATGATGTGAACTCTGACAGAACTTCAAAAAGGCCTTGGCTATATATACATTGCTGTTATTCCTTCTTAGGTGACTTCAAAAAAGATTCGCTGACTTTTTCTGACTGATCAGAAAATTACTGTTTTTAAAGCAGATATTTTAAGTTGAACAACATTTTTAAATAAACACGATGTATAATGTGCATAACCCTAAATGCTGAATTACTTTTACATTACTAAGGAAATTACAACCATATTGTATTCAGAGTGGGGTTTTTCTCTTTTGTTTCATGGTTAGGTTGTATGTCAACATCCCCCTTTTCAGTTTTCCATTACTGACACAGCATTCAAAAGTGTTTATTAATCCAATGAATAAAAGACATGTGGGATCTTTACTGGTAGTGGAGAGAATCTAGGGTATGCTTCTGCAAAATTTTAAGGGCATATATACTTTGCTTAAGTTCTCAGTTCCACATATTTCAGTTCCAGATTCAAAACTGGAGGCATGCACTTTATATTTTCTAAACTGAATGAACATATTGTGAGTAAATTATTGTGAACTGCACATATAGATTAATTTTCTTCTGTCTCATTCTAAAATTAATCTGGGATTAATCACTTGGTTTTACTTAGTAAAAAATCAAATAAGTTTCTCTTTTTCTTGAAACTCTGTAAGATTTTCAATAAGTAAGTAAGATTTTCAATAGAGAAAATAGATTATGATGCTTGAAATGTGTTGGTTAATATATTTGGCATTAGATTAAATATTAAAGTTAATTTTATTACTGTACCAGTTTTCAAATGAAAATGTTTTATCTGCCACTAAAAAGCTCCCTGCAAAAGCAACCATGGCTTTTATAATATGTAAGAGACAGAGGCTTCAAAACCTTGTCAAAATATGTTTATTGAACTTTGTCAAACAATGATCTTCTGTTATGCCGCATGAGTAAGTACTATTGTCTTTAACATAAGAAAAATGCAGATATATGAAGAAATACTTCATATAATGAAGTTACTTGAATTATCTTCCCTTTAGCATATATATTTTGATGCTGCGTTTGTATTCTTGGAATACAGTTTGGATTGCACTATAACTATTTGTACTTTTTTGTAGTTGGCCTACCTTGTTTCAGGTAATGCTACCCTCCGTGGCACCCTTCCGTAGATGTATAGCTTTAGACACACTGTGCTAGGGGACAGGACATTTCAGGTCTGGGATTTTGGTCTTCTATAACTGACCAAAACAAATCAGGTTTCCTTGGCAGACAGTAAAAGCCATTTTCTTTCTTCAACAAATCTCTCTAAATTCAAACATCTGCAGCAAAGTTTGAAGATTTCCTTCCCACAATGGCAGGAGTTGAATTTACTGTAGGATTAATGATTTTAGCATAGGAATGGGGTCAATGCAATCTTTCAAAATGTGGTGCAGCCAGTGCATTGCATATGATGCAGTCTCTCACCGTTGCATAAATGGCTCTTTGAGGCTCATAAGCACAGGGAAATGGATGGAGCACCCTTATACAGGAACTAGTGAGTTCAGAAGTCACTCTTCCTGTCTGGTTGTTGGGTATTTTGCAGAGTATGTTGAATTAATGCTGTATGAAAGAGAAGTTTGTTTTTTTTTTTTCCGGAGAGAGGAAAAATTGTGTACCTGGGAGTAAACTTGGCGAGACATTTATTTCTTCTGTCGTGACAATGGAGAAATATATATATATTTCTATTGAAAGATCCTTTTCACTATTACTGTTACTGAAGGGAAAGGGATAATTTGATTAGTCGGGGGCAAAAGTTTAATCTCAAAACTCCAAGAACCATATTATGCACATCCTTCATGCTTTATATCACAGGTACAACAAAGTCCATAATACAATTAGATCTCTGACTCTGTATTACAGACTGATGTTGACAATAACTGTGTCTTGCAATTCTGCATGAAGATCAGGAATAACTGCATTTTATAATCTTAGTTAGCTTTTAAGCAAAATAAATGCCATTTAAGTAGTGAGTCTTATTTTGGTTCTCTTAGAACTTTAAGATGCCTTTCAGTGAGTGATAGTTTATGCTGGCACACTGAAAAGATGTTATAAATATTTTTTCATTTCCTCCATCCTATTTTTTTGCAAGAAAAGACAATTACTGTATTTTATTTTATTTTTGAATTCCAGTTCCACTGTGAAAGTTCAGTGTCAGCTAATTTGGAGCTGATTAAATTCTTAGGAACAATCTGTCCACTTCCATGTAGAACTACCATTCACCTGCCAGCTGCAGTTATCCAGAAACAAGTTCAGATGGCTTCATATTCCCACAGAGAATGGATATGTAAATTCTGAAATAACAAAAGCACAAAGAATTTCTCTAAGTAGCAGAACCCTATGGGAAGTGAGTAATGGACTACTCTATGTAGCAGCTATTGTAAATTTAAGAAATATCTTTCTACTTTGGAGCAATTTCATTTATGTATTTCAGAACACTGAACAAGTCAGAGATTTCTGTGTAGGGCCTCATTGTGTATTCTTTGTGCATCCACCACTGCTTGAATCAAGATTTGTGGAGCTGTAACTATGCAAATTTGGAGGCGGGAGTACTGGATGTGAGAGAGATGGATATGAGGTGCTCTGCCAAGATGTCTTTGAAGAAAGTTTGTGTATCAAACTACCACCAACATTAAATAATCTAGTGCTAAGGATCGTATTCTGGCTGCCTTTCTCATATCTGAGGAATGACACTATTAGCTATAGAAAACAAGTGCAAGTAAGAATCTGGAGCTGACTGATAATTAAATTTGACTATAAACTGTAAAAATAACATTGACATGACCGTGACATAAGAATGTACTCTAAAATGTCATTTTTAATGCGTCATCATAACTTGGCACTGGTCTTTCAGTTTAACAATAATTAACATCTCTTGACTCTTTGTATTTGGCTTACAGTACGTCTCTTGATGTTATGTGTTGGGAATCGTAAAAGGTGCATGATTGTGCTATTTTTGTTCAAGTTGTTTCTAATTAAAATCTCACTGTCCAGTGTTCTTTCAATAAGGGTACCAACGACAACATTTATAGTATTTTATGGACACAGAAAATGGCTTTTCAGCCAAATTGAATGATGCATCTAAGTATATAATAAGACCGTGTATGTATATCTATCTATGTCTACACATATACATATACATAAATATATATATTTTTTTTGTTCAGGTAAACCTTGAGCTTCTCAAATCTCCAGCATTTGGAAGGAGTCATGACTTTTCATGAATGCTGAAATTCATGAATCTTGAGATTAAATAATACACACTTTCAGTGGAATTTCCTGGAATTTCCCCTCCCCAGTATCCAGCACAGGGCAATATTAAATACAGGTCTAATGACTAACAGATGCTAGAATACGCAGGAGTCTTCTACCTGCAAGTGGCTTAATGAATCAAGTGATTTGTCCCTTAGCCACTCGATTCCTTATGTGTTTGTTTGCTGCTGCTTCTAACTCCACAACAGCAAGTACTTACCTAATATGTTCTCTCTAACAGTCTGCTATTGTTTCCATGCCAGAAACAGAATCCCAGTCATTGGGGGGTTCTTGGGCTGTGTATACATAGTTGCTCTTTTATTTGTTTCATTCTCTAATAGTTAAATTTTAAGTATTTGGGGTCTTAGAGACATAAGATCTTTCCTAAATAAGAAAAGAGTTGATTTCAATAGTTCAAGTTCAGCAATAAAAATATAAGGAATATATCATGTTTTCATTTATTAAGTGGAAGACTGTCCTAAACAACAGGAGCGTACATAATCAGAGATACTGACCTCTAAAGATCCATTAAGTCTAGATTTTTTTTTGTATAAAGTGTGATTTTATGCTTCAAATATTCTTAAACTATACTTGCAACATAAATTAAATGAATAAATGTTGCTATTAACTCTAATAATAAAGATACTTTCGATGTAGTACATAAATCTCAGTATCAGCACACATACCTATTTATTTGGGTCAAGTAGACAAAATACATTTGACACTGTAACAGGATTTGTTTGAGGTTCCTCCTTTGAAAGGATACTCCTTGCTTTGAATTGCAAACACCATACTTTGTAGAAGGTAGACTACAGTAATCCTTTTTCTAAAACCCAGGTGATTGCATGTCTGCCTCACAATTCAGTTGTATCTTTCGTAATGAGCTTCTAGGGGCTTGCTTTATATTTTGCTTTTTTGTTGTTGTTGTTTGGGTTTAGGTGTCTTTGGAGTTCCTTTTTTTGTTTTGTTTTTACTGCCAGACTTTACTTTCTCTCTGGGAAGTTCTTGATTCCATTGCTGAAAGCAAACTACTACTTGAAGGAAATTTTGGCAAAATCTGCAGTGATAAAAATTGGATAACTGCAAAACTAATGTGACAGAAGTGCTTCCCTCCCTGTCACCTGAGGGCTTTCTTTTTTATTTTTTTCTCTTTTTTTCCTTAAGCAAAAGTGAAAAAGTTCTTAATAGAAGAGCTTAGACATATATTTTAAGCATGGTAGAATAAACTAACATTGGACTGATAGTAATATACTGTTTTACAGTTATATACTGTATCTCTCAAATTGGGGTTGCTTGATTATTTTTTCTATTGTTTCCTAAGCATCATTCTAAATATAATTTTCAGTTTGGCCACTGCTTAGATAGTGTGAATGGTACCCATTATTGAAAGGTAGTCTGTATTTGTAGTAATACAGAGAATGCCAGTTTAGAAATGAGCCTGATTGCATGGTTCATTTTGTTCTCCTTTGTAGAGCCAGGCTGCGGCCCACTACAAAGGCACTAAACATGCCAAGAAGCTCAAAGCACTGGAAGCCATGAAAAATAAGCAGAAATCTGTTACTACCAAGGACAGCGCAAAGACTACCTTCACTTCCATCACTACCAATACCATCAATACCAGCTCTGACAAAACAGGTTAAGCAATAAATTCTGTTGATTTTTTTTCTTGTTTAACTCCATGTCTGTTTCGTTATGTGCTTGCCACATTGATTCATGCTTGATCCATCTTTCTGTGCAATATTGCTTTTTTTATATTCCTTTCAATATGCTGGTGAGAGTAAGAGAGTCATGTAAGCAATTTCTCTTTGTGAAAAGAGGCTTATCATTCTTTTAGGATAGCATGAAATACTTGTGACTTGACTAATTTTTATAGTAGCAGAATATGAACTGATCTAAGCCTCATAGTCTATATGCAGCATCTCTGTATAAATAATTGCACATGACACATTTCTTTTAACCACAAACAATGCAACAAATTGCACTAATTATTCATAGAAGCCTCTTACAAAAGCATTGTCAGTAAAAAAACTAACCTTCATAACTTACAAGCATTGCATTATTTTTTTTCAATGGCTATCACATGGTTTTGAGCTGGAAAATAGCTGTATAACCTCTACTCCACATAATCAGGTAAGTGTTATGAATGCCAATTATCCTGCTTAAATGAGTCTTCATACTGAATTCATAGCCTTTATATTATTGTATGGGTAAAAGGTATTTCTTTGCAAATAAAATCTACATGAGTATTTGATGAGGTCAACAGGATTTTATTAACTTGTCATTTTAACTGTGTGGCTATTGTACTGGAAATTTCAAAGGATGGTTGTAAGTTCATAGAAAGGTGTGGTAGTAAGTCACAAGAAATGATCACTCTTGTGAATGAGTATGAAGATATGTGAATGTATGAAGATATAGGGTTTGCATATTTAGTCATAATTACCACCGCCACCCCCCAAACAAGTCAAAAACAACAGCAGGAAAACAAGCAAAAAGTGTGAAAGAATAGTGACCTTTCTACTGATGCTGAAAGTTACTTATTTGGAATCAGCTCTTCTGATTCAGTAAATTTAGTACTCTAAATAGAATTGCAATTGCTAATTGTAGAGTAACAAAAAAGTATCTTCCAGTCATGGGCAGTACTTTCTTTAAGATGTATTTTTGCAATCCTTCTTGCAGACAGATAGACCTATATTTCTTTCTCTCTCACACACGCTTTTTCTTTTGAATCTGTTATAGACCTCTATTACAAATAACCTTTTATTTTTGAGATGTAGATCCGAATAGTAATAGTATTACTTTAAAAAGCAATCAATTGTTAACAATAATTTGTTACAAAATACTTCTGAAAATAATCCAAGCGCTTTTGTTTCTGATAGTGAAAAAAATGAAGCATGGGAGAATTGGAAGGACGAGAAATGTCAAGAGTTATGTGTATAAGTATATGCTTATAAATATGAAACCCTTTTACAAGTTTCTTCTGTTCATACCTGTTCATGTGTTCACAGCAGTGAGAGGAATATGGAATAGTGAGTTACTGATTGTAAAATTATGATCTACTGACTAGAGGAAATAAGAAAAGAGGGAGATATTTTAAGCTTAAAAATGTAATATTAGAAAGACTTTTTTTCTTATGCTGTATTAGTTTGGAGAATGATCCAAGATGCCTTAAATCCAGTCTGAGTCTTTTCATCAAACTTTGAATTAGGTCCCTGACGAGATCCATGAGCTGTTGTGTATCTGAGGTCAGAATTACAAGTTGGTATTTAGACAGCATATGTAAGAAAACATCAGAAACACAGTTGCTCACAGAAGCAACAGCCTATACAGGACTTTCCTCAGTTCACGTTTTACAATTTACTAGTTTAATTTTATGAAATGTCTGTATGCATATGTGTATGTATGTATGTGTGTTATATATACATATATAGATTTTTATACACTCATATATACATGTATGTGCTATAAATACTGACCTGAATTTCTAAATTTTTCTCTCCTGAGAGACAGAGTCTCATTACAGGAATTTTATTGTGGCCCTGATACCCACGTCACCCTCAAAATAACCCCAAAATAAACAAACAAACAAACAAAAAAAACCCCTAAGATTAATTGATAAGCCACCAAAATTCTGACAGCTTCCCAAGGTACTGAGAGCCCTGCTCAACTGGTGATATTCAAAGAAATGCAGCTAATTCTATCCAAATGCGCATACAGTTATTGCAGGTCAGCACGTGACTGACAGTAAAACAACATCCTTGATGTAAAATTATTTGTTTGTAGAAGCATCTACATTTGCATAGACAAAAAAAAAGAAGACTATCAAAAATTTTTGGCTAGCCAAATGCCTCAAATTATCTGCCAAAGATGTCAGGTTAAAATCATCGTAAATCAAATTGTTTTCCTTTCCTTTTCAGTTGTTCTCTGTCTTACTTATACTTACTCTA
Source organism: Crypturellus undulatus (assembly GCA_013389825.1). Classification (NCBI taxonomy): domain Eukaryota; kingdom Metazoa; phylum Chordata; class Aves; order Tinamiformes; family Tinamidae; genus Crypturellus; species Crypturellus undulatus. The sequence continues at coordinate 410,059 of VWPW01012710.1, forward strand.
ACTTTCAAAAGCAAAATGTTTTCTGAACACCAGAATAACATCAGAATATACAGCACTCTCTGTGGCTTTATGGAAATGATTGCCATAAAAGTCAAATGTTATGATAGTAATACATTGTTTAGAGGGAAAAGTTGTACTAATGAATATAATTCATTAATTAACTGTTAGAAATAGGTTCTGCTAATAATTCCCTGAACATGTGATGATTTGTAAAGAAGCTTTTATTACAAAATTTTAAAGCTGTGGTCTGAAGATTCATATGAGATTGCAAATAGGCTGAGAATAGGGTCATGTTCACATCAATTGCCATTCATCATGTACAAGAGTGGTTAAACGGTGGATCTAACCAGTCAGTGACAGTACATTGGGCAGGATTTCTGTGTACCTTTAACAGCTCCAGCAAACGAAATGTTACCAGGAAATCTGAAGTTCCATGAAATAAAAGATTATGAAAAAAACTACCCAATACATAACTTGCAGCAAATTGTTATGTTGTTTATTCTGAAGTATTGTGCTAGTTGTGGTCCCTGTGTTTGTTATTGCAATAAATAATGAAGACTATGTAACCTCCAATATAGTCAGACTCCTTAAAGCCTCAGATAAATGATTCTCGGTGGTTAAACTGTATGTGTTAAGTAAAAAATGTGAAATATGGGGTCATTTTACCCATTCTGTGAAGGTCACTATTTTTTACCCCTCTAAACAACCTTTAAAATTATTAAGTCCTTGGTAGGTGTTTCTAGGACAAAGTAATGTTGCTTTTGAATGTTATACAATATGTCTTAAAGTCTGTGTACTTAAATGCAATGGTCAGTTCTTAAAAACAGAGAAAAATGAACAAAATGTGTGTACCAAGGCATGGAGACTATAGTTACTACAGTACTAATGGCAAAAGACTCATCTACTGTGAGAAAACAAAAAACTAGCCACTGTCCTACAAGCTTACAGTCTCCACACAAGATGAGAGACAGCTTATGGAGACAGACAGCGTATTGTAATAGGAAAAGGTGTTTGAAAAGAGCAGTAGCATAACCATGTTCAAGCGATAACAGCATCACAGGAAATGAAAACCCTGAAGGATGGATTAGAAGGTGAGAGAGGAAGGATTTTTTTGAGATATTGAAAATATGTGTGTGCAACAGCATGGGATAAAGCATAAAATTGTCTTACTTGACTTTTACTGGCACATTTGAAAATTATTCTCTGCTTATACAGCTGTGCTATAACACTCCTCAGAGAAATGAGAGCGGGGGATTTGGAGGTACTGAAAAAGAAAGTCAAATTTATGTCACAATGTAAAGTGAAAAAAACAGATTCTGGAGAATATAGGCAAATAAGTATTATATAGCATGAAAAACATCAAGAGGCTCTAGGATTTGGGGAATGGGTTGGAACAAATGATATCAGCAAGCTTTTATCAGCCTGTAAACAAACAAACTTTAATTTCTTGGGGAAGTGAGAATATGTTTCCAGTCTTTTCTTTTCTTTCTTTTCTTTTCTTTTCTTTTCTTTTCTTTTCTTTTCTTTTCTTTTCTTTTCTTTTCTTTTCTTTTCTTTTCTTTTCTTTTCTTTTCTTTTCTTTTCTTTTCTTTTCTTTTTTCTTCTCTTCTCTTCTCTTCTCTTTTCTTTTCTT
>VWPW01012710.1:411735-479572 GCA_013389825.1 Crypturellus undulatus
CTCTTCTCTTCTTTTTTCTTTGCTTTTCTTTTCTTCTCTTTTCTTTTCTTTTCTTTTCTCTTCTCTTCTCTTCTCTTCTCTTCTCTTCTCTTCTCTTCTCTTCTCTTCTCTTCTCTTCTCTTCTCTTCTCTTCTCTTTTTTCTTTTTTCTTCTTCTTTTTATCAGAAAAGTGTTAGGATATTGATGGCCAGCAGAGGAAACATGCTTCTGAAATAACAAATAATTTCAGTCCAACTGTGATAATTCTTAAACAGACTTCCAGGACCTTGTCCATTTAGGGTTTGAGTATCTTCACAACCCTTCGGGCAGCCTCTCTGGTATTTGGCCATCCTTATAACAAAAAAACGCGTTTTCTTATGTTTAAGTGGAATTTCTTTTATTTCAGCTTGTGCACACTGCATCTTGTCCTGTCTCTGGGCTCTACTGAGAAAAGTCTGGTTCTGTCTTCTTTACTCCCCCTTGATGAGGTATTTGTATTTATTGATAGGATCCCCACAAGCCTATCTTCTCCGCTGAACGATCCCTGCTCTCTCACCTGGTATGTCAGATGCTTCAGTTCCCCAAACATCTTAATAACTTTTTGCTGGACTTGCTCCAGCGTATCCATGTCTTTCTGGTCCTGGGGACTCCAGCACTCTAAATGTGGTCTCATCAGTTCTGAGTAGTGTAGAAGAGTCATCTGCCTCAACCTGCGGGCAATGCCCTTCCTAATGTAGCTCAGGATACTGTCAGCCTTCTTTGCAGCAAAGACACATTGCTGGCTCACCTTCAACTTGTCCGCCAGGATCCATGGGTCCTTTTCTACAAAGCGGCTATCCAGACAGTCACCTGGTGTGTGGGGGGGTTCTTTCTCCCTAGCTGTGGGACACTGCACCTCCCTTTACTGAAGTTTCTGTTGTGAAGTTCCTCTCTGCCCATTTCTCCAGCCTTTTGAGACCCTTCTGAATGGCAGCACAGCCCTCTGGCATATCAGCCAATCCTCCTAATTTTTTTATCATCCTCAAGCCTGCTGAGGGTGCACTCTATCCCATGATCCAGCTCATTAATGAAGAGGTTAAGCAATGTTGGCCATAGTATTGAACACCTAGAGGCCACCAGTAGTGACTAGGCTGGAACTGGACTTTGTGACACTGATCAAAACTCTTTGAGCATTGCAGTTTTTCCAGACATTTTTTTATTATCCTTTGGTGTTTTAGTGAAAATAAGAACTGAGAATACATATGTATTTATATGTATATATAAAACTCTAAGAAAATAAGGAAACTAAAATAGAAATGAGTAAGAACTATCCAAATCTCTAGTAACTGGAGGAATTTCTCCTTAATAGGTTTGTACTGTTTTCCATCAGACAAATCACACTGAATTTATGTAATATGCAATATTGTCATAAAATGTGTTTTACATGGAACTAAAATATGAAAAACATCATTGATGGAACCTAATTGAAATGCAGAGCTCTGTCTCTTGCATTTTAAATTGTTTCTTTATGTCTTACTGCAAAAATACATGACAAATTCAGCTTTATTTTCAGGCTCATTATTTTGAGAACCATGCTACGCTTTTTACATTTATTTCATGCTCCATGTCTTTTTCTATTGTGCTTTTTAATAATTATATAGTGCATTTTATCACATATGCAACCTTTAACTGTGCTTCTGGGAGATGTCTCAATGACTCAACAATCTATAGATATTGGGGCTAAAGCAGGTCTACTGCATTATTGGGGCTCACACTGAAGCTGTAGATACCATGGACTGGAGTTAACATTAAGTTGCTCAGTATGCAACATACCTGCTGAAATAGAAAACTCGACGTTAAATGCACAATGCGTTTTAATAGAATGAAGATGAAGAAAGCCTATGCCCACAAGGTTGGGTATAGAGTGGTACACTATGGATACTTCAAGTTAGCAGAGAAAAATTCTGCTTTCAGTGACTGAATTGACCTTTCTTTCAATATGTTCAATTTTTTTCACCGATTCTAGTTTATTTTTAACAAAACTATGAATTGCCTTAGAGAATTTCACACTTGGCATGCCAATTTTGAATTATGTTACTTAATTCTGCATGGTCAGATACCTGATGGTACTGTTTGTGACTAATTAAATTTTGGAGTAGCTTTTTAATTTCTTATTGATGGGAAGAGGTTGTATTTTTTTATTCGTTTTTCTTCTTTTTTTTTCGAAAAACATGACCCTTTTTTCTTTCTAATTTTCATTGATACTGGAGAAAAAACAGTTTTCTAATAAAATGAGGCCACTGGAATAAATATTGTTTACTTTTTAAATGTGTGTCTTTGTGAAATGTGTATGTTTATTTGCCCTTTTCTGTTTGAGACAGTGATTGACTTTTGTTTCATCCAGCATGATGGGTCAGCACACCTTGCTTCCTTTCTGCTGTGACTTAGTTAAATCCATGTATACCTCTAGCTGTATATATAGATAAATTTGTGCGGTTTCTGGTTCTTCTCCAGAACCTGTAATGGAAATGAATTTAAAAAAATTTGAAAATAAAAATCACTTTCCTCTTATCTCCGCTTTCATTTTATCTCTACTTTCATTTAATCTCCTTTAAATTTAGCTTTTGAGCTTAATTTCTTTTTTATTATAAGCACCAGTTTCAGCAATGGCTAAGTTTTGTAGTTTATCAAGCTTTCCTTATATTAGGAATTACTGGATTATTTTTAGTGCTCCTTAGCACAGCAACCTTGTCCTTTCATTTACCCATTGTGTTATATGTTTAATCCTTTGTTTTTAATAGAAAACCACAGTAAGTTTCCCTTTCTTAATGAAAGCTGAAGAAGACAAACTGCTGTATGTATGATATCATTAGCATATATTGAATTAAAAGGGCCCATTTGTTAGCATTTTCAGAGATAGAAAGTTTTCTTGTGATTTTTTTTGTAACTGGAGGAATTTCTCTTTCTAATTATGATACATTGCTGCTTGTTTTCAAAATTTACGATAATAATCTGTTTTAATATACTATTATTTCTGCATTTCTGCAGAAACAAACCCGTGATCCTACTGTACTTAGTGTTTTTTTATTCCTTCAGTATGTGCTCTTATTCGGACATGTAATTTCTTTAGACCAGCATTGCTTGAGGCACAGTAGGATTAGCAGGCTAATTCTGCATTTAGACATGTGAGATCATGGATATAAATTGATTTCCTTTACAAACAGTGTTTTGGTGCAGATAAAAATGTAACTGTGACCTTGAAGCTTGCATTTGTAAGTATTTTAACTTCATACTGACTCATTTCTTGAGGTATTTTAGGTAGAGGATTCCAAAGTTGTGAGTTGAAATAATAAATGAGGAGTAATTAGACAACACAGATGAATTCCAAAGACAGCTATGGGACTGCGTTGTCCACTTCCTCATCCCTTAATTCTGAAAATCCCTCTCCTTTTCTTTTAATTTTATTTGAAGGACAAATCTTTAAAGGAAACTTTACTCTGAAAGATATATTCTCACAATATATCCATCATATATCCAAGATACTGTTGTCATTTGTTTGGAAATTACAGATTACTGATACAGTCGTAAGTTCTCTCGATCACATGCTTGAAAAATTCAAGTCCAAGCAGTCAAATTCAACTGTGCTGTATTTTTCACTTTAAATCATCTATACTTTTCCATACTTAGACAATCTGTAACTAACTGCAGCACAAAATGTTATCAGCATTCCACAGACTGTTGTACCAATTTTGCATTAGAGCTCAACGGTAATTTGGAAGACAATAGGTTCTCTTTTGATCTTTATGTAGAACTAGGGCTTTTTCTTTCTTTCTGTGTGTAGTTAAATGGTGATATAAAAATTATAGTAATTTATGTGCTCCTCAATTGGTCATTAATGTGCAATAAAATCCTGCTTTGCTTGCATCTACACTGAGAATTTTGTCATATGAGCACCATGTGTTTTCTGTGGACCCAGCTGCTTTTGATTGGGATTGCCCTGACAACAATTTTATGCTTGAACAATCCTGCAGATAGAAACTTCTGTCAGTCACATCTGTATCAGCCTATTGAATCAGTATAAAAGTCCAACGCTAGAAATGGATTAATAATACTTTCATAAGTCTGAAAATCATTTTGTTTTGAATTATTAAACTTGGTCTTCCCTAGTGTCTCAGGTAAATGTGAGTGGGCTTGCTGCATGCCCGTACTACAACTCTGGGAAGTAATTTTCAGTTTATCAGACACTTCATAATCATAAGCATTACTGTATAAAATGGATCAAGAACATAGCAGCAAGCATTTGCTTAGTTACTTATTCTTCACTGTATTAGTAGTAGGATAAGACTGAAGGCTCTGCCATTCTACCTTTTGGGATTTCAGAGAAAATCATTGTGTTGCAATATTTTCATGGCCCTCTTTCAAGATTTTACTGTAAAAAATAGCAGCCTGCTATTGCTCTATGATTATTTATCTTGTAAATTAATTTGGAACAAAACTGAGATCTCTTGCTCTTATGTGGTTGAAGAGGAGGTCAGGTTGGGTATGTTGGAATTTTTCAAATGTGAATGCTCTGCTTTGAGAGCAGCTGAAGAATAGGCAGGTTCTCATATCAATGTTCCTTATTCTTCAGACTGACACTAGACTGACTGGGAGATAATGAAATAGAAAACAGTTGTTTGGTCTGTGTTTGAAGACTTCTGTTCTGTGTGTGACAATTCTGAGGCAAAAGGGGTCCTCATCTCTAGAGACGCTTAGGAGTTTGCTTTATTATTTATGTGTTTATTTTTGCGTATCATATTCCTGTAATACCTAAATCAAAGGAAGGAGGAGTATATTTAAGAATATGAGTAAAGGTACTATTATAGATGTTTAGAGTCACTGCTCTCTGATGACTTTAAGAGCAACCTTCAGACTCGTGTAAAGATAACTTGAGACAGAGCAGATATATTAGTAAACATAGGGAAGTTTGCTTCATTCAGTCCATTCCTTTCACCATTCACATTGCAAGAATTCAGCACAGCTGAAATTATTATACTAGAAATAGACTAGGCTGTTATGTATATATAGAGTAAGCATTTTCAGAAATATTGAGGGCAAAACTAGAAACTAGAAGGCGATGCAAGGCTGGAGCTGCAACATCTGAGGAGGAAAGAAAATATGCATTTGATCTTCCTGCAGCTAAACTCTGCACTTCTTGCACGCCATGTAGTGTTCAAAATAAAAATTAGCTTGCTTAGCTCAGGTAGGCCTCTCATACCTGTAGCTTCAGGATAGGTATCCTGAGAGTCTTGTATTCTCAAAATTTCTATAGTTTCAAACATTTGAAAAATGATTGTGTCCTCATTTTTTATTTTTGTACAACAATAAATGCTAAATCAAAAATCAGTCTCCCAGTATTAAAACTCTTGTTTTATGGCACTTCCATAGGCAAATTAATTAATACAAAAGAGATAGAATAATTATTGTAAAATAGAAAGTAAAAAATACAGGAAACAAAGGGATACAAGAATAAACCTATGATCATCAAGAGAACCAAAAGAGATGCTTCTAAGAGGAACGGGAACAGAAGTACTGTGTCTGATAGATTCATTTTGGGAAGGAGAAAAAGAATTTCCTTATTCACTTGATGACAATGTTGATGATTAATTACTTTTCATGCTAATGGTAGCATTAAATGTATTTAAGCACAAACACTAAATTAGGCAGCAGAGCAGGATAAGTTGCATCTGAAAGGTTTGAAAGCATTAGATAAAGAGCTTTTCTGGATAAATTACTGTAGCTTCCAGTACATTGTAGACTGGAAGAAAGTGATTATTGGTTCAGTCCTCACAGAAGGTAAGCAGGATGACTCAAGTAATTATAGGTCTACCAGCTTTATATCAATTCTTGTGAATACAAGAGACTTGAATAATAAAATAAATTAGATCAATTAATGGCAGTGAAAATGAATTCATAGAAAACGTCTTTCATGACTAAAATGAGATTATGAGATTAAATATTTGATTGATAAAGTATAAGAGTGTTGATGCTCTGCGCTTGGACTGCTGTGGAAAGTGCAGAAGTTACCTAAGTTATTGAGATGATACAGAATGAGTGTAGAACACATTGAAGAGATTTAAGGTTGCTGATGATAGGCATTGGAATGAGGCCATAAATGGGTGTAAAAAGGTCCTAGTGAAATCTGCTCATAACTGCAGTCTATTTTACATCATCAGTTAGTTGCAAAGAAGTAAAAAAATATGGGCAGTTTGCAAACAGCACCAAAAAAGGGCTGGTGTAAGCAATGAAGGTAAGTATAAAATCACTTGACAAGCTGGGGATTCAGTAAATCCTATGTTTTTAATAGAACAATATGTAACATCTTATTGTCAGGAAGGAAGGATGAAGGAAATATTAAAAACTGGGGAACATTAGGTAAGAATGAAAAAGATATGGAGTACATGACAAACTAGTGGCAGCTGACATTTTTGTGATGTTTCCAGAAAGTCTCATGAAATACATTGTTGAGGACAATGGAGGAATAAAAAGCCTTGTTTCTTTTGTTACTGTAAATGAATTATCTATTATTGCAAAGAATGTCATCAAATTTGAGTAAGAACTCAAGGAAGATCTAATAGAGTGATTTAAGAATGATGAAAGGATTAACATCAAAGGGAATTTTAAGCAGGATTTTGATCAGAGTCTGTAACTTGCATGAAATCAGCAGCGTAATAATAAAACACTTAGTATTTGCAAGGTGTGGCAATATGCAAAAACTGCAAGTGGAAAGTGGTCTGGTTTATTCCACAAACAAGATAAAATCTTTTTCAGTGTAAAAGAGGATCATAATACTTACCAAATATCATGTGGCATTCTCATTCAGCCACTTGATCAAGGCATTTGATCAAAGCCATTTGGTCAATTCAACGCTAATATTAATTAATGGAAGTCCTGTGGCTACTGCAATGCGTAGGCCATAGAATAGTGTGGACATAAGTGTTCTTGTCCTGTCTTGAAAAAACATGTAATTTCTGACTTCCAGTATAGAATTCGTCTTGCTGACTCCTTCCAGAAAAAAAAAAATCGTTACTACCTGGAGACTTTGTGTTTTCATCCACTGTATTATTGTACATTTACGTGATCTTTAAAGAAGTCCTTTATATGGCAAATCTCCTTGTGTTTAAATTTAAACATGAGAATAATTCATCTGGCTTCTGTCAAACAACATGGATTATCAGGCCTAAAGAATAGACTATTGAACCCAGGCCATAATATTTTGGCTTTGTACAGGTTTGGACATATGAATAGTGCTTGATAAATAAAATCCTAGCAGATTGTAATTGTTGCTGTTGATCAGTTTGGATAAACAAAGCCTTTATGGTGCAAAAAACGCTTGCATCCTATCTTAGTGCCCTTAATTATGTCCAAAAAATGACTTCAGATAATTAAAGATATTTTATTTGCATGGAATAATAATTTATTATTATTTTTTATGGTAGTTTTAGCATTTTCTTTTCCTGTCATTAGTAGAATTTGGCTTAAGTGAGGCAATTAAAGCTCATGTTGTTTCAGTTCCCTGAGTCATATACTTTTAAGCACTATCTTCTTACTTCTTTCAGTTAGAACTTAGTACTTTTTTACTTTCCTTGCTCCACCTGTCACTAGTTTTATGCCACGTAGTAAGCATTTTAGGAGTTTCAGAAGGATGTCTTAGTTTAGTCTAGTGGATCTGCCCAGAGGCAGTAGCCTACACTTTTAGTGACCCCTGTTTGCAACTAAATATGACAAAGCATGCAAATTAAAAAAAATAATACTTTTTATCACACATTTCAAATAATCTAATTTGTGCTTGCAAATGGCCATTTTTTTTTTTACATTAGTGCTCTCAAATGAGCTCTTCAGTTCATTCACCTTATCATGGGAGACCTGAGACAGCTGCCATACAGTTTTAATTCCTTCCTTTGCTGCATTTCGCTTTTTACTATTTCTGGTTCATTTTCTGCTCTGCTGGTTTAATAGCTGCAAGTTCCTAGCATCATCTTAGCAGATCCATCTGAAAGCTGCATGATTAGATTGCCCGCTTTAGCCATGTATTCAAATTTGCTTGCAATATTTGCCCTTAATAAACTGACATTTCCCCATGGGGAATGTTGCCCCCACCCTTTTTTCTTGTTTTTTTTTTTTTTTTTTTTTTTTAAAAATATAAGGAAATATAAGCAGCCATTAATGACCATATGCAGGAAGCTTAAAATGTATGGCAAACCTTGCCAAACATTTATGTCACACTTTTCCTGCATGTGGTTTCTACTAGTTCCTAATCACGGTGCCAGTTCCTTGTTACCCTGTGGGATACAGGCAAGGTGATGGTTTGGGTGGTTTGGATGAGGGTGCTGTTTCTGTGATGTCCCTTTCAACTACACAGTATTAATAATGTAAGTGAAATTCAGTAGCACAATTTGATAGTTTACATGTGGAGAAACCTCCCATGTTCATGTGGGAATGATAATGCCAACAGCAACTATAAGCAAACTGCTCTGAAAAGACTTTTATATGTGAGTGGTGGCATGGATGGCCATATCGCATAATGTGGATCAGGTTATTTCAAACTGTAGAGATTTGGTAACTTTTAACCCAGCAACTGATGGCAATAAACTTCTGACAGCTTTCTCCATTAAAACCCATCCATGCTAATCCATTTACAATATTTTTTTTTTGCCTTGGAAGCACAAAGGTCAGCTAGCTGCTTTTTATTCCAAAGTAGATAAATTGAGGTATATTTATGCAGGTGTTTATTGCCTGCATCCTCAGTTATGGATTTACCAAGATGGAGAAAGGGGCTAAAAAGGATCCCATCTTCTCCTGCTATTACCTCATTGTAGTGTGCCAGTTTGTGGTGCATGTTGCATCATGAGTCGTGCGACATATCTGCTTCCCAGCGCCTCTGGTCAGCAGCAAGTGACAAGATGAGTTATACCCATGATGAACCAGAGTTGGGGGCATCCCCCCACTGCACAGCAACTGCGTCTCCTTGTCACATTTTTGTCAGAGAACTGAATACCTTCTTGAGTCAAAGTTGAGGAGCCCATTTAAGGACTCCCTGATTTTTTCAGAAAGGTAAATGACAATCTATCTGAATATTCAGACTACATACTTGTACTGAACTAGTGTGTTTACCTAAGTAAATTTAAAGGAAAATTACCCACCAAACTATTGCTTTTTTGCTAAGTCAAGGGATTTTTCAAGCTGTCCAGTGTGATAACTGTTCACAAATGCTGAAATCTTATTGGGCTGCATTTTAAATTATCCAGTAGTTTGTCCAGCTCTGTATTAAAGTTCATAGTGGCCCTTTGTCACAATTGTGAAGCTTGTTTCATGACTTCCTCCCATTGACATTCTATTTTGTAAGATTTTAACAATTTCCAGCTAACCTTAAACAAAGCGAAAAATTAATGGAATCAACCCACTGCTATTATCTGATTAAAATTGTTGTACACATGTTTTGTGCTACATTTTTTGTGTGACAGTAACAGACTGAAAGAACCACCTGTAACTGGAATTCTGTGTCTCATTCCTTCCTTTGGTCAAACTGTTTCTGATACTTTAGAGAGTTTTTTAAAAAAACAAAACTTCACTTTAAAGTAAATCTTTGAAATGAGAATACTAAGGAGAAAAGCAACAATGCAGAAAAAAATATGGTCATTGTGGCTACAAATATAGCTCATCAAATATAACTTAAAGAAAATTGCTCTTTAAAAAGCAGAAAATAACAGAAGATTTGAAGAAAATATTTCTTTGTTTTTCCATGCTCGTATGGAGATGTCCTACTCTATACTTGGTCTTTTTTACTTCTTCAGATACTACGGACTCTGTATCTAATCAAGACGGCTGTCATTATAGAACTCATATAGACCTATTGGTGACATTTCCAGCCCTACATATGTGGAAGAGCCTTTATCTTCTTTTGGCAGTGTGTCATCATGTCCTGAGCCCTGGCTGTTGTGTGCTGCCTCACTTCACGGTTGGCAGGCCGGGCTTTCCAGTGGCTGAGCTGGCCCTTCTAGACAGTGTGCCTTCTAGTTCCAGTCTGAGGAACATATTTATCTTTCTCAAGGTCATTTCTACACACTTGGTCAGTCTTTGAAGCGAGAGACAGAATTTGTTATTTTATCAAAGTAAGTAGACTCTGTGTACCTTTCACTTTTTTTTTTTTTTTTTGAATGTATCCCTGATTATGTGAACAAGGATACGTACTGGTGCTCCATAGTAATAGTTAACCTAATATATTACTAGCTGTTTCAAGTTCTGATTTGCAGAATTGATGTTATTTATTCTAATTATTTTTTTTTACCGTTTTACCATTTTTTTACCACTTTAATTATTTTTTTACCAGAAGTTTTTTCTTTTGTATTGGCATTGAAGTTCATTAATTGGCCAAGAGAAACTGTAAGAGACTAAATGTTTGATCACATCACAGCTAATTTAAGACATTTTTAAATTTAATTTCAGGTGTGATGATTATTGCCCGCTGTGTTTCCATGGAATTGTAACTGATTGAAATTTCACTCAGTGGATGTGGATTTAGGATGTATCTCCATAGTATTAAATGATTGAATAATGTCAGACTAGTGAAATTGATATCCCAAATTCTTTTTTTATATATAACAAATATGTCTACTTGTAAAAGAGCTATACTTTGTTTATCTTCTAAAAGACTTTTTTTGTATATGAACTAACATTCAAATAACATTCATTATTTGGAATGTTTCCTTGACTTGCCTTGACTAGGAGCTAGTGAAGCAACAGTGCAATAGATACAAGATTCCTCAGTTGAGTCTCTAAGGAAATGAATTGTTCTGTTAGGTAAGCACAAGATTTATTAGCAGTACAGTCACGTACAGCTTCTTTATCTGTTTTCCCATTTTAATGACTGCCAAACTTGTCCGTTTTCCCGATCAGACGTACTGGTGGATATCAGACACAGTTCATGAAGTACTGTAAGTGTAAAAAATGTGTACTCTGAAGAAGAATTTTTATACTTCTAAGAAGTGACCTAAGAGACTCAAGAAATTTATTTCATTTAGAGCAACTTAATGGCTAGTATGTGTTTAAGTATATCTAGAAGTTTGGATTATTATTGGTGTAATTTTACAAAGAAACAGTGAATGAGGGAGAGATTTAAGGAGATTTTCCCCAAGTGCCCATTTATAAATCTCTATTTAGGGCTTCAAATAGTGTTATGAGTTGAATAGATATATAACCTCCACCTTCAAAAAATGGGCAATCCCACTTTGATTGAAGTGCCTCATATTACTCATGTTACTTTTACACGTATTGGTGGTGGAATTATCAAAGATAGGAGCAGCTTTTGAGATACAACAGTGGGATTAAAACCTAGTTAAAATGAGGGAGAAATTCCTATAGCTCTGGCTATGTGTTAGAGGTCCTTGACAGATGAATTTGGTGCCTTGATACCCTGAGTGCCGGAAGCCCCTAACCCAAAAAAGGATGAGCCTAAGGATTTGGACTAGCTGCTGTCTTTTTTTTTTTTTTTTCTTTCGTATTTTTATCTGTGTTGCATTTCTCCAGTGAATTCTCATCCAAAATGGATCTGTTGTTTTGCACTATAATCTCTGTCGTGGGATGTTCTCATTCCATGGAGGATGAGGGAATAGAGCTGACAGGCCAGCAGACAGGACAGCTTTCTCAGCTGGCAGCACCAGCAGCTGGCGTTCAAGTGACCCACAGCTGATGTAGGGCAGTATAGATGAGTGAATTATCTGCTTTAAAATGACCCTTGCAAAACGTGCCTGTTTTCCAGCAATTTGTCTGTATATGCAAGTTTGCATGAGGATTCAAACATGCTTTCCTGAGCAAAATATTCCGACAGCAGATGCATATTATGCATTTTAAGCATTCGACTATATGTAATTAAATGTATTTATTTTTTTGAATTAACCACCTGTTTGTCAATGATGCCAGAAATGAGAAATCTTTTGCTTAAATATGTATCACCGAGATGAGACCTATCTTTCTAGAAAGTAGAATGTAGACTATGTGTTTTATTTACATATGTTCACAACAACCATTTTTCTGCAGATCTTCATCACCTCAGTAAAACAGACTATGAAAATAAATCTTATTAATGTCTTACAAAATGCAAGAAATGAAGGTAGTTGATTTTAGTATGTCTGGTGTTAAATTGGTGGCAATTTTTTACTTGGGGGCAAGATAGACTGATAGCTACTTCAACAAAATACTGGTAGCACCAATTACATTTTTTTTTCAGTACTTTGTTCCAAGTGCATTAATTAACATATTTATGAAGCTGAGCTATGATTGTGAATGCTTATTCCACCATGTGTCTGTCAGGGTTCTGTAAGGTATTTTTGTTTGTTTGTTTGTTTTGTATACTAGCTCTTAGATTTACTACATTGTACTAATAGGAGTGATTTTGTTGTCCTAAATATATTGAAAAAGAAGAAATATAATTCATGAAAGTACATTGCATAGACATCCTGTAAAACTTAGGAACCTGTTTCTCCAAGCAAGTCTTACTACAACTAAGGAGAGTTGTTGTGAACCTAACAGAGACAGGCTTATGCTGTTTTACGATTGTAAAAATTATGACTGTGATCTCAGATTATATATTGATAAGGAATCTTTCTGAGCAAGACAACTCCTAAGGATGAAAAATTATTTACTGCAATATAAAACAGCAATGAAAGTTAATGAAAGTGATTTACTTCTACTTAAAACATATAAAACTGAAAGACTGTTTAACAATTCTACTTAAACCATTGCTCTGTAAAATTGAAAATCTGTTTAACAATATCTGTATTTTAAAGTTTCTAAAAGGTCTGTAATGGTTTCAGTCTCATAAAGTCTAGCTGAACATAATGATGATTTTGAATGGCATATACTTTTAATCAAAATCTACATTAGTGAAGGGCTGGGAAAAGAGGAAAAAGTAAATTCAAATAAAAAAAGAAAAGAAAATCTTCATTTTTAAGTAACAGCAATTATCAGAGGTTCTGCTTGTATTAATATTGTCTGAGCACATTATAAAGCATTTGTCATAGCTAATGCATTCCTGTCAAATCAAGCAATATTAGAAGAGGACTTTTATAATGAATATTAATATAAGAGACAGCTGTAAGTGAAGTAAATTATAGAGGCATGTAAATGTAGTATTAGCTGTTACAGCAAAGTACTCTTCCACTGTAAATCAATTTTTTCCTATAATGTTAATAAAAAATTAGTCTACTTGGTAGTTGTCTGCAAGCTGCTGAGCATTGATATGAGTTTTCAAGTACTTTGCTCATGTGTCTAGCTCTAAATTAGAAGTCATATACATGAAAATGAGTTTACAGTCTGTGCACTGAACTTATTGACAGTGCAATATTTTCTGCAGAGTTCTCAAGTCCTTCTTCACATATCAAAACACCTATCTTCTGTTCAGACATCTATGGTGATTTAGACAAGTTAAGAAATAGGTATAAGAATTACCTCACTACATCAAAACTAATGCATGAACGTCAATATGGCTGCCTGTTTTAATCCTGTTTTTGAAAATCCCAATGTTCTGAGAGTTACTGAATTCAAGAAAAGAGTATATTTTGGTAAGATTCTGTTTGCATCTTCAGTCCTTTATGAAAGATGTATCATCAACATAATTACGAATATGAAGAGAAAATTTGTTAAGGAAACAACTATAAGTGAGACAAAGACACTATGGAAATCTCATACGAGCACAGTTTACGAGTCACATACAGAAAATTATGCTACATAGGGAAACAACTGTATATCAAGAGTACTATTTTTCAGAAGATGAAAATACTCAGAAAGCTTTAATACATTCAAGTTGGGTTTTCTTATTTTCACTCTATTTCCCACAAATTTTTAGATCTTCCATTTTGAAAAGTAAGTTAATAGATTGATGAGAATTCAGTCTTGCAAGTATGTAGTTATGACTGCTGGAAATACCACTTTTAAATAGTTCTCAAGAGTTTCTATAGAACAGAATGTAAAAGAGAGAGATGGATATGTCAAGACTTTCAAGGTGTAGGTATGTGGGCTGTTTTTCTTATTGTTCTGAGGAATGCCAAGAAAAAAATTGTGAAAAAATGTTTCAGAATCTCCTAGGTAAGAATTCACTCACAACTTTTATATACTATTATCTAATTCTTACTAAGAGCAACTGCATGATTTTCATCAGCAAAGTAGGAAAGTTTCTGCAAAACTTTTCAGTTCATTGCATGAACTATTTGTTCTGTGAAGCAGATCATTTTAGTTACACTGCTCTTTGCCCAGCAGGTTATCAGGTACCCAGAATTTCACTGAAAATAAGTTTAGTAGTCCTTTAAATCAAAAAGAGCTGATGATACTCTTTTGTCTGAACAGAATTTATAATTGGAGTGAGAGATGTACTTATATTGATAAGCTTCCTAAATTGTAACTGTATGAATTAGATTTCATGAGTGGAGATGAGAGAAGGAATGAAGGACAAAAAAAAGGGTTAGAAAACAGTGGTTGATATCGTGGTTGTCTTAAGTCTGTCTGAGTTGGAAAAAAAAGAGTCTGAGAAAAAAAAAAGAATGCATAACTAAATAAAGTGAATCGTATATAGGCTATCTTATAGTTAAGTTTGAATTCCTGTAGCCTAGCATTAGGTAGTTTGAGTTTTCTTATGGAAAGATACTTTTTATAGTCAGTGGAAAGAAGTCAACTCTTTTAGACAAAAATAGATCTCATTCTAATATAGTTGTCCAAAACACATCAAACAAACCTTTCTCTTTCCAAAGCTGAGGGAAGAATACCTCAGGAATAGACATCTAGAGTTGAACTAAATATATCTTACCCTAAATATCCTGTGGACTTCCTTTTTTCTTTTCTTTTTTTTCTTTTCTTTTTATCTTCAAGAAACCATAATACATTGTAAAACTCTTCTATCTGATGGTTTAAATCTATTCTACATTGTTATCATAGTTTGAGTAATCGTATAACTTTAGGTTGAGGTACCGATTTGAGCTTCTATCTTTGGGTGCCCCCCTCCTTTCTTACTTCAGAAATGCATAATTAATTTAAAATTTATACACTTTCTACCTGTCATTAGCTTTTGTGAAAAGAACACATTTCTTAAAATAGAAGTGCCAGACAAGACATCAGGGTCTGGCTCTACTATGCAATTCTCGCTTTGCAATGATAAGTGGCTATTTCCAGGTTACTATTTAATACCTTACTATGAGAATGCTCTCTAAAACATGTTTAATTAGTTAGGGGTGTGATAATATTTACCGTGAATGAATCTCCAGGCAAAGTAGTCCTTAAACGGTCTCTCTTTTTTTCAGACTGGAAATAGTTAAAACAGTGTAATGTCTGTATTTTAACAGTGTGTTCCCCATTTACACTCTGAGTGCTTAACAGAGGCCAATTTAAAGCATCTGTTCCCCTCCCAAACTGCTCATGTACATATGCAGCATTTTCATATATTATCTTCAGCTTGACATAAGAAACACAGGGAGCACTCAGCTAAGCCAAAAGCAACAGTTTTTCTTGTGGATGCCGTAGAAGAGTAATTCGTGAATAGCTGCAGGAACTTTTGGACTCTTAATCCTGTTCCTACTGTTCCCATTTACCATTTGGTGACTTAAAAAATTGTAAATGGAAAGCAGCTTTGCTCCTTGGTGAGAACTTTAAGAAGGATGCTCAGGGCAAACAAATTGTTTATGATTTTCACTGTATGTGTTTGTGTTTGAGTGTGGAAATATAAACAGAAGAGATGAAGAAAAATACATAGCCGGAATATTCATTTTGTTTTATGTTTTTCTATCTTATCAGTGTGGACATACACAAGTGGAGGTGCCTTAGTCAGACACAGTCATACATTATTTACCAGGAAAACGATTATGGCAGCTGTCACTCTTTGCAGCAACTTTGTTCATTTCAGGGTTTAAGAGCTTACTCTAATATATAATTTGACACTAGGAAGTTTGCTTTTGCTTTGAGATATGTAAACAATGACTCCTGGAACTCCTGGCCATGTTTTTTTTTCTTTTTTTCCTTGGAGTTGTTCTCTGGGAACTCTGAATGTTCTAACACTTCTGTGTTAAAAGAATATACCAGTCTTGGTATTTTTGTATGCACTTGATTTCTGTTATTGTAGTCTTGATTTTGATTTTGATGAAAGTCCTCCTATTTACTTTTATAATTAATCCTATATTCTTATGTTTCTTGAGTACTTTTGTTTGCATATTAAAAAAATTTAAATGGACCATCTGACAAATTTTTTTCATCAGGAAATGATAAATTTACTTCAATGAAAGTTATATTATTCTTCACAAAGAATTTTTGAGAGAGAGTGAAAGGGATTGAGTGGGAGTGAATTTCATGCAGATGACTGGTGCTTCCTTACAAATTGCAATGGAATGGGAAACTTTTAAAAATGTAGACCTGTAGCATTTTGGATTTGTTTTCTTTCTTAAGGCATATTAATATGATGTCTCACCTTTTCCATTTGGAATTTATTTCATACTGGCTTACATTGGCTGCATTCTGAACTGTTAGTGCTCATTCAAAGAACAATACAATTCAAAATGTCAACAGTAATGAGTAGTTATAACATTCATAATCTTTTTTTTGCCCTAAAATGGATGAAAAATGACTTGATAAATTAAATGCATTCTCTCTCCACGTTTGCGTTTGGTAAATATAGCATTTAGAATATGGGGAAATAATGATACAGCTTTGATCTCCTTGCCAAGGGGGAAAGCACAGTTCTAGCAAGTATTAATTGGTTATTCTTCTGTCTCTATGGTTTTCATGCTGAAAGTTCTTTGGCAGGTCATGTAAATATTGCCAAGAATAAGTTATTTTGCTAATTCTACCCAGACTAGAGTGTCCAAGGGGAAATTTGCCATGTAGATTTTAAGCCACAGAAGGAAAACTCTGTTACTGATGTTTAAACTTATATGGAGAAAAAAAAAACAAAAGAAAAAAACAGCAGTTCATAAGAGGTCTCTAAACATTTACAAGATTAGAGTTTACTCTATGTAAGGTATGAAAATAGACTTTTCTGTATAAGCTTTCTTCAGGAAAGTTATGATCCCTCGCCCTCTCTAGGAAAAAACAATTCAAAACAATTATGCTAGGAATAAGATATAGAGATAGTCTCTAGATTTTTTAAATGACAAAGGATCATTATTGAGGGGTAGATATTTAACTTCCAATTTCAATTTGTTGTTTTATGTATTTCAAACATGTCACATCTATGCTGCCTGTCTAAGGTGACAATGAGGTTCCTTTACAAAAAAAAAAAAAAAAAAGAGAGAAAAAGAAAGAAAGAAAAAAACCTTTTTAATTAAATATTCTACTCAGAACACTAGATCTTACCCCTACTGCAGATATGAAGGCAGCCCAGAGACACTAAACACAGTTTTTTTCTTCCTACCTTTGGAGATTCCCAGTGAAGAAACCCCAAGCAAGGAACTCTACTAGAAGGTCCTCATGATTGTACAAGCTGTGGCATTTTAACAGATATGGTGTCTGTGGTGAACTGTGTCAGCAAGATAGCTCAGCTGACTCATTTGCTGAAGCCTTTAAAAAAGGAAAACCAAGGGTCCTGGCAAAATAGTGTCTGTTGAGTATATATTCATTTCAATTTGTTTTAGCAAAGAAGATAATCAGCATCACATTGAAAGTGACAAATTACTGGATCTTGAAATTAAATCTGCACAGGGAAAGAGGAGAGTTTTAACAGAACTGTAACAACAAAGCTAATTTCTGGATTTTGTTGTCTCTTTTGATGAATTAAAAGATTTAAAAGATTACTATTCAAGTCAGAATTCTGGACAGTTTTTTATATAGTCTTTGTCAATACCATTATCTCTGAAGATAGCTTTTTTTTTTTAATGAAAGATGCAGATTTAAATGTCATTGTCAACACATCATCTCTTAGCTTTCTGCCAAGACAGTAGAGAGCAAAGTTCTTAGAGAATAAAATCTTTTTAACTCTTGATAAGTAATTTGTATAGAATGAATTAAGTCCTCTTAATGTGGATTCATGCCACACATGGATGTAAAGCCCAGAGGCTAAGTACTTACAATTAGTTTTGAATGGCAACAAATGATTTTAAAAACGCTAGTGTGGATTCCTGTAATTAATTAGCAGCCAAAGGGAAGTATTCCAACAAGAAAATACATTTTTTTTTCAGTACCATATTTTAGTCCATCATCTGACCAACAGTCAGTCTGTAGTACAAACAGAAGCCAAAGGTTGCCCAGATATTTCAGCCCTTCATCTTACTTGTCTCACTTTTTTTCTGTCTTGTTTGTAGAGAGTTGATCAGCAGTGGAAATGCTTATGATCTCATTTACATCCTCGTAGTTTTGTTAGCTGTAGCTAGACTAATCAGAGTCCTTTTTGAAGAAAAAATATTAAGGATGGCAGCTAACAGTAGATAATTGCTTTCAAGAATTACAGTAAAAGGGCAATGAACACTTTTTCTCCAACCAAAGATGTTTCTGGGCAGAAGTGTCGTATAAATGCTATAGAGAAGATGTTTCTGTTAATTATATTCTGTTCTTCTATCTTCTTATATATCTGTGTTACTACATCTTACCCTCATTTTTCCCTTCGGCTACAGGTCTATGTTTTTCCACTGCTGCAAACCCCTCTTCCTGGCCTCAATCTGTCAGTCAAACATACATCTCTTTGGACTGTAACACTGCATAATTCTGTATAGCTACAAATGAAATTTATAAAGAGCTAAGTATAGAAAATCTGAAGACCTATTTATTATTTTAAGATGCAAATTAAAATCCACAGTGGTCTTCCCTAATCCTCTAGAAACCTGAATCCAAATAGCAAATTAAAGTTAAATATTTTCATAAACTGTTTCTTATTTTCTGTATGCCACCTAGGTTTATGGTTTGGGCTTCTTCTGGTTTCATAGTAATCTTTCAAAGAAAATCAAAATGAGAATGAACTTTTCCACATCTGTAGTTACGAAGTAGAAAGTAATTGTACCAAAGAAAGAGGAATGGACTACTTGATATACCATTTTGGTTCTATGATTCACTGTGTGTTTTCATGTAAACCCAGGCTCAGCCTAACAGGAGGCAATATTTGTCATTCATAATTTTTTTCAATTCTTGTATTTAAGCTGAATGGATCATTAAAATGAAACTTTGTATCATAGCATGCAGGTATTCAAATGAGCATTACTAATGTGTTGCAAAATAGCTTTTAAAGTATCAGGAATTTTATTCTCCAGGAGAAAATTATCAGGCCTTTCTAGCTTCCCAGTGTTATTATCACCAAAATGAAATCCCATATTGGTTGTGCAAACTAACTGAGGTCATTACTATGCCCCTCATCTGCCTTTTTAGTTGCAACATTAAATAGTTGTACTTTGGGGGGAAAAAAAAGTGTTTATTTGACTATCATTGTATTGGACGATTGAACTCATTGCATCTGTGCATCTTAGTTCAGTAGTGTAGCCTAATATGATTTTGAAGCTAGAGGGAATGAATCAGGTACCTGCTCTAGGAAGGTAGTTGCAGGGGTTAGCTGTGCACCCAAATCCTATGCCTTTGGCTTGCATGATCCCTTCATATGCAAACAACCAAAGCTTTGGACAACCATATAACATCAAAGAAACCCCTCCTTTTACTTTGAGAGAATTCCTATCAGTCTTCTAATATGGAAGAAAGAAATTTAATTTTGAAGAGGCATATGTTCAAGTAGATCTTTGAAAAACAGTGAACCGGTAGGTTCAAAATAGCCAGAATATACATTAGCAGGCTCATCCTGTCAAACACAGATGAAGAGAAATATCTGCATGTGACAGTAGACAATTCAGGAATCAAACTCAATATCATACATAAATGAAGATAAAAAAAGCAAACATAACAGTGATAGTGTTTTAAGAAGGGGATAAAGTGTAACACAGAGAAAATTATTTTAGTGCTCCAAGGGGCTTTTAAGTTTTGTTTGGACAGCTGTATCCAATTTTGAGCACATGCCCAATCTGAGAGCTTAAAAAAGACATGGAGAGCTATAGAAGGTTCACAGAAAAGGCAAACTAGAATGAGTAAGTTCAGAGGGTTCACATATGCACAAAATCTGGCAAAACGGAGACCAAATTTATAAAGCTGCTTAGGGATATTTGTTTCAGGTTTCTGAGATACTGGAGATGATAGTGAGGATAGTGAGGATTAATGCACTTGGGATAATCTTGGGATATGTTTGTGATAGAAGGGTTAAAGACTAGATGAACTTTCAGATATAAAGCCTGATCTGTCAGGATACATAGTGATAAATTTGGTAAATGAGTGAAACTGACTTGGTTTTCAACTTATTTTATGAAGAATGTTATAGTTATAATGTTGCATGATTATTTTGCCCTTTTTGGGGCAGTCTACATTGTTAATTTATGTAGATAAAGGAATACATTTAACAGATGTGTGAGACAAGCTTGAGATGATCTAAGTAATTTCTTACAGGCAACATGTATCAAGACCAGGAAGTTATGCTGATATCCACAGTGGGACCTTGAAATGGGAACCTTTTCTTGTATTGGCTGAGATTTTGAAAGAAACTGACCATTTTTAGCAGAGGTGTTGGTGCGTGTGAGGCCTACTCTGAGCATGTCCTCAGAGTGTTAGAGCAAGTATTTGAAGATGAGAATGCTAAATCCCTCAATCCCTAAAGACTGTGAGTGGGGAAAGGGCTCCTCACAATAGCAAGCAACCCCACATGTCATGCTGAGTGCCAGAACTTCCTTCTAAATAATTTTAGCAGTTAAATTTAGGTTGCTCAGGGAAAAGTCGTAATTTCTCTGGTTTGTTCATTTTGATGCCCAAAACGTATTTTAAAAGTAAATTGAGTTCTCGGGCCCCATTTTGTATGTAATCCTGTGATCACCATTTTCACCGTTTCATCGGGAACATCCAGACTTTATGGGATTAGAAGGCACAGACAGCCCATTACGCTCTGTTTCTAATCAGTATCTACAATTCAGCCATTTTGTAGGAAACTGCTGGAAATTTTTCTTAATAGCAATAACTGAAGTAAGGTGGCAGTGCAATCAAAAAGATCCCCCAAGAGTCTTAAATGTAGAGAAAAATTCTGTGATTCTTTGGTTAATATTGAGGCATTCAAAGAGGTATTCTTATTCCAGACAGTCATTCTTATTTCTGTTCATTTACTGTACTCAGCCCTCTGTCATATCCCTTTTGCTAGTTCTCCATCACTTCCTGCACATCATGAAATGACTGATTTCTGCCCATTGCTCATTTCTCAATATTAGCTCAGTCTTGTTTAAAAACCAACCTCTTCTGGAGGGTGCTGTGCTTAATGTCCTTACTGCTGATATCAAGTAGAAGTACTTGGTCCATTTTCTGTCAGCTCTCCTCATTGAAACTCTGCATAGAAGATTGTTTCTCTTCTGCTATAACTAGTTTAGAGCTGCAGTCCTGAAATTGTTGGGACACATTTGAGAGGGTGGAAGCAGACATTTCTGGCTGCGATTCTTCTTTCTTTTTTTTTTTTTGGAAATGGTAGGAAGATCAGCACAGGTTTATATGGTGTATAAGGATCTGGGTGAGAGAGACAAGCAGAACGGAATCAGATGATCAAAGGTGCATGATAAGTGTATAGTTCCAAAATTTATCGCTTGGCCCCCAGTCATGTAATGATCTTTACACTGGCTAGAAAACTAACAAAATGTTTAAGCTACAAGCCTATTCTTTCTCTGTGGAAGTGAATGCAGTTACCTTAAAAGATTATTCATAGTCCATTTCCTGTTTGTTTCAGAACAGGTATATTTATTTCTTCATGTGTGGTTAGGAGCAGGAGGAAAGAGGAGTTGTGAGGTTACAAATTTCAATATTGATCTAACTGAAAGGGTGCAGGAGAACAACCCAGGTCTTCAGTTGCTCATTCCTGAATTTGAGATAAGATGTTTGGAATTCAGTTATACACTGTAATTCAAAACATTAAGTAAGTTCTTTTTTTTTTTTTTTTTTTTTTTAAGACAACTGCAAGAAAACTGCAATGTGTTGCATCTACTTTTTTTCTGGCCTGTTTAAATACTTAGTTTACATGTAATTTTCAGAAGGAAACATTATTGACACTTCCTTTTATTTTTTACAGTTATTTTTGGTGTATGTTTTCCAAGTGTTTAAGCCTACTTTCTTCCACTTACAGAAAAAAAAAAGTCATTTTTTTCAATACATCAGATATTGTTCAGTGAATAATACCTAAAAGCATATTATTACTTCAAGGCATTTTATTTAATTTTTAATCAGAAAGTGAAGATCTATGACATAGCCAGTTATAAAGAAAAACACAGTTATCCATCATTTAACTGCAATTGTTCAATGCCTTCAAAATATTTTAATCATACTCAAGCTGGTATAGTTTGTTCTTTTAATTATATGTTTCATCTGTACAGTATTTTGTAGCCAGAATCAACAATAAGCATACCAATAATGAGTTACCAATAGTGGATTAGATTTGGCAATGTCATAGGTAATCCAAAGATTTAGTAGTCCAGCATAATCAAAGCACAATTCTTTCAGTACCAGCAACATGGTCAGAAAATAAGCAATGGCTTTGAAAAATTCTGATTGGCAGCTACAGGTATTAAAAACAGAAAGAAAATGACACCTTAATAAGTATTTGAGAGGACTTCTCAAAGCCACTATCCTATCAAAATGGCTGGTTTTGAGCTATTTTCTCAGCAGAAGTCATGTATGGCTGAATTCCTGCTTAGACACTTCAGTGAAGCAGTGAAGGCGGCTGCTCCGTGCTAGGGGAGGACTGGTACTGAAGAGCAGTGGTTCGCAGCATTGCACATCCTTCCTTTTCTTCAGAGAAGACCTCTGGAATCTCTGGATTCTGAGCATGTTTAAGGGGACTCTTCTACTGTCATTTAACAAAAGGACCCTGTGAAATTATTGTTGCATGGCAGCCTGCTGTAAACCTTCGTATGTTATTGTGGGGCAGGATTATTTTTAAGCTTGTTGCAAAATGGTTTAAATTGATGAAAACTAATTTGTCATAGCTAACTAGTTAAGCCAGGCAGAAACAGCATGAAATAAAATTCTCAGGTGCTTCGTTAAGAAAGGGTGTATGGGTGCATCATCCTTCCCCGGTGGCTTTTTGGTCTTGTAAACATCTTTCCTTTGCACCGTGGGATGGAGAGCAAATTTCATATGCGGTGCATATCTTCCGGACACCTGTAGCAGTAGGTAAAGTGAAGCCAGGACATGTAGCTCACTTGCTTTAAAACTGTATGTGAAGTTGCTGTTCAACCGTAGAATATACATCCAACAAATTACAGTTAAAAAAATCTCCCTTCAGAAATGTCTGAAGGCCATCTGAACTTATGGCTTTTTTGTTATTGCGGAAAAGAAAGAATCAGATAGATGTGATTTTGACAAAATGATAGTTAACTGCACAATGAAGTTAATGACAATTCCTTCATGAAATGATGTAGTTTCAAATAGGAGTTAAAGCATTCTGTTCATTGTGCTCTTTGCATTATTTCAGTCTTTAGAAACTGCTGCTACGTGATTCAATTATCTATCTATATTATATAGAGAGTTATTTTTATTATGTTTCAGGTTTGGTATCCTTTTTGTTTGAATAGTTACATGTAGTATGCACTGTATAGTCTTTCTTTGCACCAAAATAAGTATTACAGCCTTTTAATTACAAAGATATGCTTTTAACCATCTCTTTAATTATTTATATGAGTGAGGGCCTCTTTCTCACCTCACACCCTAACCATAGAAGAAATTAATTAAAGAGCAATGAAGCTAGTATTGAGGCTGATCCTTCAGTTGAGATCCAACTCGCAGTGGAATATGAGATATTAGAACTGTATAATTCTTTTAGGTAGCATATGTTATCGCAAAAAGTTTTAAACGTATTCTCAAATAGTTTATATTAGTAGTTCGTTTGGCATGCTTATTGAGACAATCTCTTTTATAATTAAAAGAGTGTGTTTTGTTTCAAAATGGATAGAAAGTAGTTCTGCAATAAAGCATGTATTATTATAGGAATAAGTATAGCATAGACCATCAACAAAAACACTTTACAAGGAATAAAACTCTTTACTGCTGTATCTCCCCTGGTCCCCTGTAGGAAACTATCATATTTTAGAAAAATGTATTTCTTAATGCATAAACATATTTAATTTTATATCAGTTTATATTGTTTTATATCAACCACATTAACATATTAGAAGCATACATAAGCTGTTTTAGCTTCTGAGCTTCAACTACTTTGGCCTTGAATGTGCAGTTGCAATCCATTAAAAAGAAAAGTACTCTGATGAAGTGTAGCAAGTTCATGTTGTCTCTGAAGTGATTTCTGGAAAATGCAACATTTGATCAAACACTTGTTTCTTAGAATATTGCTGCACAGTTTGTGCCACATTAACATGCTGATTCTTTGATCCACCATGAAAAGTCTATGCTCAGCAGGGCATGTTTTAATACACGGGGAAGGAGTTAAATGCATTTATGATTTTAAATTCATCCAGTTTCTTTGTAGACCCACTGGCAGTCCTTGTGGTTCAGTTTCATATATGACCACTGTCTCTCTCCAAAATGCACAGGCTTAATGTCTCTACCACTCTCAGAGAGATAGAAATACACGTGTAGTTAATGTAGGCCAAGAAGCATCGCACAATCTGGAGATTAGATGAGAGCAGGTTTTTGCTATTAGAGTTTGTTTGGGCACTTCAGGCATTACTGATTAGTAATGCAGAAAGCTTGAAATTGTAATGAAATGTTGTCAGTTCCTTCTCAAGTTAAAACCATTTTGCCAGGAGGTGAAAGAAGCTAGTAAACCCTTCTATATTAGCAGAAAAGATGCTATCCTTGTCAGCTCCGACTGCTTCTGGCAAACGTGTGTGCTCTAAGTGTCTATTAGGCATGTACTTTATTGAAGAATGCATTGTTTCCCGGAACATTGGTTAGTGAGTTCTCATGTCCAGATGTTCATAAGATTGTAATGAACCTCAACATACAACTTATGTAAATGGCATTAGAGTGAAAACCCACTGTTTAAAATATATTCAGTAAGGAGTGAGTCAGCACGTGCTAGTCGTGTTTTATAGTGCTCTCATGTGATCCCTGAAATACCTACCCTGAGTCTGGAGGAGAGGCACAGTCACTTGTCTGAAGAGTCACGCTTGCTACCATCTGTTAACCATTCAGTCGGTAGTGGAGCGAGTGCCTGGGAATACATAAGCAGTAAGAAGCAAAAACATTTCAGTATGACAACCTTTTTACAAAGGGGTACTGGAATATCTGCCTCAAAGGGACTGGAATTTGGGGGGTGGTTTTGTTAGTGTTGTAATAGTTACCTGCTCTTATGCAAAGAAATAAATGGAAATTTGAAGCTAAACAAACAAAGAAAGGACCAAGTTGCCAATTTCTCTGATGTGAGGGAAAAATAATCTTCTGACAGATTAAAGCAGAAAAAAAATGAAATAAAAAACCCTCAGATTAATGCAAGTATTTAATTACAAACTGCTTGTATATTTTTTTTATCGATACATTTATCATGTGTTTCTATATGCTTTTTAAAGTCTTAATGACATCTACCCCATGAGGATGGCAAATATCATACTACGAAGCACAGACAAGACAAGAACTAAATTGTGAAAGGTCATTTACAAAGTATAGCTTCAAATCTGGAGTTTTTTCTTCTGCTTCTAATTGCTTGAAAATAACTCTTAATCTTTACTAAGAAAAATGTAACATTACTAGGTTAAAAGATGTACTATCTTTGCTTTAGTACGACAAACCTTTGAATGTATTCCCCAGATATGTTAATTTCTTTCAAAAAAAAACATTTTGATAGTCCTTGTTTAGGAAAACTCGTACTATTTCTTGTACTTAAGCAGATTTAAAAGCTTAATTTACATGGAGGTACACAAGAGCAAAACTGGGGCTAAGAGTGAGAAAGTTCACTTTTGTTTTTCATATAATTTAGAAACTTATTAGCCTATATAAAGGAATCACCCGTTTTCCTCAATCTTAAATTCTAATTATGTGATTAAGTTAGCAAAATTTTCATCTAGAGTTGATTTCATAAAATACCTATGAATTATAATTATGTGAATAATTCCATTTTTTCGGTTTGCTGGTAATTAACTTTTTAAATATTTTGTATCTCATTCCAAAACAGTTTAAATTTCATTCCTAGCAACCCAGGAAGAAAAAGTTTCTCCTGTGCATTAAATCGGTATCATATTCATCCCACTAACTTGCTTCTTGGTGAAAATAGGAGTACTTTTTTTTTTTTCAAACTGTNTCATTCCTACCAACCCAGGAAGAAAAAGTTTCTCCTTCTGTGCATTAAATCGGCATCATATTCATCCCACTAACTTGCTTCTTGGTGAAAATAGGAGTACTTTTTTTTTTTTCAAACTGTGGCAAAGTCATATTTTTAACTTTTTCACAGTCAGATCTCAGTGCCTGAGATCAGAACTAGTCATTAAGCCAAATTTGCTGTCTAGATAGAATAATTGATGTATTCAGTAAGGAAAAAGTGTAATCTCAAGGAAAATTTTCAGGCAATTTCTACCATCAAAGAACCTTTGTTTTTTCATGGTCCATTAATGTCTATTTTTTATTCTACCTTCAGAAACCTGAGAAAAATATTTACAGACCATTAAACCACTTCCTGGCTTTTTTTTTTTAGTACTCTTACAGGACAGTAGTTTCTAAAACTGTGCTAGACTAATTCCAAATTCAGCTTACAGCATGTTACTTACCTTGCAAAAAATGTTTTGCTCATTTACTGATTGAAACACCTGCTGTTTTGTCATGATAAGTCATTTGAATTGTCATCTAAGACCCAACTAAAACAAAGTAGGTGTTCCAAAATGATAGCTATGTTTCTGTGTCAATTTCCAAAGAAACGTGTGCGTGATCTTTGGATTGTGAAAACAAATTATCGTGCTGTACCAGATGCTCAGTATTATTTAGTTACCAAAATTGTTGATTTTATCACTTAAAATGCTGTTTGGAGAAATGTCTGTATATTTGTAGATGAGGACAGTTAATGATACCAATAGTTTCACAATCAGACAGATCCTAACTACATGAAATACATGCAGATATAGAATCTGCCAAGAATGTACTCACTACAGTGTAACTAGGTGAATACTGTTCAAAAAGTAAGTGGAAATGTGCCTGGTGATGCCTTCTCTGGTTAGAACTCAGGGACACAGAAGAAGGATTGGGTAAGGATTAGTTTGTTTGTTTGTCTTTAAGTTAATGAAAATTAATTTTTAAAATTGAGTTCTTATATTTTATATTTGTCACAGAGCACAATATTGAGCAGTGATGTTAACTCCGCCACTGTGAAATATTCCTTCCCTGAACAGTGAAGATAAATATGTTACTCAAAAATCATCTTTAATACAAATGTATTCATCTTTTTTAAGTCTGTGATCAAACGCTTTCCATCAAAAATGGAAAATACTGCCTTCAGTTCTCTCCCTCTTCAACACTTAGAGAAAATTCTGCACAGATTCCTTTCTAGGAGATTTCTTTGTCTCATTCCATACCAGTCTGGCTTCAGCATTTTTATTTGACTTCTCTTCCTGGAACGGCTGTTTCTTCACATGTGCTAGATAACCCCCTTATCCTTTGCTTTAAATCTCTCCATAAAGTCTGATTTTCTTCTGTAGCTTTCCAGATTTTTAATCTGTTCTCCCACAGCACACCTACTTCCACATTTTCCTAACATTCTCAGGCCACAGACCTGCAGAGATGTACACGTTTGTTAGCATAGACTATGTTGCACAAATTAAAGTCTAAACTTGTTAGAATTATGGCTTTTTCTATGATGCTACAAACACATATAGAGATAGGAGAAATATTAGTATTCTAATCATTCTGTATTACCCGTGCACATGAATAAAAGTCTCTGAGCTTGAAATCTTTTGTGTAGGTACATCAGTAGAACCCAGGCTTAGAATTTTCTCCAAGAAGAAACCTTCCCATTACACCCAGCCTGAACAACCAATAAAACAAACAAACAAATGAAAAACCCAGAAAACAAGCTCACGGAAAATAGGTTTAACTTATTTCTTTCAGGAAGATCACATCCCAATAAATGCGTGTTTCATAATGATCAATGGCATCCTTATATCACCTAGTACTGAAGTGGCCTCACTTTCTCTGGAGCACTGAGAAAAAAAATAAAACCCCTGTCTTAGCAAGAACCTGGAAGAGGCAGAAAGGTAGTAGCTACAGCTGTCTTTTCGAGGCATAAATCCTCACCTCTTGTCAAACAGCTGGTAAAGAAAGAGCCTGATATTCCAAACAGCAACATGTCCCTGCAATATTTTTTTTTCTGGAAGAGTGGTTTATAATATAATGGTCAATATTTCAGTGTGAATATTCAAATGTAATATTGAGGATATTACAGTTAATAGCATTATCAATGTTTGTAACTGTCCTAAAGAATCAAAGGTACTCACTCTGAAATGGAGTGGGCTAAAAAAAACCTCGGACAACAGTGTTCAAAGCAAAACAGTGATTTAAAGAGGTAAAAAGTAAGCTCATGCATTAAAATAGAAACAGGAAAAAAAAAGAAAATCAGACATTTTAAAAAAAAACCCAACAAATGGCATTTTCTTCATGCAGATAAACAATTTAATATTTCACAGGGTACGCAGTGAGGTGTGTCCTTGACAGACTGATCCCTAATGGAGACGCTGTATGCTGTATGCCTTTATTACAGAGGGTTTTTGAATCAGTACAAGTTCAACATACTAAAAATATACTTTAGCAGGAGATGAAAATCATTGTCCATTATTGAAAACCTGCACAACAAACAGTACCAGGCAGTAAAGTTTCTGTGATATTAAAATCATGGTGTCTGGTGTGCGTGAGCATATGTATGTGGTTATCTGTTTATAAAATAATGCAGCATCCTGGACTGCGCAACTGGAGTGGGCACTCTTAAAACTGGAGTGGACATTTCTTAAAAAAATTAATTGATACTGAAGATCTATAAAGCTCTTATTGGACATAGGGATTTACTGAAGTGAAACTTAGCAGGGGAGTTGTTTTTGATTTTTGTTTGTTCATTTTTTTCCCTGTAAGTTCTCTAATATTTCTTTTGGAAATCATAGTAGATATTGTAGATCAAACTCAAGGCCTTTCCCCTTGAGAAACTGATTTTAATTGATGTATGTAAAATGTGCAGGGAAGGGGAGAAGGAGTGGAGGACATGCTGAAGGGTCTCCATTCCCCCACTAGCACCATGCTTTCCAAGAGGAACACCGTTAGTTATGTGATACAGGGAAAATTAAGCAATTCTCTTTTGCGCTGGAACTGCCAAAAGTGCTGACCCTAAGCATCCTGCATGTCCCTGGGCCTCTCCTGTGGAGATCTGTTCCAAAATGGGAAGAAAACTCATATAGTTGCAGTATCTGATAAGCCTATTTCTCACTGACTCTATAAACATTTTTGTCCAAAGTAAATGTTACATTAAAGGCTATCATTTTTCAAAGAAATTCTGCACCCAATTCACAAGATTTTGGTATTTTCCTCTGAGCTGCACTGATTAATGATTTTTTGTAGAAACTGGCACATTGTACATGCAAGCCAACTTTCGTTCCTCATATGCAAAGTAATAGAATTGTTGCCATAACAGATAAGTGTGTTACACACTGACTATGATGTTGTAATATATCTACATAATAGGTTGTAGTGTTGGCTTTCCAGCAAGATATTCCAGATGTGAAGCTGTCTGCTTTGTACATGAATCAATGGCTCATGCAATCCAGAATGTAAAACATCAACATGCATTTGAATTTTGGTCTGTTCTCAATTTGCTAGTGGAGAAGCAGTTGGTATTAAAGGATCATCTGTGCATGAAGCCCAAGCTAGTCGTCCATTGGTCCCAGCAGAACACTTGTGTAAAAAACATGAACAGAAACATGGAAATAAAAAAGTGCAAGCCTCACATTCAGGGTAAATTGAGTGAGAATTTTGCAAATTTGACAGGTGATTTAACAGCAGCTGCTGATACTAGTGGTACAAGCCATTGCAGTGCAAGACTTCAGTCATAAAGCGACAGCCTCTGAATAACAACCGAGCTATTAGGCAGGAAAGCAAAAGTAGAAACTGAAAGAATAAACCACTTAAGAGATTGAGTAGATAAACTTTTGAGCTAAATACATATATTTTTCATAATTTCCAAATGTATTTCATTTACTGTTGCTGATGCTGACATTACCTCTGGAAGCTTGCAACAGGAAGAAAATATTTACCATTTGTTCCCCTCCATCGTGCACGCAGACTGGTTTTTTATTGTATGGATGCTGGCATTATTTATTTTCTTTTTTTAGAAAAAAACATCATTGAAGCATTTGTTTTGGGAAAAAACACATATAAAGAAGTACATGGACTTTGCCAACAGGTATGAGAAATTATTTTTAAGAAAAGGTAGGTTTTTATTTAGGCCTACAGATAATTGTCTTCCCCCCTCGAACTTCGATTGATTAGTTCCAGTAATTATAGTCTGACATACAGGAAGATGCATAAACATAGGCATGTCATTTTTGTGGAAGGAATCTCCTATTAAATCCCATTTTTAATAGACCTTTACACAGTCCTTACTTTGCAAAAACAATATCTTGCTTGTCTTCAAATGCGGGCTAGATACAGAAACATTCCTTATTTTTTCTTTCTTTTTCTTTTTTTTTTCTTTTTTTCTTTTTTTTTTTTTTTTNAACCTAGAATACTAGGAATACTAGGAATCTGGCATTACAGCCTTGCCCCTGATTGCTAGTGATTGCTTTGGGAAGTCAAGTCTTTCTCTATTATTACCAGTAGCAAACTGAGCAGACTGCTGCAGTTACCCACTGTGCTAAACCAGCAAAAGTGTGATCACAGCAAGTCCTTCATCAAATTTAGTGATTGCTATTGGTAAGAATCAGTGACTGTTTTAGGTCATGGCATGCATTCTGAGGATGACAGCAGACAGAGAAATGATGCAATCAGCTCCCAAAGGATTTTCACCTGTGTACAAAGGAGTGAGAAGCCCGTTTTTTATTTATAAAATATAACAGATTTTTTTTTCCCGCAAGACCTAGGAGAATTATCTTCCAAATTATTCTCAAAAAAGAAAAAAATATTACCATCCTAGAATTTTACTAAATCTTACTTTTTCTGAGATATGAGTTAATATGTGACATTTTTCAATATTCTTTTAGAGCAAAAAGGAAATTTTTATTAAACACATCACATTAGCACTGTGGCATCTGCAGATTTGGACTAATTAAAAGTATTAATAATCTTAGGTAAAAGAATTGATCATCAGCTATCCATCTGTACGTTTCTTGGCATTAGGCACAGGTAGCTTAGATCTGCATTTGCCTTATCCATATTATCTTGCCTTTTAAATGCTGCCCTATCTGCTGGCATTTGGAACAGCTGTTATAGCCTGAAGTCACAATAAGAAACATGTTACCTAATATGGATGTTTTCCCATCCAATCATATTTATTTTCGTAGAAATAGCTAAAAACTTGTCGGATGAGAGACGTATTGATCAGGTCACTAAGCTGTGGTTAAAGTATTAAAAATGCTGCTTGCTCGCTCTGAGGTTCATGTGCTGAATGGTTTAAAACAATCACTCTTTCTACAGAGGGAAAAGATATATTCTCAAGTCATGTTGACATGGTTGCAATGAGCCTAGAAATGTAAACTGTGATGCAAAATATGTAATACAAGAAGTTGGAAGGTTAAAATCAGTATACACAGTTTTTCCAAAGTTGGTCAAGTTCTCTGAGATTCTGTCTAAGACAACACATTAAAAGAAATCCTTTGTGGAGTCACAATCTTACCTAATATGGGTCTGGAATGTCAGTTCTTGTGGCCTATGCCTTTAGATCCCAAAGAATAGGAATCATTTGAATCCAGATCATCTTTCTTGGCAGAGCTCAATCTTGCTGTCAATGGAGTATAAGAAGCTAAAGCCTGATGAAGACAATGTTGTATATTATGTTTAAAAATGAGCAATAAACTGATTTCAAGTGATTAATCGATTTATTATTATACTAGGCTTTTTCTTTGCTTTTCCCATAAGCAGAAAGCCTTAGAGGACAAAATTATTTTTTTGCCTCACTATGTAGAATTGGGAAGTGCATTTTTCTTTCTCCTGTATTTCCAGGCATCTTTTATAGTCCTGAAGCTTAATCTCCTGCTGTATATTGATCATGTGATGGATGATCAATATACACTGATCATATTATTGTGTCATATGATATATGATATCATTTGAACAACTGGAACATCATCTGTGCTATACTTTACTAATGAGTATAAACGAAAGATGGAAGGAGTGACGATTCATTTCTTTTTTCATGTGATTTCTGTTTTGATTTAATTTATTACATTGTTTATTTGCTGACACACTATCTTAATATGTTGTAAAAAGAAAAAGACTGAAAGCTGTAAGAGCAAATTTAGAAAAAACATAATTTTGGAACACTGCTTGTCATCTCTCAGTTATGATGTTTGCAGTCAACTTTCAGACTCTCCATTCCTGCAGAATTTTCTTGGTGATACAAATCACTTTCCAGACTTAACTTGTTCAACCATGTCCTCAGCCATATCAGGATCCCCCAGTGATCCTGATAAGTTGGATCACTACAATTCATTTTAGGAGAAGTATATTTTCAAGTGTTTGTCCAGTGTGCCGTGGAAATGAAAGACGGAAAGTGTCTTCTGTACATCTGAGCAGTGCACAGCCATTACACATCTCACATTTGCTATTAACAGGACATGGAAGAAATCAGATATCTGTGTGCTCTATAGTAAATAGTATGATACAGCAGCTACCTGAGACAATTGTTAGATGGCTTATTATGATGCTAAGTATTTCAAGACCAGTAAAACATTTGTTTGAATGTAACACACAATACATATGATGTATTTGGTTTATACTCTTGCAGAATTGTTTTCATGCTATTTTCACAATTTTTCTATTTGTGAGGGAGCAAAGATAAGTATAATGTATACCACTTTGAGAGGAGAGAAGTAACAAGATCTTTTCTAGTGGCGTCGTGGTAGCTGAAGCATGGTAGTCTTGCCACTTCAGGCATTTTTTTCCCACCTCTCTCTTTTTCTGTTTCACTAAAAAACTTGATAGTAATACAGATGTATATATTTTTCTTGTGGTCCTGGATAAAGACTCCTGATGAATTTCAGAGTCTTTGAGAGTAAGGAAACAATGTTGTGTCTCCTTGTTGGTCATCTTTCAGTCTTCCTTGTCTAGCTGAGGGGCAACTGTCAAATGCATAAGTGTTATGTGCAAGTGCTGGCCAAAGCTTTTTATTCACATTGGGAATGGAATTGGGAATTTCTAAGTTGAAATTGGATGAATGAAAGTCCAAAATTGCTCAAAAGGCCCAAACTTGTATTCCATAGTGTGCATAGCCATTTCAGGCATCTGAAGTATATGAACAGTTTTATTATAGAAGACTAAATCTGTTATATTTCAAAAGTTTTCTAAAGTGCCATATGATACAAATATTAACCCATCTGAAATTTTATTTGTATATTAAGGTCCCAATATTAAAGTTCTGGGAACCAATCTAAACTAGCATTTCCATACTAAAGAGATGCTTTAATGTTCCTGCTGCAGAGGCTGAAAGCTGTTCAGAAGTTTGATTTGTTGCTGTAGCTGCTGTTATTCTACTAATGCTGTCATACAATGACTGCTGTCCAAGAATTTTAAAGGCTAGTACAAATAATTAGGCTCTTATTTCCATATTTTTCATCCAGATCTTTTTTTTTTTTCTTCAAATGCAGGAGGTTTTCCGTGAAAAGTTTGAAAAGCATAGTCATAATTCTTCTGAGTGTCTGATAGAAGTAAGCCATAGGAGGTAAAATACAATCTTTTAAAAAGCAAAACAAAACAAAAGCAACAACAACAAAACTCTCTCCAGCAATCAGTGCAGACCTAAGTCAGGTTTTAAATTGTTTTTATTTGTTGTTTTAAGGTGTTACTGGTTTTCTTCGTTTGCTGTATATTATGCTCCTTATTTGGCCTTTGGGTGAAAATTGTTGAATGGGAATCTGCTGGCATGATAGAAGTGCATAAAGTATTATTTGGGCAGAGAAAGTACAGGTCAAAGAAAAGTTGCTGATGCAAAGCCAAGTGAAGATGAGACTAGAATAGTGGTGTGATTGTGGAGGATGTGTGATACTTCAAACTCGTGTGTTCTTTAAGAGATAATTATGTGGCTAAAAGGCTCTTGAGGCAAGCAGATTCTACCGCCTTTCCTAGACACTGTTAAGGATGAATGTTTGGAAATATATAGTTATTCATAAAAGAGCTGCATTTTCTTGTTCTTCAAATGAGTGCAACTTGCAAATATTTGGCCTTGTATTGGTACTTTCTCAAATCCTTCTTCATATGATTTACTCTGCTCCCTTGCACATAAGAAGACAAAAACTAAGAAATAAGCAGTATTGTATATTAAGCTCATAAAGAAAACTTGCAATTTTCTCTCTTTTCTAAGAGTTCATGCTGAATCTGAATGATGTCAGATCTACTGAATAACTGTCAATGTACAAGAAAGGAAAAAAAATAGCAGAAACAGCAACAATATGATCTTGTAAGCGATGTATTTGCAATCACGTTTACAAGGAAAGCTGTAACCACTTTTGTTGCTACTGTGTTATGTTGTTAGGGAAAGAATTGGTTATAAAGGAAAATGTGGCACATGAAAGAGAATGACTTGTGTCTACCAGAGTTATGAATAAAAAAAGATGTAATTATGCGCATTAATATCCTCCCCTACTAGAAAACAAAATGGGAAATGACTGACCGCTACAGAACCAACACAAAGAGTTTGCAATTATTTGGAGCATTGCTTTCATTCCATAGGGCTGTGTTCTTCAAATAACCCTCTCGGACATTTCTTCTGAACAGACTGAAACTTTCCCTCAGTCAATGAGTAATCGTCAAAGGATCGGACCCCTCACAACACATCTACCTGTGCACAATGTAATAGAGTCTTTGTCTTTGCTAGTTTTGGACAAATGCATCCCACAAACTGACCTCCTATGTCCCTTTTAGTTTCTAGATAAAACGAGGTTTTAAGTTCAGCCTGACAAGGGCACACAGAAGAGAAAAACAAAGCACAGCAAGAATTAAATATCTCATCTGAGATTCAGCAAGTGTCCTCTAAAGATAGTCTTTAAACGCAAAAAAAAAACCCTTGAATTGCCATTTTGAAGATAGTTTTTATTAATATGTATCTACTTTCTCATTCTGACACAGCAGACTAAGGCCTGTCGTTTTCTTCTTATGGGCTGTTCTGTTACCTCAGTGTTCTAAAATATAAACTTGTTTTAGATTTAATTGGAATCCATTAAATATTTTTTTTTCAGTAAGTGTATGGAGTTGGAAATAATATCCATGATAAATAAGACATATTTATAATTTTCTTTGGTTTTCCTGTGCACAAAAGATTTTAGATAATCCGCTGGACATACACCTTTGGGCCAGAATAGTGTGTCCCACTTCTTTCATAAATTTCTCTTCTGCTTTTGTGGAGAGCTTGCCCGCTAAAAATAAAAAAAAAAAAAAAGAGATAGACTAGATAAACATCCCAAAAATCAAAGTATTGTTAATATCTCAGCTGGGTATGTTTGGAAGCTGCTTGAAGAGAAGAAAAGGGTCATTTCCCTTTCCTGCCAAAGGGAAAATTTGATGCGAAGGAACTCACCAAATTAGTGAAATAAAGAAGTCTTTCTTGCACTATATGTGGGAGGCAGTTGTCAATGTAGGAACCATATTCTCAGCAGTATATGTTCAGCTAAAGGAATATTTTCTTGTAACAATATCAAATTAAATAGGACAATTAAAAATCTTAAGTGGGATAGCATGAAACTGAAAGTATTTATTTACTCTAATGGCGTTGGATATTAACACTTGTATCTCCTGTTTTGTACCTTCAGCAATTCCATGTGAAATTCGTTCATCCAAAATTTGGGAATTTGATATCTCAAATACTTACAGAAAAGCACATGATTTTAAGAAAACCATTGCTGATCATTCCACAGAACACATCTGCTACAGACTTTACTTAAAGTACACTCCAAGACAGATGTTCAAAAGAATGTATTTTTTCTCATTGTTTTCCCAGCCATCATTCTAGTGAAAAAAAATTATACAGTTACAACAGATGCTTATATGGCTTCTGACAATTCTTATATTAGTCACAACATTAGTTTATTGCCAAAATCAGATTTACTAACTTAATGCTCTCCAGTAAAGGAAGTAAGCTGCTGTAAGGGGAATAGCTTTAATTATTCCTGGATTCCAGACAGGAGAATGCCATAAGGTATTACACTTAGGAGGGCAGTCAGAAGTTAGAGTTCTCAGAAATTCTAGGTTGCATTCCAGTTATTTTAATTTACTTTAGGTTACAGGACTATAAATCTGTTTCAAAAGTTAAGATAGGAGGTATAGAAGAGGACATTCAGCTTGGTTAAAATTCAGAAAAATCAACTGCCTTAGCTGGAGTGTGATCCTATGCACGCTACAATTCGGTTCACTGATTCTTTCCCTGTTCCATCGTGATTAATGAAGGTAATGGATTTTTTTCTCCTGCCAGTGGTTAATGCTTCTCTGTGCTGTTTGTGGTTGTTGTGTTTGTTGCAGCAGATTGTTGGGAAGAGGTTCGGCCGCAGATTCATTCTTAGACTGTTTTAGAAGGACTTTACCATCTGGTTTGTTTTGTGAAAAGTACTTCTCAGATCTGCAACACCGTTGAACCAGTCTGTGTCTCTTCTATGTTTCTGTTAAGGAGAGGAAGGGTTTAGGAATTGTTCCCTCAAAGTTTGTTTCCATCACTATAGATGATAGTGCAGGTTGAAAATGCCTTGGTCACTGCTTCCCTTCCCACATGTAAGGAGTAGGCATTTGGGGGCAGTAGGAGTCAAATGACTCATTTTAACTGAATCATAATTACATACTGGCCACAGTAACAACAATTTGTTTTTCCGTGTAAAGAGTGGCTTGAGTTAAAGCCCTAATGTCTCCTTGGGCATGCAAGTAATACTTTTAAGCCATTGCTGTCAGTGACATGGATTACTTCCTCATTTCTCTTTGGGGAATCAATGCCTCCAGTATAGACTAGGTCTAATTCATATCAGTTAGACCTGGATGGTGAGACATGGCCTATTTTTAAAGAGTATTTCAGGCTGCTGTCTACACCAGTGATTCAGACAGTGCCAGGGGATGTTCCTGGACACTGGAACTCAACCATTCCTTCATTTCCTTTGCTACAGCTGTCTCTGGATGACTTCTGGCCAAGGCTAACTCTCCCAAATATCCCTGAGCAGAGTCTGGAGCTCAGTGTGAGCCAAGGCAATTTGTATGCAGCTATGCTGTTGGGGAGGATAAGAGAATTCAGTAATACGGATAGGGACTGCTGTGTGTCTCTTGGCCTTCATGCTGCCAAAAGGCACATTTGAGGTCCTGAGTTTACTATAGAGGTATGGTACATCTGCAATACTACATCGTACAGAACTTATTTCTTTAGTGAGCTTTTAGCTTCAAAGGAGCTTCAAACCTTGTTTTCAATTCCTTCTTTTTTACTGATGATAAACTCAACTGATCGTAGTTCCAGCTCATGTGTTAAGGAAGATGAACTACAAATATATTTTTGCTTGTGTTTGCTTTTATTTAAAAGATGAGAAATGTATGTTGAAAGCATGTGAGTATGTTTTATTTTGTATCTTAAAAGCTATGTTTTGCATGGTTAATCTTAGATTGCAGTGTCCAAAATAACTATAGAAATGAAACCTACCTCTCAACCTTATGTTTAACTTTCAAATTAAAGTCAATATAGAAAATTCATTTATTTCAGCAGGGCAGCTGAGACCACAGTCTGCAAAATCCTTTTTATACTTGACTGTAGGCTCCACCCTTTAAACAATAGGCTAGCTTTAAACTGAATTTTTCACTGCACAAGTCTCTGCACTTAAATGGCAACACTAGCTTCAGCAAGAAACTCATTTTACCCCCAAAAGCTCCTTGTGCAAGGATCCTTTCATTCATAGTTTGTGAAAGTCCTTTTTCTGCTGCCTACTGGAGAGAAATCTAAACAACAGGTCTGAAGGGACAGCTCCCAAATGTAGTCATAACCAGGAGTGACTTAAAATAGCTTAGAAAAAAAAAGAAAAGCAGTTTCTCCTCATCATCTCTTTTTCTTCTAATCAAATTTTGTCAGGCACATTTACCAGAAAGTTCCAAAACTCAGGCACAGCACGACATTTCCCTACCTCACTCCTTTCCTTTCCGTAGGCCTTTTACCCCCAGCGGTTGTTGTAGCTGCCAGCTCTGTTCAATTAACCTCAACAGGAATGCAGTCATCCTTCCATGGTTAATCCTGTTCAGGATTAATGAACTGTGCTTTAAACTGAGGGAACTGCTAGTAAAACTGAGGTGTAATTTTCTTAGAAAATTGTATACTACTAATTAATGAAGAAGGTCATTTTAGGACTCAGTGAAATCAAGTTTAACTGGAGAAGAAAAATCCGAAGAGAATTATGTGCACTTCTTTTCACTGTCCCTCTCCCTGTGCAGATATTTTATTATCAAACACCTTTTATTGTGACCTCTGTCAGGTCACCACCAAGGCAGATCACCAGGAAGCATGAAGCAGAAGCAGCAGTGAAATGAGGCTGAAGTAGAACCATTTGTTTCTTCATCTTTTGTTTCCAAGTGATTAACACCGTATACAATGATGTGATTCATTTCAGTATTAAGAAACAGGGTCTGGTCAAAATAGGGACTTCTTTGCTTCTCCGGTTACACACCAAGAAAATCCCTGGTATTTGGCTTTCATGCTGGAAAGTTTGCAATCATTCCCT
The DNA here is from genome assembly GCA_013389825.1 of Crypturellus undulatus. Taxonomy (NCBI): domain Eukaryota; kingdom Metazoa; phylum Chordata; class Aves; order Tinamiformes; family Tinamidae; genus Crypturellus; species Crypturellus undulatus. Next base: position 450,609 of record VWPW01012710.1, read on the forward strand.
TTTTCTGCTGTGTTTGTTCTGGACATTCAGGCTTAGGGGATGCATTAGAAACACTTGTCCTTTCACTTTCTAGATAGCAAATAGCAGTGAGGATGGAGACCGAAGCAAAGGGAAACAAAATGAAACTTTGTCAGAACGTCACTACCCAGCCAGGACAGGGAAAGGAGCAAAAAGAGAAAAAATAGGTGAAGACCTGATGCTTTAAAACATGATCAGAAGGGTCACCGCATCAAAAATTTTCAAATTCTTTTCAAATTCTTATGTATCAATGAAATACACAACATTCACCTAGTCATTTAGATCTTTTATATGAAAAAACCTATTATATAGGGTATTTAACTTTTTAAAGCAGGCAGTCATGATTAGGATATTCCTTTTCCTTGTAAGTTCAAAAAATATACTTTTGACTTTCCAAGTTAAAAATATCCATTAGGGACAGACTATACGTATAAAAATAGATTGTATCCAGGTTTTTGAATGTAAAACAAAATCTAATGACTCAAGTTTTCATAGTATGACACTGAAAGGATTTTCTGTGCAGTATATCACAATGGCCCAAATATCAACGAACCACAAAATATGCAAGTTTGTTTTCTGCACATCTAAAGGCAGAGAAGCCAATGCTTTTGAATTAAAGTTCCTCCAAAAATGTTTTAAGTGCCAGATCCAACAATGTACTAACAAACACACATGCTTATGTTTAAGCAGATGAGTACAGAACGTCAGCCAAGCACAGAAAAAACTTACAATTTTTTTTGAGACAGTGCATTGTTTATAATATACTCCACTGTTATATTTATAGATCCAAAAGAAATGATATATTCTCTTCAAATAGAGGACATACCATATGTCTTCTCTCACAGGGGACATGGTAGAAGTTTTAAAGCAGCCTAAGGGAATTGGGCACCCAATTCCTAGCATCTTTGTATTATTCTGAGATGGTTTTTGCAGATGACACTGCATCAAGCATCCGTAATGGAGTTGTTTAGGCAGGTTTGTCCTAAGCAACCCAGAGAAAAGGTTTTTACTGTTCTAAGTTCTTAAAGTGTACTGAAATATTTCATATCAATTTCTTCTTGGCAAAAGAAAGAGTATGCTCTTTTTTTTTTTCTACATGGTCTCACGGGCCAAATGCTCAATCCTTTGATGTCGTTGGCAAAGACTGATTTAAATGAGACCAGAATTCATGGACATGTGCTAAATCAGATATTTTTAAATGTATGCCACTTGAGACTGCGGAAGGAATAATAAGCTCATAAATAGTTGCTATCTGTTTTAAGTCAAAGAGCACTTTTCTCTCTGTGGCTCTATTTATAGTTTCAGGATAAGAAATTCTTATGCTTAGTAGCAAGAACTGATGAGTGAGACTTTCACATACTGAGAGAGAAGAAAAACATGAGTTGACTGTAATTTTCTGCATCTTTAGTCTAAAGAAAATTCATGAATCTTGTAGCTGGGATATAAAATTAATCCTGCTTAGTTAGGAAGACCTTAATTAAACACTTGCAGTATTCCACTTGAAAAACTTTGGTGCTTGTAGTACCCAAAAAAGTCACTTCTCACTATTTTTTTTTCATTATCTTTTTCTTCTTAAAACAAATCTTTGATCTTGTCAGTAAGATTATTATTATTATTATTGCATTTTAGTGTTTATGCTATCTCTATATTAGGACCAAGAATACAAATGGATTATTGTGAATCCTGAAGTGTTCCCATTTTTGCTGCTGGAATCCAGCTTCATACAATATTAGCAATCTGCTTCTATGTCAAAGCCAAACAGTGACAGTTGCAATAATGAATATTTGCTGCAGGACACGGGTATGAAAATAGCACAGTGCTGTAAGCCTGCGTCACCAGGAACAAATCTTCCATTTCACTGTGACTGAATTTGCAGGCTTGATTTTAGATCATTTATTACTGAAATAGTTCTTAAGACTTTCTCATAATGTAATGCTAAGAAATGCTGATTCAGTCTTCAAGGCATCAGTTCAAATCAGTTCTTCTGCTTTTTGGATTTTTAATCCCTTATGCCTTTAATGAAATGCCCTGTATTTAGGACAGCAAACTCTGTATAATGTTCAACACTGTATAATGTTCAAAGAGATACATGTTGGTTAGTTTAGGAGGACTGGTGAGAAGATTTGAATTCTCTGTTTGTGAACCTAACTAACAACCTTCAAAATGTTTCCACCTTAATTCCGGCAAATGTTTCTAATATATATGGGGGACAGCACCTTTGCATCTTTAAGCATGTCATGATTTTTCCATTGTGAACTTGGACTCAGGGTTGTTTTCTTGCATATTTTGATCCGATTAGTGCATTTGCATTAATGGAATATGCAATGTATTAAAATAGGCCATACTTTGAAAGTATATGAGCAGAATACATGCTGTGAACACTGATATTTTTGTTAGGGGAAGAATTAGTTGAAGTGTGCTGGTGACATTTACCATTTTAGTTTAATTTTTATGTACAATGATGCTCTCATGCATGTATTTTAAAATACCCCCAAAATGACTAACATAATTGACAGTATTTTCTTTTCACTTTAATATAATTGCATAGTGAAATACAAGATCACCGTCCAAATAGGAGGTCAGATATCTGAAGCAGAATAAAATCTGCAATTATCTAAGATTTTTATGGTTCATTGCCCCAGGTTTTCCTATGTGTGGAACATAAAGAAATGATGATCTGTACTTTTCTTAAGGCATCCTGACCCTTGCACTGCAAAACTGGTAATGGTCACTGATGTATGGATCTAATTTCCTGTAAGATTAGGAGGAGTACCAACCTTGCCATCAATCCTTAGAGAATATTAATGCTTTTCTTTTTCTCTTTCCCTTCCCTTTCTGCTGCTGTCTGCCCTCTGCCTTCCTTTACACAATGAAAATTTGTTGGCTAGCTCTACTACTGTATAGTAGTCCAAGAATAAAGAAACTCAAGTTTTAAAATGCTGCTGGGAGAGGGCTTTTAATAAAAATAATTTCACTGTTGCAACATTGAACTGAAGAAAGCCAATATCAACACAGCCTTTCTGGAACGGGAAGGGAATGACTAGTTAAATGTGCAATTTTGTGGACAGATCTAGAAATGCTTCATTCAACTCATCAGTTTCTCAACACAAAGCTGAATGTTTCAAAATAGTATTATTTTTCTTTTGAAGCATTATTGTTGACCAAGAAAAAACAAGAACAGAATGTTCAGCAAGAAAGTGTTGTTCATTCAGCAACAGTGCTCATGTCCTCAGTACATTCAGGGTATAACCACCTCTGGAATCACTCTGAGGGAAAAAAAAAATATTTTAATTAGACCTTGATTGGGGAGCATACATTTTCTGTATGCTTTAATGCCTGACAGTATGATGAATATTCATTTCATAAATACAGCTTTTTGTTTTAAGAATAATAATTTTCAAAAACCCCTTTGGAGTATATATAGAAACATAACAAAACACACATATCATAGAAATCCATAGGACGGGAAAGGACCTCAAAACTAACCTTTATAATCCTCCACTAACTGAAATGGGATCATACTTGTATTTTTTCCTGAAAATATTTGTTCAGCCAGTTCCAAGTCCTCCAACATGCAATATTTCATAATCTCTGTATTCTAAGGCTTTAGCAGCTTTAATATTAGAAAGAATTTCCTGATGTCTAATCTGAGTATCTGTTGCTATAATCCAATAGTCCTTGTCTATTCAGAGGGATTAGGGAGAAGAGTCTACTGTCTTATTTTTAGCTACATTCTACAGATTTAGCTGTTGTTAATATTAACCCTTCATCTTCCATATTCTTAAATGAACAATACCAACGTTTAGAGCATTTCTTTCAATAAATTTCTTCAGCATTTCCCAGCCTGGGCCATGTTTTCTGAACCTCTGATTCATTTCAGCTTCCCACCTTGCAATTCCTCCCCAGGTTCCTCTCCATTTGGTTTGCAGTTGTAGTTGTTGCTGAAATTACTATCAGTGAATAGTTGATTTGATATTTGCAGTCCATAGACCTTCAGTGCTGATTAGAGGAGAAAAAGTGCTTCATAAATCTTTCACTTAGCACTTTCAATATGATGAAGTCATAATCCCTTTTTCATAATACCCCTATAGTATAACTGATCTATGTTGACCTTGTTTTCCATTATTGACAATGTTTTCTGAAAAACCCGCACTGGAACTTTCTTCATTCTGTTTCAAAATATCAGATTAATCCTACTCAGTGTGGATTCCTGCAATTGTATTTATAAAAAGAGCTTCTTATTTTCTATAGACTGTTTCTCCAATGTGTTATGATTGTTTTGAATCATACCTCTCAGTGTGATTTCACTTGCTCCCACTTTGCTCTTGTCTGCTAATAGGCATGTTCTTCATTAATGAAATTGTTAAACAGGATTAGTCTGAGCCATACCTCTGCAGGCATCATTTATTGTGTTCTTCCAGCATCACAAGACATACTGGGATCTACAAGTCGAAGAATACTTATTTATTTTACCTATTCTAATAGATGACAATAGATAAAGCGTATTACAGGTAGAGCATACTAACAGTAACATATGAAATAATATCTGAGCTATTTGCATTGGTAGCTACCTAAATCCAAAAGTATCCTCAATAATGTAACTAATAATTCTTGTAGGAGAAACTGCTGCTCAATATATTTAAAATGGCAAAAGCACTACAAAGCTTTTCCTCTCCAAAAGGGCATGACTGCATCTGTCCCTCGTCTCCTTCTGTCACTTATTTTCCATCTTCTCTGCCACCTCAGTGCTAGATCTTAGTCCTGTACCCTGATAAGTACTTAACTACTAGAGAATATTGACATATAATTTTCTCTTTCTCTGGCACTGAAGAAATATTTAATAGGAAATAAGAGAGCCTCAGTGGAAGAAACAAAGAGGTGAGAATGTTATGCTCTCCAGCCAGATAATCTGTGTGCAGGGCACTTGGACACCAAAATGTGATGAGGAAAGGTCTGTGGGAACCCTGTAGGAGTTAAAACTGTCAGCTTCTTGTTGCTGCTAGGGCTTAGATGGCATGTCCTCGGCAGAGAGGTAGGCCTTGTCATGCTTACCTGATGGAAACAAAACTTATCTGGAGACTGGAAGAGCTTGCTGGGTTTACTGGCACTGTTGGGCACAGAAACTTAGAAATTAATCATACGAAATACTGTTTATGCATTATTCAGACCACAATCCTACTGTGTGCTTTCTTTCTCTTGGGTTTGAAAACTACTCAAATGCTACTTAGATTCAGGCACTAAATTTCCAAATAGATTTAGGTATGCTTAGAGCTTTTCCTAATATAAAACAGATACACAGAAGTCTTACTGATGTTTGTGTAGATCTCAAATATAGAATTTGTATATTTAATCACTACCATATTAACATGTATTATTAGGATATGTGTAAATATATATGTATACTGCATATTAATAATTACTATTCTTTTAATATTAGTTTTGACTGAGATCAAGTGAAGTGTCAATATTTTACTTTATCTGATATCAAGAACATAAAATTAATTTTAGTTTTGTGAATACAGACTGTTAAAACATTTCGTTGACTACTTAATCAGAGTAAGTATTATGCAGCACTGTGGAAGCTTATTTACCTCTTTAACTGCCTATTGTACTGGTAATTCACGTGATATCTTTTAGTGATTTATCCTTCAGCTGTGCAGTACAACTTAATGACCTATATTCTTAGTTTATGAATTCTGAATTTACTGGGTGCTAGCAGAATGCTGGAATGGAATACACAACATTTTGATACATGGGAATTCTGTATTTAGTAAATAAAAAAAAAATAGAAAATGAAGGTCATATTTAGTTCATCACTGTTTGTTGCTTCTCAAACATGGTTAGGACGTCTGTGTGGTTACAGCATTAGGATGCAAAGACGCAAATATCAAGGGTCACCAACTTCTATTTTGTTTCTCTTCATCTCCTCCCTTTGCCCACAGACGTTGCCACAGGGACACCAGCAATATCAACAACGACAACCGTGGAAATCCGGAAAAGCAGTGTTATGACAACAGAGATCACCTCTAAAGTGGAGAAAATCCCCACAACAGCCACTAGCAGCACCACATGCCCTTCCGTGGAGACGGAGGAAGAAAAAGCAAAAAGACTGCTCTACTGTTCACTATGCAAAGTCGCTGTCAACTCAGCCTCGCAGCTGGAGGCGCACAACAGTGGTGAGATGGAGCAGTGCTTTCTTTCTTCCTTTTTTTTCTTCTTTCTTAAGAGCTCTGCAATTATCTTCCCCTGAATAGATTAGATCTCTTGCAGCAGGGGACAAAGAGGTGGCAGAAAACTGGCAATTACATGGAATTCATTAACTATTAAAGAATAAAAATGACAAGCAAAGAGTCTTTCATAAAGGGGGAAGAAAGGAATTTTATTGCTTGCGAGTTACCAATGTTTTCCCATTTTAGCTTTTGCAGCTTCCAGACCTTACAGAGCTAAGTGACAGCTCATACTTCATTACCTTTGATGTTCAGAGTTTGCATACTTTTGTTTATGGCAACTAGCAACCTGAGTATGAATGCCTTTAGTACTGTGTGAAATCTAACAATATAAGGTTGAAACAGGGAGCATCAGTCAATCAGAGTTCAATGATGAGAGTTAGAATTCTCAGGTACATATTTTTCTATTTTCTTTTTTTTTTTTTCTATTTTTTTAAATTGGCTGAGAGTGATTACTGCTTGAGACTTCAATGGGCAATTGGTTATCTCTCTCTCTCTCTTAAATTTTAAACCTTTTCTAATTAGTAGAGTAAAAAGCATTCATAAGTACCAGTGGTAGAGGGACGTCCTTCACCGCCACTGTTTTAAATATGATTTTCACTGGGTTTACAGTGAGCAGTTTTAAGATATTGAGATTTAATAGGGTAACAGTGACCACCTATACAGTCCTATAACAGTCCCCTTATTTTTGGTGCCAGGGGTTATCCGAGAGCATAGTAAAAAGAAGTAAGAGATAGAAAGATAACCTCAGCTCTGAAAGACAAAAAAAAAAAAGAAATGATATACCTGCACTAAAGTGAGGAAATAATGGAAAAAAAAAAGAAATAACTTTGGCATGAGTGTAGAATAGATTTAAATTAAAAAGGAAATGATAATTTGTTGGTATTCATGAGAAACAAAGCCTAATCAGTTTTGAATACTGTGTTTGCTGTATGCCAGATTTTAACTGGTAGAAATTGAAGTTAATGAAGCTGTAACCATTTAACCTACTTAACGTCGTATTAAGACTATATCATACATTCTTCTGATCAAGATGAGAGCCATTATTGTGAATATTTAGACAAAGGACTTCCAAATTTAGTCTTCTATGCTGAAAAACTGTGCGTATGCTCTAATGCCTGCATGCCTGTAGATGTGTACATGTGGATGCATGTAGTGATTACTACTAGAGCACCAATTCTGTGCATAGTAGTAGTCCATTATTATCAGAGATTACCTGTGTGGAAGTCATTAGTGCAAGAAAGTGTATCCTCTGAATACAGGTGCAGCAACAGAACACTATTGTCTTCTCTCTAACATTTATTTTAATAAAAAATACAAGCAAAGTGTATAGCTCTTATGTGTTCTGGTTTATGACCAGGCCACTGAGATGCATAAGTTGCTGCCAGAAACCTCTGTCTCTTTTTTTCATTCAGGAACTAGTTAGTTAATTACGAATTCAAGTGTAAGCTAACTAATGAATACTGTTTATCAATCCATTCAGGAGGACTACAAATCAAAGCCAACAACATCTTTAATGGGTAAATTAGTCTTCCTTTGCAACTGCAGTTCAGGTCTTATTAGCAGCAGGAATTAATGAGAAATGTCACACCCATTTAACTTCACATCAGGATACCTGACTGTGCCACTACTTATTGGTGTGGCTGCTTTGTTCTAGTGTATTACCCACAGATAAGTAATTAAATAAATATATATTAGATATGACATATTAATACATCAGTATGAATCCAATACAGACAAACACAGTCATGTTCCAAGGATAACACATGGCACCAAGCTGAGGTTCATATAGGGTTTTTTTTTATGTAGAAAAACAAAACTAAGCAGAACAAAACACAATGAATGCAACCAAATTGCCAAAGCTTTTTCTGTTTCCCATTTCTAATGTCTCCAGGGACTAAGCACAAAACTATGCTGGAAGCTCGGAATGGAAGTGGAACCATAAAAGCGTTTCCCCGGGCAGGCGTAAAAGGCAAGGGACCTGTGAATAAAGGAAACACAGGCCTTCAGAACAAAACATTTCACTGTGAAATATGTGATGTGCACGTAAACTCTGAGACACAACTGAAACAGGTACTCAGCTAGCTTGCAGAGTGTGAATCCTTGGCTATTCTTTGTTTTCATGGTGGTAAAGTACCAACACAATCAACATGTGGCAGTGTGACAGTTCACATCTAAATGGAGCTGGCAGATTTTGCTCTTTGCACTTGACCTTTGCGCTGTGTGTTTTGGTTTTGGTATGACTTTGCCTTGCACCGAGTGCATTTCTCTCAAAAGCTCATGATTATACCTTTTTTTTTTTTTTTTTAAGAATTATGGAATCTCTGAGTTGCAACACGTTACAACTGCCTTTAGCCTACTCTAATTATCGTGAGCTGATAAAGCCTGCCATTTAGTGTGCTGCATGCTATCCGCCTTGACAAAGATGTGGAGGTGGATGCAACAAGTATTTTCAGAGAACGCTGAATAACCTGCTTAGAAATGTGGGATGGATAAGATTTTTAATTTTTTATTATCAGTGTTGCTCTGTAACTGAGAAGCATGACCTCCAAGTTGCAATTACACTACGTTATATTCAGTCATTCTTCAGATGAACAAAGCCTTTGTTCTGTAAAACACTTTTAGTTTAATTCCATGTGCCTTTTGGAATTAAATACTTGTAAGAAACTTTACAGGAATGAAGATAAATTCTGTAATGGACAATAGCAATGTTTGTCTTATGTTTTCAGAAGAAAAAAATGTCCAATTCTTTCTTCTGCCTTTGTTCTTTTTGTGAGAACTCTTTTGAGAATAAAAATCAAAGTAAAAAAAATAGTTCTGAAAAAGTCCCTTACATCTAGTATGCAATAAAATCTGTATAGAAGGATTCTTGTAAAATTTAATAGATTTTATGAAGAAGATAATGGACTTTGATTTTATTTCACTGTCAATTAGTTTGATATTTAATCATCTTTCAGATGAAATCTTTAAAGTATCTCTGAGCTCCTTATGGGCTTAAAAATCTCATCCTTTTTATTTTTTTGAATAGGGGATACTGCATTTCTAATGTTTGTCCAAAAATTTCTATCAGTGGTGGTTTGAGTTTGATAGGTGCTTTACAGAGATAGGGATGAACTTTTCAAAAGCTTCTAACTTTGACCTTGTTCAGGTGCTGCTTAAGTTAACTAACTAAGGTGGGAAACACACTGACTGCAGTGGAAGCAGGGTTGAACTGAGCACTTCTGAAAATCAGAGTCCTAGATTCACAGAGGAGTTATTCAAAGTGGAACAAACTAAGTTTCCATTAATTACCAAACTAGTCAAAGTGATGCTGTTGCGGAGGCAATAGCCTTCAACACTGGGGCACCTTAAAGCAGAAGCTGAAGTGGTCTGTTAAGGAAATAATGCTCATCATTGGTTTTTTTCCATATATTCTTTTTAACAGCACATAAGCAGTAGAAGGCACAAAGACAGAGCTGCTGGGAAACCACCTAAACCTAAATACAGCCCTTACAACAAACTCCAAAAGGGAACACATCCTTTAGGGGTAAGCCAATATCCTCCTTATTCACAAAACCCTTTTAGAAAATGTGAGTGGAAAAAACATTTAAGATGAAAGGGGTAGTTTAGGTGGTGGGAGTGTCTGCATGAGCCCATAGAATCTATGTGAGACGTTTATTTACTCTGATGGGTTCTGGATTACAATCTGTACATGCTTGTTTTGTAACTGCACTGAACAGCCTCAGAAAAGAGTCTTGTTTCAGCAAGAGCAGAAAGAAATATCCAGATGCTAAACAGGATCATTCCAGTTTCCATTAAACACAATAGTGGTGAAATGACTAAATAAAACTCTACAAACATAAAAAAATCTTCAATTCTACCCTAATTTAGAAAACTACTCAGATAACAATTGAAACAATTAAAAAGAAATCTGTCTTGCAGTTCATTCCACTGGGCTTCAGCATGGTTCTCGTCACATTCCCAACTGCCAGGCTAAGCCTTCTGAAGCACAGTTCTTGTTAGCTTCAAAGGATGAAAATGAAAAAAATAGTTTACTTTTTAATAAGAATCCTGTTAGGATTCTGCCATTAGTCAAGAAACAGCTTATATTGTGGGTTGGAGAGTGAAGCATGTGTCATTTATCTCCATCAGATAAACTGTGATTTTTGTGTGTGTGTGGCATGTGGTTTTGTAAGGGTTTACCGAGGGTTCTGGCAGGGGGAGGGTGTTGACTCATTGGCCTCATACAAATCTTCCACTCACTCATTGTCCATCCTCCTTAAGAGAGGCAGAATTTTGAGCTCTTTTCTCTGAAAACCATTCTCTTCTCGTTCAACTAGCACTTTTTTTTTTCATGGCAACAGAAAATCTGTCATTTTTGGGGCAGCCCTAATGTGTGGCATATTTATGCATCGTTCAGTTGGGTAGGCCCTTTCCCAGATGTTGTAACACTCTATATTGCGCTGTTCTGGCAGACCCGCTAGTAAGGAAATGACCCCACTGGGTTTTTCAGTAATACTTCAGGGAGACCAAGGTCTCCGACAGATATAAACTATTCTGAAAGGAACAGAAAGTATATAATTAGGAAAGTAGGATATGGAATAGCTACAGCCTTACTGACAGGTTTATTATTCCTTTGGGGAATTCATTGTTTCCCAAAGGATAGAAATATCTATAAAATGACTGTTGTTGTTACTGTGCGCGCAGTAATCTATTCACTTATTTTTGTAGTGGTGATTTCTGAGAACTCCACTCAAGGCCGTTCAGTTGCGCAGAGCAATAGCACAGGGAGTGCGTTTCGCCTGCTCTCGCACTCCCCGAGTCCGCACTGGCACAGCCCACGATCAAGCTGGAAGGGAGCAGAGGGGCAAGAGATATTTAAAGGGGAGAGAATGCCTTAGCAATAAACTAACAGATATGTGTAGCTGAATAGAGGATACACTGAAAAAAGAATAAGAGCAGTTCTCTATTTCATTTTTTGCTTTTGAACAGAAAAAAGTACCAAAATTGCTGTCACTTCAAATGCATATGACCTAGCAACAAGCCAGAGATGTGCTAATTTTACTTTGATTATAAATATTTTTGATGAGCTCTAGACTTTGCTAACTTTAACTCCCCACTATTTTTTTCAAGTCACTTATTGTTCCTTTATTCATTTCACTGTAAATCAAATGAATCTTACTTCTTATTTATTTATTTTGACTTGTTGTATAGTACTTGCAGAGTGATTTGAAATGAATACACATTGTACCATATATGCTAAATATTATTGGTTCCATACTGTCCTGAAAGATGAATCAGAAACATTTTAATGTCTAACTTCATTTGTAGTTTCTGATTCCTTAACTCCAAAATAAGGTTGCGTATGTCTTCTTATATAAACAATCACCTAAGATCTTTACTCTTCATGCCAAAGTTCATCAGCATTACCAAAGTTTTTTTTCAGGAGAAATTAGAAAAAAGACGTTCTACATTTTCTTACTTTCCCTAGAACAGCAGCTTTCCAATGCCATTTTCAGTATGACATTTATAATGCTTTGTCCAGTCTAGTTATGTGTTTTTCAGAGAAAAATGCTTTATGAATTCCCATGCTACAGTTTCACAGTTTAAGAAATCTTGTAATGCTAGGACTTATTTGGGTCATATTTGACTTCTCTGAAGTGAAATGGCTCTGATGAAATACATCCCAGACCACAGAAGGAACTCATTTGGAGGTTTTTTGGTACTTTTGTGTGCGTGTGTGTGGGGGGGGTTGTTTGTTTGTTTGTTTTTACTGTCTGTTCTAACAAAGGGTAAAAAAAATGTTTACTAAATAAATATTAGGGAGAGAGGAACAAATAAAATATTCAGAGAGTGAAGAAGAAAACTTGGATCAGTGGGTCTAGCACTGATCAAGAGAAAGATAAGATCATTACTTAACATACATGCAATGAAGAGATTTATATCTAACAACCATATGTCCTCAGTTAAGAAAAGTATGGAATTTGGTCCCCTTTGAATGTCTTTTCCAGAGCTTTAAAAGACCATGAGGCCAACAGAGTTGCCAGTATACATCTGGCTGGCAAAGGAACAAAAACCTTTTGGAATACACTGATAATGTAATGCTGAGTCTTGCCAGGCGATTCCTGTCTTTCCTTTCTAACTATTCACTCAACAAGCTACTGTTAAGTGGAAAATATCAAACTGATGTAGAGCAAGATAATTATTTGAAAACCTTCTCATTTCAAGGATGAGCAATTGGTCTTTTCCTGTGAGTGAAAAGTGTCCATACTTAGATTGGGATGAACCATGTCACTTATGTGTTCTTGGGAAAGGACAGCAGCTCATCCCAGGACATGAAGCCCGCCTAAAGTCTGACAGAGCCAGTCTACTTTGTCACTGGGTGAAGTCTATATCCTTATCTCAGAATTATAAAACCAGAACAACAAAGTTATTCAGGCTCCTGACTTTTCATTAGAAAATTAAATCCCATTGTAGTCTACAGAAATATGTGTAGACTACTGTGGTGTTCATTTGCACACATACTAAGTGTAAACACTCTAGACACAAATAATAATGGAACTCTGTGAGCATTTTTAATTAGTCTTTGGTATAATAAAACATACTTGAGATTGTGTTTGAGATTTTTTTTTCTCCTTGGAAACCATAAATGATTTTCTAAACTGTATTTGGTATTGCACAAGGCCCATGTTATACAAGTTTTTTAAAGTAAAAGCTCCAGTGATTAGTTACAAAATCATAGTTTCACCCCTTCTCAAGTGATATAGACAAAAGCTTTTCGTGACCATATTTTTTTGCATATCTGACACTTTTGCACTGTCTTTGTATGAACAAATAGTATCTGTGTGGAAAAGAACTTCTGAAGACAGAGCAAGACAATGTAGGGCAGTGCCCATAGATTTTACTACCTGTTTGAACGCTTGAAAAGTTAGGAGATTTTCACAACTTGTGCAAGTTAAGCTTTTTGAATTAATTAGACACACGCTAATAGAGAGCAGTTAACTGGAGATTTTAAGCAGAACTTGCATCCTAGCAATAATAAAAACAAAAGTATCTTCTTAGTCATAGCAGAGAATAGGATGCGTTTTCATTCTGCTCTGATCATTATCATGACCAGATAAAGGTCTCTAATTGATGGCTAATTCGTTCTTATTTAATTCTTGCAGGGTAGCTTTACTTTGGTGCAGATTTCCCAGCTCCTCTTTAGGTTTGCTTTGATTTCTCCTCTCATAGTAAATTGTAAGTCTCAGTGATTAGATGTGAGCCACAGCCAAACAAATATTGAAACACTTTGTCCCATCCCAAATCCTGCTCCCTTTTGTTCAAAGCGCAGGAGATCATCTCTCCTGTCCCAACCTTGCAGCTCAGAGTGTCAGTAACCAGAGCAAGGCCTCTCTTTCTTGATTTTCCACTTACAGAATAAGTCAAGCTTTCTGTCATGTAGCTAATATGAACAAATTATCTCTCTCTCTTTGTTTGTTTTCTCTCTTCCCCACAGGTGAAGTTAGTATTTTCAAAGGAACCTTCAAAGCCGATGGCTCCGCGTATCTTACCAAATCCGCTAGCAGCTGCAGCAGCAGCTGCTGCTGTGGCTGTGAATTCCCCTTTCAGTCTTCGAACAGCCCCAGCAGCCACCCTTTTCCAGACTTCAGCACTTCCTCCAGCACTCCTACGACCAGCTCCAGGGCCTATACGGACCACCCATACTCCTGTGCTGTTCGCTCCTTATTGAACTCCAAACAGGAATTAATTGTACTGCAATAATTTTTCAAATCAAAGCAAACAAACAAACAAACGAACAAAGAAAATGAAGAACATTGAACTATGCAGTGTTTATTTATAGTTTAAAGTATATATGAAGAGCCAGGACTTTTGATAGAGAACTGAACAAATTCTAGAAGGGGGAATGGGCAGTATTTTCTCCAGATGAGAGCATTCCTCTGAGTATTGATCGTTTTAGAACTGATCTCCAGCATTGACTTGTAGTGACATATAAAAAAAGCCTTTTGACTGTGCTTTTTGGCACATATTTCCCTGCAATGTCTTTCCTGCTTTATGAAACAACTTACAAATTTGTCTAAAGGGCATTAACTGGTTCCAATGTACATAAAATACTTTATTCTGTAGATTAAAGAAGGAAAAAAAGAAACACTGTGAATAGTAGTACCCTTACCAATCCTCCTGCCAAATCAGCAGTTACTGGGTATTTATCTGAACAAAAGTAGTTACAATAGATGTCTTGTAAAACAGTAGTATTGTGTCTCTATCTATGCCACTAGGTTTCTAACTGAGTTGCAAAAGATAAAATGAACAAATTATGTCACTTACCTTGGTACGTAGTCGAAAATGATGACAATAATGTTGAGCTGGTGACTAAAATGGATTTCCTCACTTGCAGAAGAATGGGCATGAAGATAATCTGTGGTTAGGACAAAGTGAATTATAAAGAAGATATTGTGAAAAAAAAAGAGAAGTAAATCCATATGCTGTACACCGAGTAGGGCAAATTTTTATTTAGCTGAGAACATATGTGTACAGTGTGTGTAAATCCAAAAGGTGTAATACATACAGGATTTGTTACTGTTTAAGGCATGCCAGTGGACAGCAAAAAAACATACACTCTTTTAATGAAACAGGCATGACACTTCAGTGTTGAGCAGAGAGAAGACACAAATGGGTTACTCAAAGTCATAACTAGCAAATGAAAACCAAGAGAGAAATCCTGGCCTCATTTAAGTCAATATAAGGTTCCCCCTGACTGCAATGTAGCCAGAATTTTATCCCAAGAATGGCACATGTTTTTTTTATATCATACCAGTGGGATTGTCTGTAGATACAGGTAACATATTTTTGCTATAGGGTTAGTCTTAGAAACAGATCTATTCTCTTGTTTTATTTCCTGCTGATGTGATATAAAATGTTTTAATATACATATAAAATGTAAACAGCAACACATGAGATACATATTATGAGATAACTGCACATTGTGGGTTTGGAGCAAATACAATCTTTAGGATTTGAAGGGACCCTTGAATTCTGTAGCTGACCTTTATGTATGGACAGCTCAAAGCCTTATGCATTTACTGTGAGGCTTAAAGGGGTTGACAGTGTCCCTTTAAAGTAAGATTTATCAGGGGTATATATAGATATATTGTATATATGTTAGAGTAAGAAAAATAACTTATAAACAGAAGATCTACTATATAAAATAATTATATAACCATTGACTTTCACATGTGGGTCATTAAGTGGTAAGTAACAAACAACAGAGAAAAAAATAGACATGTCTTGAATCTGATTCTTGCTGCCTGCTTTTTCCCATAGGGAGCTGAAAAGTATCTATTAATATTTTGGAGTGTGCTGCTGAGTCACATGCAACCACTCTGATGTGTAGCTAACCGAAATGCCTACCATACATTTAGGAGGAATAAAAATTAAAAACATAATTTAAGTTTAGATGGGAAGATAATTTAAAAGATTTTATTAAAATGTAGTAATGCAAAATATTGACCACATGGTTGCTATCTAATACTGCCCGTGGTTAATTTGATCTGTCGCGAGATCTAGAGAATGGGAATATACAGCACTTTGACTTGCAGTTCTTCAGTGAGCCTTCCATATACATTGGTATTTGCCATTTTTTAAACCTCTCTGCATATAGATTTTATAAAAAAATATATATAAAAAGAGAGAAAGAAGAGGTTCCATGGATGTCTGTGTCCAAAGAATTCCAAAGAGATGCATTTATTTATCTACAAGTATTAAAATAAGTTCTATATTATGTATATGTATGTCATCCAGTTTATTTGCAATGTTTGTGCCTTGAAATCAATTGGGCTTTTGGTTGTATTTAATTCACTCCAATGTAGACATAAAGCAACTATGATGATGATTTCAGTGCTGGATTGCTTTGGCCCAATTTCCAAAAAGAGAAGAGTATGGGTAAGTTCCTAAAGCCAAGTTTAGGCACCTAAATAACTAGGGGCTGACATTTAAAAGGGCTCCATACTCTACAGCTCCCAGTAAAGAGGCAGTAAAACAGGCCGGCCTTCAAAGTGTGGACCTACCATTCATGTAGAAGAAAAAGTTTCCACTTATTTGGGTATATATCCTAGTAACATTAAACTTCTCTTTGCAAAATCTTGGCCTTGGGTGTTTTTAAGCCTATTTTCAACCTTCCTCCTTTTTGCAGAAGTTGTAATGCCATTGCCAGCTGTGCGCAAATTCCTTCCTGACCAGGGCGGTGGTTCCTTGCTGTGCTCCGTGAACTGCCACATGTCTCCAGAGCCTTTTGTAATAGTCCATGGAATTAGCGATTTGCTGAATGAGCCAAGGAGAACTGGTGTTCTGGGAAGGCAGACGGGCTGGGGAGGGACTTCCCCCCGCGAGAAGATGTGCAGACTGGAGAAGCAGAGCCCGCTGGCTCCTGGGCACGGCGCTCTGGTGCGCGCGTCCCTGCTGTACATCCTGCTGGGTTGTCGGGGCGCCGTCGGAAGCCGCAGGCTGATCCTCGCCAAAACGTTGTGGCCTGTGGCATGTATGGAGGCACAGTACTAAGGGCAGAATTAACACAAATGTTGCTAGATGTAGGAGTGTCCTTCCAACTACTTACATCAGTTAATTTGCAATGATCCTTTCAGTTGTCTTGGAGCTCTTTTGTCACAGTGCTCTATGGAACAAGTTTTTGTTCACACAAGTCTCTTTTAACTTTCAGCTGTAAACAACAAACTCTATTCTTTTTATGTCTCTTACTCACTACCTAATAAAGGATAAAGCCTAAATGTTAGAATGTATGCTGGATTTTCTATGCCTTGCTCTTTCACCCTCTCATGGCCGGTGACAAATCAACATACATAGGATTTTAGCATGACAGTTTTATATTATGTATATATCTGTATATACTTATATATGTACATATATATATATATATATATAGAAACACACATACATTTATGTACATGTCTATATGTACATGTATACGTGTATGTGTATATATGTATATACTTACATATATAAAAAAGAAAATACTGGCAGAGCGATCTGGGCAAGAGATGCTGCTAATCATGGATTTGACCACAGCAGCTGAAAAAGCAGCTGGGAAACAGTACACACTTTACACCTACCTGTCAATGCACCAATACATTAAAAAAAAAACCAAAAAAGTGCCATCATATTTCATATTACAGGAATACTCCAGGACCAAGAAGAAGCCTAAAGTAGAAGGAAACAGATCATTTCACTCAGGACACTATCACTCATAGGCATGACAGTGTGAAATCAGACTGCAGGGCATGGGGTGGGCATGAACTCAGAAAAGCAAATAGGTTCAGAGATACTTTCTATGCTAAGTGTTAAAGAATGGCTGTTCTATTCTAACCAAAATACACAGTATTTTTGTTGGAGGGATATATACTTATTTTTATGCTATCTGCATTTTTTCCAGCTATCTTTGGCTTTAAACCTTTGTTCTGAAGGTTCATCATTGCTCTGAACCATGAGATTATTTGCCTTCTTGAAAGCTGCTATAAAAGCTGACTTTCAGAGGTCAGTAAGCAAATGATATAAATATAAGCTGAAATGAACTGGAAGGAAAAAAAAAAAGAACTCTCCATGTCAAATAATATTGTATTTGAAAAATATGAATTTGTTTTAAAATAAATTAAAGTTATACATAATTAAAAATGGGTAAATACAGTTAATATAACTAGAAGAATTGCATCTCTCATTTCGGTAGTGGAATGCCACAATTGGCTCTGCATTTTAAAAGATGAAAAGACATTTTAGATACTGAATCAATGTGGCTGTGGGTAAATTTAATGTGTCATTCTCATTATTTTCCAGTTATGTCAGGAACACCATAAGTGAGTGGATTTTCTTTTAGTTGCCTCTTCTTCAGTCTCCAAAGAGTCCATTCAGTCCATTGGCTCTGAAATAACTTCCTCTTCAGCACCACACCTGCCCCTGCCTTCTTCTCCCCATAAATGCATAGTTTTCAGGCTCTCTTCAAAACATCCTGAAAAGTTTCTGTCTTAATGGATTTGAATTTTGGAGAAAAAAAATGTCTATTTTGGACATAAAGCCAATGATGAAGAGCAAGCCACTTCATTCTGGATTTGAAAAGCTTTGTTGGGGATGGCAAGACTCTTGTTGCTAGGTTTGAGGCACCGAGATATGAAGTGTTCGACTGCATAAATTCCTTACAAGTCAGGTGGACTCAGAAACCTAAAATACATATTGAGGATAGTGCTTTCTATTAAGATAGGTGCCTAAGTTTCCACTTTAAAGTGACTTTAGCAGAGTTCAGACCTCAGGAGCAGCCCGCAGGCTGCTGCCCACATCTGCAGCCCACACAGTAGAGTTCCTAGTTAGATGCATTTGAAAATGTTATTTTACACTAACTATTACATAATTCTTCTATATTACATGTGCCCCTGTCTGGTGTCTGAGGCTGTAAGGACCATTACTGCAGTGCCAGCAAACCATAGAAGCTTTGCTGGTGGGATTTGGTGCATGATTGAGAGAGACAGTGAACTGCCAGTAAACACTACCTTACCCAAGTTGAAATCTCAAACACAAGATTTAATAAAGGACAAGAACTTTATGGCCCCTCACATCTACAGGTTTATTAAAATTCAGGACTATTTAAAAGTAAATGTAACTATCTGGAGGATGGTTATTACAGAGCCTGAACTAAAATGTCAGGGGCTGAAAGAATCTGTGCTCTAGACCCAAACTAAGAATACTGTGGAAACCACAATGCTCAACCCCAGGAATCCTGAAAGCAGTCACAAAACTTTCTGATTTTAGTGGAGGCAATTTTTTGCCCTCAGTGCCTGAGGCCTTTTGTAGTCATGCTGTGTACTGCAATTAGGTATTATTCAACTCTGATTCAGTATTGATAAATAAACTTGGCTGAGACGGAAACATGACTCAGTGGTTGTCTAGTTTCCGCCATCAGCTTCATGCTGGGGTGATACTTGCATGGTGGAAAAGCAGAGGAGTAATCCAAGGTAAAGAACTTGGGAGAATAGATAGAAGCCTCTCTCTTCTGTAATGTTCTTATATTGAGCTTGTAAGAAATTAACAAGCTGTGATATCCTTGGTAAAACATAAGGCCCTTGAAGTTTGTGAGATCCTAGCTCTCAAAATAATTCATGTCTTGATAAGGAAGAACCCAGAAGATTTTCTTAGACTTTCATACTTCAGCCCGTTTTTGGCAAAGGTCTTTGCAGTACTGTCAGCACACTGACATTTGTGCTTGTTCACAACCACAGCTGGTATTTGATCCCTACAACTAGAAACAACTCTACATATTAAAATTCATTTGACATTCAATTACTGGAGACAAGACTTTTAAACCAATGCACATATGTCTATTGCTAACAGGTAAGATATCATTTCATCTCATGAACAGGTTGACCTAAAGAAAGGAAGTCTACATTTTTTGGTTTTCATTGCTGGTTGTTTTTCCTTTCATGACGCTTCTTTATTCATATTTTCATCTCTTATAAGATTATTTAATAAGTTAATATGCATTAAGCCCAATAATGGATTATTTAATCAGAGAAAATAAATTAATTAATTAAATAAATGAATAAATAAAAAGCAGCAGAGTTGTAGTAATAGTAACACATTGTCAACAGAGAACACATGTACTACTTTGCTCCCTACCTAGTCTAGTCAGGGATTTATGACACAGTCAGGTCTTTAATCTTTCACAGCTTTCTGCAATATTCTTCTTTTGGGATTCTTCTAAGCTTTAATTAAATGTAAATTTTATTTCTTGTGGTGTTCATTAAAAATAGCTATGCTATTTTTGAAAGTGAAGGCAACAGAAAAAAGAGGATAAAATCATAAATCATTTTCTTACTGCAGCTTTTATTAACAGTTTAGACCTTTCTCTGCTTGCAGCCAGTTGATGGCTGGCATTTGCCATGGGAATAATTCTCACTGAAATTTGTATCGAGTGAAAATTTTCTGTTCAAAACAAGGTCTGCCAAGTGCAAATGTTCTTTGGGGGCACAGCGAAAGAGAAGGTGATAGTATATAGGCAAAGCTAACACTTTGTAACAACTTGTGTGATGTTCCCAAAACTGCCTGGTGGCTTGAGGGGGAGAGGGCTGAGTAACCTCACGGGCTGCGGCTGTGTCCCTTCACTGCACATTCCTGACATGGTCTTTTTAAAGGATTTATAACACAGAAAAGGCTGATTAAAAAGAGAAAAAAATCTTGATTTTAGGATGTTTGTACATGTTTGGAAGACAATTCCACATCCTGAAGTGTCATCTTGCTTTTCAGAGCAATTTTCAATATAATCTTGCCTATGACACTATTGTCAGTCACATCTCTACTTTTATCTCTTTGATACATGAGAACAAAACCATGAAGTTAACTTCTGGCACCAAGTAGGAGCACCTGAGGGGAAAAAAAAAAAACGTGCAATAAACCTCATGTCCAGTCACTTTTACTTATTTTTTAAAATTTGCTTAGATCCTACAGGGTAGCTGAAATGTAGGTGTCAATTAAACATAATGGTGTGTTTCTTTCCCCTAGGAAAAGTTTCTTGCTCCTAACCATGTTTTTCATGGTTTTAATAAGGAGACAGAAAAGGCTGTAGCTCTTCATTCAGTGCTTTGCACCCTAAAATCTATGTTTAGTTAATTGGGCAAAAGTCTGCACACACTTCCTCTCTGTGTGTGCCCTACAACTGTTCTTCTCTCATCCTTCTTCTAAATCACCTTTTGAATCCCCCAAAAGGGTGGTACAGAAGGAGCATTAAAATGAAAGAATCTTCCCCCCAACATATATGTATGCATATTTAAGTACCTCTTTATTCGCTTCAGTAGTATGTTCAAGCATATGAAATAGGTCTTGTGCTACCAGTTAGACTGAAAAACAAGCAGGAATTTATCACTTTTGGAGTCAGATTCCAGTTCTGCATTCAGGCCCTTGCTACAGAATTGGCTGCTCTAAGTGGTGACCATGGAAAGCAGTCTCCCCAACTGCATTGCAGTGCAGCCTTCTCTCCATCTGGAAAAGATTCCCTGTTCACTTCAGGGGCACTTTGCATGGCAGACAAATCATTGGAAGAAAAGTTAGGGCTATTTTTAACTCCTTTGCAAAGGCATGAAATGGTAGGGGTAAAAAAATGGCCTTTTGTATTTTATTGATATCTGTGTTCCAGCTATCTGTCAGGATCTTTGCAGCAGCAGTAAATACATGAGAATATTTTCAGTTCTGTTCCATGAGACAGGATACGATGGATCACTATTCCATGCAGCAGACATTTAATCCAGAGCAGTCTGCAAATCATCTGCTCTATGCTCCCTACACACTATAAACTGTAAATCTCAAGAAGCCTTGAAACCCTCAAACCTACGATGGACCACTGAAGGCAGTGAACATTAAGAGTAACACCAGTGTCCTAATACGGTGAGGTGTCAGAGAATATGTAGGAAAACCTCCCAGTGAGACCTTTGCTAATAAGAGGCCAATAAAAGGTAATGGCCCCTAGTAATTTAATATGCAGAAGTTTGTTCTGAACCCAGCTGTGGGAATGAATTTAATACTCATGAGTATCATGCAGCAAGCAGGAACTGGAGAAGCCAGTCAGCATCCTTGAGTGCTATGGCTCCAGCCATGGATGAGCTTCAACACTGCAGCAGAAGGCCCCAAACCTGGAGCCAAGAAGTTATTCATCAGAATGAGGGAGAAGAAAATGTAGTCCTCACAGGCAATCAGCACAAACCCTTCATTAAGTAAGTGATACAATGCATTTTCAAATTAGCAGGTACTGAAGGCTTCACAGAAATTGGCCCTGATCCATTCATACTTCAGAAACACTGTAAATTTCAATGACATTTTTATGTCCAACAGTAAAGTTTCATGGTCTGACAGTTTGCAGTGGTCATTTTGACTGATAAATAGTCAATATAATATATTTAATTAAAAATGGGTGGAGGGAGGTGATGACGGCTATTATAACTTTGCTATTTCAACTCCCTCAATATCCTGTCTGAAGCGTTTTATAAAAGGTCAGAGTAATCATATACATGGAAATGGTGTGGTGCCAGAAAACAGCTGTATCTGCTCAAAATTAGGTTGTCAGACAAAATTATTACTATTTCAGTGGGGTTTTGTTTATTTGTTTGTTTTTGTTATGCAAGAGTAGATTGTTTGGTCTAGATCAGGCTAAGTATTTAAGATAGCACTCCATAAAATAATTATATTGGCACTTTAAAAATTCAGAAAACAATTTCAAAAGAAACTAACTAATCTAAAGGCTACGTGGATTAAAATGTAAGGAGAATTATTATTGTAAGGAAAGTGAGTAGAAGGTTGTTCCTTCAGATCAAGCTGTATTTGGTTTCACTGGTGATTTTACACAGTGATGAATATGTTGCCTTGACATTTTCTGGAAAAAAAAAGCTAGAAAGGATCCTCAATATAAAGAGGTACGTGATATTTTCCAGAAAGAATTGAATGATCTTGAGATCTGGTATAATAGAAGGCAGATGAAGCTCAATAGGGAAGAGAGGGACAATCAATATTTTGAAACTAATAACAAGTAGCTCTAAGGACTCAGAAGATGGAAGTAGCATGGAAATAGCTCAAGAAGAAAAAAAAATAGATTTCTTCACTATTTATGGCAGTGAGCTGCAAATTTGATATAGTAGATAAAAAAAGGCAAATATGTTAAATGAGATATATTCTTCTTTACATCATGATAAATAAAAACTTCATGTATTGATAATTTTGGTAAGTCATGATCCAGAACAATTAAGTCTTTCTAGAAATGTGTTGACTGAGATGACCTATTAAGAGTAGAAGAAATATAGTAACATTTACTTCTTTGGAATAAGGAAAGGAAGGTTGAGAGGGATAGGATATGTTCCTCATAATGGGAATGGGAACAATGGTAATCACCAGAAGACAGATATTCAAGTTAAAAGGCTTATACTTGTAGTATACTTGTAGAAGCACATGAATAAATATTTACAAACTGACCAGCATGAATTGGCTAGAAATGACAAGATATTTCTAGCTGTTAGAAAACCGAACTAGTCAAAAAAGAAATAAAAGCACTACAGTGGAAGAAAAAATGATCTGTTCTTCAGACGGCCTCCATCCAGATTATGAATGAATCTCTGTGCTGCATTTGCTGTGACTGAATACAGCGCGTCAGTTAGCAGTTCTATGTTGCTTTTGCTCCATGAGTATAATGAGTGTGTGTCTCTCAAAAATGCCAGTGAATTTTCTTGATGACTTGATGAGTGAAGGAAAGAAAATATAAGAAACAGAGGAGTTTGTATTTCATTGGAAAAGAACTTTCTGAATTTTATTCAGGGTCTACGTCACTGATCATATAAATCCTATTCACAGTCATGCTAAAATGACAAAGGAACTAATAATATTCATGTAGAAAATCAAGTGTACTAAACAGGAGGTGGGTGGATATGTATGGTGGTGATTTTTTGGACATTATATATCAGTTGGAACAGTCTATCACATTCCTGTTGAAATAGGATTCAGTATAGTTTTCTTAGACAATCTAATGTCAAAATACATCTATCAAGCTCAGTTGCTAAGCATAGTTCATGCTTTCAAAAATTCAGATAGATAACTGAAAATATTTAACAGTGGTGAAGACAAAAAAAAAATCTAGTTCAGTGAATTCATGAAAGTACATAGAGTTCAGCAACCACACTTTTAATATAGTTAAGCTTCTTAAATATTGCTTGTCTTTTCTCTTGTTCAAGGACTGACTATGGACTCCATGGCTGGGCATCCAAAAGGGGAACAGCGATCTGCAACATAGATCTTGCAACACTCTAAGTGGCTAAAATCAAATTTTAAGGCCTTCTTATTCCTTCTGTGATTTCACAGAGTTTTTATGCAGGCTGCTGAATCTTGTGAATCGAGTGATTCAGCGTATGCCTGTGACTGCTTTGCGTGGTGAGGCCATGTGGTTAAGAACTCATTCAGATAAGCTGCGGAGCTCCCAAAACTTAAGCAGTAAAATAGAGGGCTTGCTGCAGTTCCTGAACAGATCTTAGCCTTTAGCATTCAGTTCAGGCTTTAGATAATAACTAGATAAATAAATTGTCACTTGACATCTGTTCATCCTTATTTTTAAAAATCATATCCTTTCAGAAGTCATAGATTCAGTGCATTCAGGAGAGACTGGATATAAACCTAATTCTTTGACATATTGTGACTGCTTTCCTGTTTTCCATTTAATCTCATATGTTTCTATTAACCAAAAGGGGGTGGTGAGAGGGGATACCCCAAAAACTGGCTCAAAACTCAACAGTATGTTCAGTATGTCTATCAGCTGATTTGGAATAGTCTTCCATACGAACTGTGTTCCAAAACATTTTACAGAATTAAAAGCTTTGTGTGACTACAGCATGAAAACATAATCCAAAATGTCTTGGCTAAAAAAGGAAGCCTTCTGTTTTCCTTACAACTGAAGCCAAAACAATTTTAATTTCTAGCTTCTTAATTACTGTTAAATAGAGTTAAATAGAGCTTAGACTGAGTTTCTCATCAAACAAATATTGCAGCATATCTGCAGTTATTTTGTGCATTGTCTTCTCTTTAATATGAGCATCCTGAGTAGGAGAACAGTTAAATTAAAAATCTTCATAGCTTATGCCATCTCCTAATAGAAGTATGTATTTCAGAGCTACGCAGAGCATGGTTGAATATAGCTAAGGAAAGGATATAGTAAAATGACAGAATTATTTGTGCAGTAATGCTGCCTAAAAGCTCTCTGATCATAAAATAAGAATTTTATTTTATGGTAACATAGAGAAGTCTTAAAAGTTGTTTTTATTACAACCCAGCATAGACCAACAGGCTTTTGCAATTTTTCATGTGAAAAGAACAACCACCAAGCTGGCAGTCTGCGATATGAGATTAAAGTTCATGTATTTGTTCTGATTTTTCGTCTGGAAACCTGAACATATAGCTAAGAATATAGCTAAGGTGAGGCTACACAATAAGGAAACCAGGGACCCCCGTCTCCCAACTCTTTTGAACCACTTTTATTTGTATCACTAAACCAATTTTTACATTAGATAATAATGAAGGAAGCAACCTACTTGTCTATCTAAAGTAGTGTAGATGTCTACCTTGGACAACCACTCAGACCTTTTTTACACAATATTCTGCTTTTAGGACTTGATTAAAATGGCCTTTTCTAGAAATCTCATTTTACAATGAGATGAATTGTGCCCTAGAAGTGCTTATTCTCTCCACAGATTCTAAAGGGAGCTCTGTGTGATGGATAAGATGGAGACACCTGGGTGATACCTGTCTGGAATTGACAAAAAAAGTTAAGCAAATATTGAAGATTTAGTATTAATTCAATCTGAGTGACTCTTCAGTTTAAGTTGCAGGATAGCCATGATAAAGTAGGGAATGTGACAGAGCAAGTACATGGAAGTGAGTCTTTGTGCGTGCAGGATGAGAGTTAGAAATTCTACTTAGTTATTTTGTTTCAGTCTTAGAATTGGAAAGCTTTTTTCCAGTGAATGCTTTCCTACATCAAACATATTACCATAATAGCTTTGAATTAGATTTTTTTTTTCTGTCCTTTTTTAAAGGCAAAAATTAGCATGTTGGAAGAACTCCAGGGAACCATTGTATTTTTCAGAGAACAGCAAAAGCAGGCTTCTCTGCAAGAGGCGGAGAACCCAAGGGAGAATCAAGGGTGGTAGTGGTACAGGCAAGTCAGTGGCCTCACCTACAGCGAGTGGGGTGAGAAGAGGGGGTCCAGTGACAGTAACGAGTTAAGCCAAGGGTTGTGATTTTCAGACCAGTGGTTGCAGTTTGATTTTGGGGGGGGAGGGCGCAAATTTGGTAAGAGATGCATCCCGTTGCGTTCCAGATGATCCTCAAAGATTAGAGGGACTGGAGGTGGTTGGACTCATCCCTTAATAGGCATACCACATACTGTGGTATCCATAGGTCTGATT
Source organism: Crypturellus undulatus (assembly GCA_013389825.1). Taxonomy (NCBI): domain Eukaryota; kingdom Metazoa; phylum Chordata; class Aves; order Tinamiformes; family Tinamidae; genus Crypturellus; species Crypturellus undulatus. The sequence goes on from VWPW01012710.1 coordinate 476,815, forward strand.
CTGGCAGTACTGGATTCACAGCCTGTCGACTGTAGGTCCGATCACCTTCAAAACAAGTAGTCTTGCTTACAAATAGCATGATTTATTCAAATGCAACATTTAGAGAACAGGTTTCAGATGTCAGTACAGGAAATTCTCTACTACAGTGTGGGGTTCCTAGCTAGTGCCTAGTGTACAAATGTGCAATCATCACTCACCCTAGAAGATGGGAGAGGGCTCTTAAGCTCATGGAGTCTCCTCTCCTTCTTCCCCCTTCCGAGGGGAGGAAAAGGATTCATCCCGTCGACTGATCCAGAAGTTATGATGGAGTCTTCCCTCTCCCTTCTTCCTTCTTTCTTCCTTCCCCAGTTCCTCTTCCTCCTATACCTCTCCTTATTTCACCTTTTATATATTTGTTTTTACATTTAGGTGAAGCTTGAGTGACTTTAGTCATACTTTTGTTATTGTTTGGTTTGAAAAGTCTCTTGAATTAATCGACAGCATGCTCAGTGAAGAGTGGTCGTTCCTTGGAAGTAGGTAGCTTCTAGGATGGGGCTGTGTATTGGTATTATAATGAGATTAGAAGGAGAAGAAGTTTGAGCAAGGTCCATTGGAAGGGACGGATCCGCCATCATTGTTGGTCCAGCATCAGACATCTTATCATTCTAAGTGGCTTATCCAGCTGTGTGGTACGAGCAGGTTGCCATCTCTGCCAGGAGTACAACAGAGTTTGGCCGTGGTGTCTTCACATTGCTCCACTCTCCATTCACTCATCAGCTGCACAGCACCATCAGATTATCCCCTCCGCAGGGAAGCCAGCAAAGTGTGGCCATGGTGTCTCGGTTGTGCTTCACTCTTCATTTACTCTTATTAATGTGTGCTAGGAGGGCAGACTGTCAAAGGAATCGTGGAGAAGTAGATTTCCCACATACCAACCAGCCTGGAAGTGGTAGCACTCTCTCACCTCAAGCAAGCCTCTGTAATGCCATACCTTCTGTTAGGGCCTGGTTTTTCTCTAATTTCCCCTCTCTCAAGCAGTTCTCTCATACTAGTCCTCAACAGCGAGGCAGGTCCCTGGCCAAAGAAAGAGCTCAAGAGAGCAAAGTAAAGTCAACATGAGCAAGGTACAAAACCAGACAAACGCATATACCTACAGCATATCAGGCATGGAATAGGAACAAGGGCTGGAGTCTCAATGCAGATCCCAAGCCAAAGGACAGAGGTCTCACACAAAGTGTCCCATCAGCTTTTTTTCTCACACCTTAGCCATTTTCATTTCAGTATGATTCCAGGTTTCACAGCAGAGCTGTATCAGGGCTGGCCTTGAGACAAGCAGCTGAAATCCTGGAAGGGAAAGAAGAGGCTGCAGAGCCTATTGGGTTACTCAAGACCCTGGTAATGTTACCACATACTTTGTAAAAAGTTCAACAGATGATTTAGAGATTGAAAGGCAGAATTCTGTTAAATGGCAGAATTTGAACAGAAGCACTGAATTTTGTGTAAGATGACAAAGAAGGACAGAGTAGTGGAAAGTGAACCCTTCTCTCCCTGGAAATCATGTCAGTAAACTTCAGATATTCTTTGAGGAGGATCCTGCTGCTAAATCAAAGTAGTTGAAGTCTGTCCAATGAACACAGGATCTCATTGTGCATAGGAGGAAAAGATATTTTGTAACAACAGTACTATGTTTTGCTTGCAAAACCACTAATAATCTACCTTGGAAAACATAGTTCACCCTACTCATTAGCCTCTTAAAAAAATCTGGAGTTGGGAAACTACAGTTGCTTAACTTTTTATTAGATGTCAGGTGTTTCCTTTCATTGCCTGAAGTGGTTGCTGCATGGAAATAAAATGTTTACACTATATGTGGTGGGGTGAGGAGGCTTATAAAGGCTGAGTATAGTACACTTGAAAGTTCAAAAGTAGCTTCTTAGCTGATCTCAGCCAGCATAGTTGCATTATTTTTTCCTACAGCAATTTTGGGTGCCTGAGAGCTCATAGTTTGAAAAAAAATATATTGTGAAGTCATAATCAGGGAGATGACCCCTGTTCAGGATTCTTTATATTACAGAGCAGATAGCTGCTGTCTTATCAGAGAGACCACAGCTGTGAAAATAGTCCATGGGAACTGCTCTTTCCACTTCTTTTTTTTCAGCATAAAGCTAATTGAATTGTTAAAAGTTATGTGTTGTTCTGACAAAAATTGTAAATAGCCTATCATCTTATAGAAACTGTTTGTGCTGGTGGGTTCAGGCCTTCCCCTGTTTGAGGTATGATGGATAGGAGTTGCACCATTCAGACTACCATAGGTAGTCCTAACAGCCTTCACGTGGCCAAAGTCCAAACTTTTATGCTTTTATGTCCCAGGTTTGCAGTGCAAGAATTTGTTCTAGTCATGTTATAATTCAACTTGCTATTATCAAAGAGCTGAGGTTCTAACATCAAACTCTCACCTCCTTCCATTCTCTGCTACAGCTTTGTTTGTTTGTTTGTTGTTTTTCTAAATCAAGGAATAAAAGGAAATGTTATGTTATATCATGTCACATCATGTCATGTCATGTCATGTTATGTTAGGTGGTTGGTACATTCATAATCACTTATCTCTCTTCCCAGTGAAGAATTTATCCCTTCTATCTTATGACTCCTGACCTGCTTGACCATCTCCCAAAATCAGAGGACTAACGAGTCCATGCTGCNAAATCTCTCTTCCCATTGAAGAATTTATCCCTTCTATCTTATGGCTCCTGACCTCCTTGACCATCTCCCAAAATCAGAGGAC
>VWPW01012711.1:0-13977 GCA_013389825.1 Crypturellus undulatus
TAGGGGAATATTTCATAGGAGTGAAATGATAATTGATTGTTCTAACTTGCTCTGGATTCAAGACTTTATAAGATCTATCCAACCTTGTACCTAGGAGATAGAATAAATGCTATAGATGGAAAAACATGGGGAAGTAGGGGAAGTAATCAAGTTTGCACATGACTGCCCTGAGATTTCCTCTTAGACCATAAAGTGTCTTCAGTCTGTAGTTTTATTCCTCAAAGACTGGTGCTTTGTCTGGTAGAGGAAATACTGCAAAACTAGCTCTAGGCCATACTGTCCTCTAAAAACATTTTATTACTTCCTGCCAGATGTGCAGGCTTCTGGGTTCCCCAAACGCAATGCGGGCTATAGCTGCTTGGTGGCAAAACAAAGAATTCTTTGCTAAGATTTAGGATTAGTCTTTGAGATGTAAAAAAAAAAATAGGAAAGACAACATCAGTATTAAAATAAATAAAGCCTATGTAATTCAAGCTTAAATTAATAGTTGGGTGTCTGAGTAGTTACTTATTTAGTAGTTAGTAGTTATTCTCAAGAATACTTGAGAGATGTCCCATTTTCTGAACGTATGCTCTGTGTTTATAGAAGCTCTGTTATCTAGGTGACCCCCTAAATAGTGAATCCTGCATTTTTTGTCATTTATTTATATCATTTCTGATGGTCTAGGTTTCCACTGAAATTCCACTATAGACACCTTGGAGTTCTTATCTGAAATTCTGCAAGAGCATGGAGGTGTAATCCCTGACACGTCAACTATCTTAATTTCCTTCTTTCCTTCTTTCTCACTTATTTCCCTTGTTCTCTTTTTTCCCTCATTCTGTTTTTCCTTCCATAATCCCTGTCCCTTCCTAGAGATACAAGGCAGTTTGAAGCCTTTATACATGTGTAAATGTCATTTTGATGGTTTATTTAAATTTAGCTCTCTATAGTTTTTGATTCTTACTGAGTCTCTTAGTTAGGAGGTTGTGAACTCTCTCTTGTAGTCTGAACTAGGTATTCTCCATAGTGTTTTGGAGTTTGCAGTGTGTATATTATGCAATTAAAACACTTAATAGTATGTTCTGTATTGCAATGATTTGGGCATATCAGCAGCTTTCTTCTGAGGAGAGGTCTGATGCAATTGGACGTGCCATTAACATAGACCTGGTAACAATATACTCTGTCCATATTGTCCCTTCAACCTATTTATTGACAGTTTGGGTCTTCTTGTGTTGCCTATATTTATCATACTATCTATCCTATATCTATCATACTAAAGATATAATTAAAGGAGCTCGCTTACTGTAAAGGGAGTGCAGTGTCAAGAATAAGCACTGCCAGATGCTAGGCAATCTAACAGAGCACTTTAAAAGGTTCAAAATATGAAAATGTCTGAAATCCAGTGGCTTATTAAGCAATAGATTTTGCATGTGTGGGACAAGTGAGATATAAGTAGCCTAATTTAGATGCCCACATGACCAAAGCCAGCTGGAAGACAGAAACCTATTTATTACATTCAGACAACTTTATTTTGAGTGAGTATGAATGGAAGATAAAGATGGATATCTGGTGTTTTATCCAGAATGGTAAAGGGATTAGCTTTTTTTTGCTGTTGTTTTGGTTTAGCAAAGGAACAGTCATCTGTCTTTATGGAAGTAAATAGCTTTCCCATTACTTTTTCCTGCTGTTTATAGTTAAGGTCATAGGTCCCTGACCAAAGTTTCTCCAAGTGCTTATTTTAGAGTAGCTTATCAGCATCTGCAATTAGAGCCACCCTTACTTGCAGGCAGACACTTTCCCTTGTCACCCTTAACCTGTGCTCTGCGGCTGATCCAGAGAAGCAGCGCAGGAGCGGGCAGAGTCACTAAACAGACGGGAATACTCTGTCTGAACTCTCAAAGATCGGGGAAAGAGAATTTCTGTACCAGGAGACTTCAAAGAAGTCAATTGTGAAAAACAAAACACTCTACCAAATTATAAATCTTGCTAGTGGAGAAGTGGATTATTAAATAATTCTCTTTTATTGTTTTTTCTCATAAATATTTATAGGTGAAACGTAACAAAGCTTATGGCTAAGTTTGAGCTAATTTTCAGATCTAAATATCTTTATCAATCTTATTTTTGAGGCTGAAAACTGACATGTTTCTTCACATTTCAAAGTGATTTACTCTCATTTTTATTTAAAAAATATGTGGAGGAAAAACTTATTTAATATATATTTTTATATAACTATTTTAGATGGTTCTATCTCAATGAAGATAGAATAGAATATGTATTTATATTATATATACATAAATTTTATCTTGGTAGCAGGTATCTTGCAGTGGTTCAATAATAAAAATTCATTTGATTAAATGAGAACAAAATAGTTAATAGATATATCTCAAACCTGTAATCTGCCACAATTGAATAAGTGCTTTCAATACGTAGTTTCTAAATGTAATAAAGATTATGGTTTTAGAAAAGGATCGTGACCATACCCTGTAGTGTTGCATATACACGTAACAAGCTGTAATAGAGTCTAATTCTTAAACTGGAACTGTGCAAAGAATGTGACTATCAGTGCTTCCCTGGGCAGAGGGCATTGGAAGAGAGATTTCTGCCTCTCTGAATGTAGCAGCTTCTGTGTGATCTAAGAGTGCCTGACACTGCAGTTTATTAGGCATCAGGAATGCCTGATAAATGTGGGGAGGAGGGTGTTCTTTTTGTTTTGCTTTGATTTGACTGCTTGTGGTTTTTTTTTTGTTGTTTTTTGTTTTTTGTTTGTTTTTTTTTTTAAGAACAGCCAAAACTATTCCATTGGAAAAAAAAGAAAAAAGGCAACTCTTGTTTCTTTATATTGAATTAAAATGTAAAAGAGCTCTTCAGGAAAGCATTTAATTGCACTAGTTACTGTGTCTGAAACAGATTCTGGGTCCCCAGAAATTTAGTTTATGTTCCAAACCTGCAGCCTGTGCTATGATGAAAGTTCATTACAGGAACTTTCGCTCGGGCCTGCCTGTGTGGAGCTCACTGGAGCATTGCAGGGTAAATAACCTGGGAAGAAGACAGCAGGAACAGAGAGAGGTAAAACTAATATGGTCACAGTTACTTAGGCCAAAAACTGCAACATCATATTTTCTCTTTCTTATTTGCTTGTTTTGCTTTTCTGGGTTTTCCTTTTGTTTTGAACAAGTGAATACTGGGTTTACCTATCACTGTTCTGCTTTGCGACATGATTAGTTGATTTGTTTTGGCAATGCAGGCTGAAAGCGATGCTGTCAAAAGGATGGTAAATTGGAGTGCATGCTGTGTAAATTGGGAAAATTTAAAGAAATGTTAAAATTGTTAAGCAGAGGCAGCAGTTGTTCACTGCATCTGTTTAACTCCTGTGTAAGGCAAACAACCAGCGGAGAGACCAGGACACAAGTTGAGTAGTGAATAAGGTAGCGATTTATGAATGTGAATAGAGTAAGGAGAAGAAACCTACATCATCTGCTTTTCATTTATGGTAGGGGCAAGCATTTTTAGTGCATAAAGTAAGAAATTTGGTTTTGAAACATGATGGTGAAACTGAATATTGAATTGCCTGGTTGAGCGTCTCTCTTCCCATCTTGTCATTAGCACAGAGTTCTTAATGTGTGTGAAGGGTATCATAATACACATGGGGAAGCATTTAAAGTTACATGTGGAAAATTGCGTCTGTCATTTCTTAAGATGTTTTGTGTGGTATACATAGTATTTTTAATCAATGGAGATTTTAAAGATAATAACCGAATTGATCTATTTATACTAACTGAAATTAATACAATTTTCAGCTGATATATTTGAGCATGTACACTAATCTTTCCTTTCAGCCATCAGATGAGGAAGCAAAAGCTTTCAGCCTAGGTGTTGAAAATGCTGATTTATTTCCATCCTCTGCTGGACAGGATTTGAACCTCTGCTATCCACTTTTGACAGCACTTCTGGCATTGATACTTTCAATATCACCTCTCACAGTTGTTCTGCTTTGACACAGCGAAAAATTGAGAAGAACTGTCTTCCAATGGTTAACTTACTCATCTGGGAAAAATATTGTGGTTTCCGCTGTACTTCGTTTAAGCAAAGGGAAGCTTTGTCAGCAGCATCACTTCACTTCAGGAGATACCCTGTGCCTTGGGGCTCAGGAATTTTGTGCTCAACTGGCCCCAGATAGATGAGGGAAATGTGTATCTTTCTTAGACTTTGGTTGGTGTTCCAGGCATTGAGTGGTTTGCAGAAAGGGGGATGGATGTGGCATTTCCTCAATGGTTTCTTATCTAGCTCTCCTGCTCCTTTTTTTTTTTTTAAGTATCTGAAATATATTTTAATCCTTAAAAGTAGAAAGTAAAAATGAGCAACACTGTTATTTTGATTTACCATTACCCGTTCTTCATTTTCCCAAGTTATTTCCACAACAAGCACAAGAGTACTTAATAACTCACTAAAATGATATTTTATTTTAAAATGAGATTTTGATCACATTTAATTGCCTTTTGAAACAAATGGTTTACTGCAATCTATAATCCATGGATTATAATAAAAGAATCTACTGATTCTTAGAACAACACTTACAATTATTTTAATGAAGGAGTTGACAATATTGTTCCATTCTTGGTGATTACATTTCTATTTGAAGAAACAGAGGCTTTGGAGCCAAAGGTTAGCCAGAATATGGAGCAAAAATTTAACTTGACATATATAAACTCCCTTGATTATTTAGACTTGTGTTATAATTTTGTACATCTGAGTAGATATGTAACAGTGTATAAATATTCAGTTGTGTATATACTTTTTTCCTTCATGAGGTAGGACTAAGCAAAAAAGTCTTCATATGGAATCCATTAACCTGCTCCATTCCTACTTTATTTTCTCCTCTCCCCTTTCTCTATGATGTTTTTTCCTTCAAAATATCTGAAGACTTCTTCATTTTTTAGTTTAAACATAATGTGTTAATCCATGTCTATCTGTATGCCTGGTCTTACTTCCAGTGGTCTTTTTTCAAGAAATGATATACCACATTTTTTTCCCAAGCAAAAGTTAATGTTTGAGGTAGCTTGTCAGTTTCTATTATATCTATACAATTGAGACAGTTTTTCACTTTCAAGTTGCAGGATTAAATTGTTAGTAGTAGTAGGTATGGAAATCCCAGAAATCTTGGTGGCTGATGTGAACTGAGTTGAGGGTATTAGTCTTCTTTTCTCATTGTGAGAAGAATTCACCCCACAAAACTCATTTTACAACTTGTTTGGTGGTCACAGACCCTTCTCCCCACCAGTGCCTGTGACTGAGATGTGCCAATAGCTACTGAGGAGTAACTTCCCGTCACCTCCTCTCTTGTCTCTGAGGATAAATGGAGAGATAACATATTAATATTAATTGGCATGTTAGCCATAGTGCTATTGCTGATTTCTGCCATTTTGTAGAAGATTTTAAGGTGCACCCACCCCCCCAAAAAAAACATTTTTTGTGTGTGGGGGGGGTGTCTGGTTTAAATTGCCTTCCTTTCACAGGCTATTTTGCTGGCATGGATTCTAGAAGGTTACTCCCAACCTAAATCTGTCAATTGCTACTTAATACAGAGGTATCCTAAATATGATATTACTAAACAGTTCTTTTAAAATTAAAGTCACTACAAATAACAATTCTTAACTAATGCATGCATTCAATCATGAGAAATTGAAGTATTTTTGCAGTTGAGATATTTTTAAATCTCTGTCTCTTTCAGGCTGTTTCTCATGCCTGTAAATTGGTCATTTTTAATTTGAGAATACAAATGTTTTTTTTACAAGTGTTCTACAGAAGTGTGCTGTCACTTAAAGAATCACTATGCTGGCAAGTCTGGTTTGGTTTAAGAGTTTTTTTTTTATCTGAAACAGAAACAAATTGTTTGGGGTACTGTTATAAATGGATACGGACAAATCCTCTGAGCCAATCGATTTGTCAATATACTTTTATTGTAAATAGCAATGTAAATAGCAAGCAAGCAGTGCTGGGTGGCCAGGCGCAGCACTGGGTGGCCGGGGAGTCTCTGCTCCACCAACGGCACGCAATTTGTAATTCGCGAGAGCGCTTTTTATCCCCCCCTAGTTCCTCATTTCCTTGTCTTGCTGAGTCATTCGCCAGCCTCCTTTCTGCGCATGTCCTTCCTTGTTGCTAGGGGGTCTTCCAAGCCCTCTGGTGGTCTTTTTGGTTGAAGGCTCCTCTTCTTCCTCGGTAAACTTTTCACCTTTCTGCTAGTGAGCATGTGCCCTTCAAACTTCTTTTTTTTGACCGTTTTGCAACTGGTTTGTGGTAGAGCTTGTGGTCTCTGCTACCACCTCGACAGACATCTTTGGCAAAATAACTATTGAAATAGCAACAGAGAGCACCAGCTCATCACAAGCTCCCTGTCCTCCTGTCCTTTTTTTTTGTTCAAGGCTCACATTCTTGCTTACTTTAGCGATTATTTTGCACATTCTTGCTTACCACACTATTTTAGCGACTAATTTTGCAACATTCTGTCCCTCTCTCTTTACAGATTACATTCTTGCTCACCACAGGTACCTACAGAGAATTATCTCACATCGACAGGTTGCAGTCTAACAGGTTGAGAGGAGGGGGCGAATTTCAAGGAGACTCATTAACTGTGCTGTGAGGCATGCTGGAGCTGAAGCAGTTCTGATGATCTGAAATATTTTAATCAAAGTACAGGTCAGCAAACAGGTCAGCTTCAAGTTTTTCCAGCATAAAACCCATTTGTGTGTTCTCACTCTTCCTCAACATTTTTTCCTGCCAGGAGCTTCCTGACGAGGAGCACTATCCTGTATTGCAGGATATCCTGTATTGAGGAAAGGGACTAGGGAAGGAAGGAAGGAACTGTGTGAAGGCCTGGGAGTTGCAGGATAGTATCAGAACTGCACTGAGAATAATTCCCTGTTCTTGTGCAAGGTTAAGTGGAAGTCGAGCTTTATTTTTTCTACTGTAGCTTAATAAGTTTCTCTGTGTGAAAAGGAGCTGCAAACATCAGATGTATTCGAGCACTTATGGAAGGAAATTATTGGCTAAAACCAAAGAATGAATTATATTATGAAATAATAATGGCATATGGCATGATTTTCTGTGTTCTTTTGGGGCGAATAAAGAGTTAACAGTGAACCTGCTGAACTGCACGAATTCAGTGGATGTGGCAGAAATGCGGTGGGGAAATGTTGGGTGCTGTCCCTAGCAGCAAAGCAAGGAAGTGCGAAGTCTTGAGGAGGCAGCGTGGTCTCGCTTTGCTAAAAATAGCAGCAATACCAAATTCACTAAAAATATGATACTTTTGCAAAACTCACCTTGCTCGTGAGCAGATAGATACTCTCATGGATCTTGCCTGAAGATTCTGGAAGAAACACTAGCATTTTACTGGGACAAGCTGGGTACTCCATTTCATTGCACTAATTGCTGTTTACTAATTGATAAACCAGTCCCTGTAACAATCAGTTAGTTGTGGATGTTGTTATCATAAAGATCTTGTGCTGGTGAATAAAATCAGCTAACTGAAACCCAGTGGTTGTTGCCTTTCTGGATTATTTTGCTGTGTCTTTAACGAAGTAGTGTGACCGTTCTCTCCATCCTCCCTCCATATGCAGTGAAGGCAATATTAATCCTCTACCCTTTTCCACCTCAGGAATTTATGACTTAATTTTTTTAGTATGTGTAAAATAGTTTAAAATGTTTGGACAAGAGGTACTGCATGAGTACAAAAAATGACAAGTTTTTGGTGAAACATGCTCTGCTTGAATGGTAGCAGAATTTACTGAATATTACATATGAATCAATTTAATGACAATCAGTTATTTTTAAAGCCACTTTATATGGACAATACTATGTTTTTTTTTTTGTTCTAGCATTCAAAAAAACAAAAAAAAATCAAAAAAACAAATGCCAAACTCCAAAACCTTGTTGTGACCCTAACCAAATTCCATAGCCAAAGCCTTTTGAAAATAGTAAATCAAGGATAGTTGTCTTTGCCAGGCTCTGATCAGGTCTCCCTGAGCGCTGTATTCATTCAGTCACCTGCCTTGCACATATAATCACAACAGGGCAAAACATTGCAAATCTCTGCTACTAAGTGTTGAACAAAAACCTCTGTGATTTATCACCAGTTAAAATTCATGAAAAAAACATCTGAAATCATAAAACTTGCTAATTTTTACAGATAAAATTTCTACAGATATTAAGATACAATGTATAGCTATATAAAAAGGGGAGTCAACATTGTAGAACTTCATTAATCTTTCTCAATCCTTTTCTCATAGCAAGTAGGAAGTAGCATCAATATTTAAAAAATATCAACAACACATGTAAGTTCATTAACCTTGAAGCAAAAGACTTCAATAGTCCATTTGCTTTAATTATTTATTTTATTGGTTTTAGTCTTAATCAGAATTAAATGATTGGTCTGATAGGCTCCCAGCTTCATCACTGCTTGTAATTCCTGCTGTGAAACTGAGTTTTCCAAATTTAAGCCTCTGCCTCATCCTAGACTTGCTGGCCTCAGGCAAGTAGAGAAAGGCTTTCTGTTTTTCCAGTAGACTCTATAACTAAGGGGCTTACAGGGAAACTTTCAGGGAAAATTCAGGTACTTGACTTGTTTTAAATGAAAAAAAAAAAGGTTGATGAAATGTTTTCATCAAAATACTTCTACTTAGTCTTAGAGATGTTCCTGCAGTTCAAACTCAGTACTTTAAGCTGAAGAAATGCTGTTAGTTGGGTCATTCTTAAAGCAGCTCTTAGTACTCTAATGTACTGTGTACTTTAATCCCAACTGGAGTCGGCCAGGGAAGGGGTTCCATTTCAGCCTTCCAGGATTCCTCATTTGCATGAACTTAATAGCAGTTAAAACCCCTCAGGGTTGAAATAGAAGGGAATAAAGCTATAAATCAAGTTTCAGGAGAATGCAGGAGACTTTTTTTTTAATAAAACTATTGCTTCCCCAAAGTTTTGTGAAATTAAATACACTTATGTGAGAGAAAGGTTTTATCTGTATAGAAGACCAACACAAAAATAACTACAGATAAACACCTGTTGCTAGTCTGACGCTTGCAAATGTGAAGAATAGAGATGTTTCACCAGCTGTTTTAAAGCATATAAATGTGATCATAAAGCTAGATTAAGGAAATTTTAAATTTTGGAATCTTTTAAAGCAGAATATTGCAGCTTTTTTATTGTCTTTCACATTACACATTCAGAGGTTATATCTCATAAATCATATATACAGAGCCACAATCATGGAAGTACTCCATGCACTTGCAAAATTTAAACAGAATTGGTTGCATAAAGAATGTTGAATGTAATATTTATGAGCAAAATATAGGTAGTTTAATATTTCATTTAAATGTCTTTTTCCCAGAAGTAGTATGTTTTCTTCTAGATAGTGGGAGGCAAATGTGAAAATCCTTTAAAGTGTGTGATTGTGTATGTTGGGTGCAGGGGAAGGAGGGAGAAAGGGAAAAAGCAAATGAAAATGTATAGCTGAGCAGAAGGGAATGTCCTCACATTCAGGCTGATTGCAATGTGATTGCATGGCTGGGATTCAGAAGGTTTTCAAGCACAGGCACCTGTGCAAGCATTGGAAAAATATGCATCCCTAAGGGAAAACCTCCCTTCTCTTGCAGCACGTGTCAGCAAGATTATGTTAGAGTTACTGATTTTTCAGGCATGTCTCGCTCTCCGTTTTAAAGTGCTGACATTAATAGAGGTGAACAGCAAGAAGATGTCATCTCTTTTTAAAATTAAATTCTGATGTGGATAATATCAAGTTTTGTGCTCGTTACAGTATGCTGTGATAAAGTTTGAAATTACGGTTGTCTCTAGTAAGATTGCTTTATTCGGGATAGAACATTGATTTCTCTGTTAGGGGAATTGGTGATCCATGAAGGAAAGGAAATAAAGCTGTGTTTGAAGGTGAGAGAAAAAATGTCAGAATATTCATTTCATTGAGCCAGTGAAAACAGCCAGGCAAGAGATTTGGCTGAAGAGGAGGCAGCTTTCCTTTAGAAAACTTGATAGAATTTTCTACCATTACTGCTTCTTTGAATGAACCCAGTAAAATCATTCCAGATGAATGTTTGAGCATCTTTCCAAAGGCTTTCCATTATATGACTGATGAATATATGTGACTAATTTTCATGAAATTTTGCTGTTATGTTTTGCTCTTAAAAACATTTCTTAAAAAGATTTTTCTTGATCTTTGTAGAGTTCAAAAAGCTGTGACCTTAAGCAAAGACATGTAGCCTCAAGTCATACCACCGAATGCCTTAGTGGGAGATGCTGCTGGTGTGATTGATGAGGCCATGAACTTTTGCTAGAGCTCTCTGGACATGCCTTAAGAATAATCATATAACAAAAAAACCCACCCCAATAATACAAGCATATTATGACTGCTTCCCCTTCCATTCTTGTCAGTGGCCAAAAGCCAGGAAATAATAAGAAAAGCAAATACAAATGACTTTTTACACTATCTATACAGTGAACTAGATAGCTAAATTTTCCTTCTTTAAAAACTACTCTACTCACTGTTGAACATATAAGGTAGAAAATCAAATACTCCTTAGAATTTATAGTGGTGTACGTTATTAAACTTGGTACAAATATAAACTCATATCAGCTAAATAGTTCTTTATCAGTACTTGGGTAGGCAATCAGTTTAAGCAGGTTGTTAATCACCTGGGCAACAAGTAAACAAAACTTTGGTATTTCCTGAGGTGTAAAAAGTACTGTTGTCAGTAAATTTTGAAAGAATAATAGATATGAGGGAAAAGATCGATGTAGCATGACTATGAATCTGTTGCAGTTTGAAAGCCATAGTGGTGGGGGGAAGGAGATATCAAATACTGCGTTAACTATACGCCCGAATCTGGCACTATTGGATTCACCAACAGTCTGTCAACTGTAGGTCTGATTGCCCCCACAAACAAGTAGTCGAGTTCACAAACAGCGTGATTTATTCAAATGCAACATTTCCAAAGCAGATTTCAGATGTCAGTACAGGAAATTCTCTGCTACAGTGTGGGGTTTTAGCTGGCTCTGATGTACAAATGTGCAGTCATCACTCACCTCTGAAGATGGGAGAGGGCTCTCAGTCTCGAGTCTCCTCATGTGGCGTCCCAAGCCGAGGGGAGTGTTAGTCTGTAATCCCAGTAATCACCCACACGCTCAACCTGGTGGTTTCAAAGCAAGCTTTATTAGCCGGCTGGCGGCGGACCTCTTACAGTTGGTCCTGAGATCCGCGCCGCCTGAGGAGAGGTTCGTGTTTTTATAGACGACTGCAACTTTGCTCATTAAACGTTATCTACGACTACCATTATTTACGACTAATCCTCCCTTCACGATTCTGTTTGGCAAGTCTGGAATCTTATCTCGTGGTCGCAGCAAGAGCAGGATATGGTATCCTGTTAGTTCTTGTCCTTGACTGTAGCAAGCTATATTTACAGAAGCAGATGGCAAGGTTAGCTGTAAATTACATATCCTATACCTTATACTTCTTTAGTGTGCAAGCTTTTTACAGAAGCAGAAAGCACGCTACCCTGTTAACCCTTCATAGGCCTTACATTCCCCACTGGCTGTTGTCTCTTCCTCAAACCCTTGAGGTGAGTTTGACCTCATCATCTTCCTTCAATGAGTTGTAATATGTCCTGGTAANCACCTGTGCAAGCATTGGAAAAATATGCATCCCTAAGGGAAAACCTCCCTTCTCTTGCAGCCCGTGTCAGCAAGATTATGTTAGAGTTACTGATTTTTCAGGCATGTCTCGCTCTCCGTTTTAAAGTGCTGACATTAATAGAGGTGAACAGCAAGAAGATGTCATCTCTTTTTAAAATTAAATTCTGATGTGGATAATATCAAGTTTTGTGCTCGTTACAGTATGCTGTGATAAAGTTTGAAATTACGGTTGTCTCTAGTAAGATTGCTTTATTCGGGATAGAACATTGATTTCTCTGTTAGGGGAATTGGTGATCCATGAAGGAAAGGAAATAAAGCTGTGTTTGAAGGTGAGAGAAAAAATGTCAGAATATTCATTTCATTGAGCCAGTGAAAACAGCCAGGCAAGAGATTTGGCTGAAGAGGAGGCAGCTTTCCTTTAGAAAACTTGATAGAATTTTCTACCATTACTGCTTCTTTGAATGAACCCAGTAAAATCATTCCAGATGAATGTTTGAGCATCTTTCCAAAGGCTTTCCATTATATGACTGATGAATATATGTGACTAATTTTCATGAAATTTTGCTGTTATGTTTTGCTCTTAAAAACATTTCTTAAAAAGATTTTTCTTGATCTTTGTAGAGTTCAAAAAGCTGTGACCTTAAGCAAAGACATGTAGCCTCAAGTCATACCACCGAATGCCTTAGTGGGAGATGCTGCTGGTGTGATTGATGAGGCCATGAACTTTTGCTAGAGCTCTCTGGACATGCCTTAAGAATAATCATATAACAAAAAAACCCACCCCAATAATACAAGCATATTATGACTGCTTCCCCTTCCATTCTTGTCAGTGGCCAAAAGCCAGGAAATAATAAGAAAAGCAAATACAAATGACTTTTTACACTATCTATACAGTGAACTAGATAGCTAAATTTTCCTTCTTTAAAAACTACTCTACTCACTGTTGAACATATAAGGTAGAAAATCAAATACTCCTTAGAATTTATAGTGGTGTACGTTATTAAACTTGGTACAAATATAAACTCATATCAGCTAAATAGTTCTTTATCAGTACTTGGGTAGGCAATCAGTTTAAGCAGGTTGTTAATCACCTGGGCAACAAGTAAACAAAACTTTGGTATTTCCTGAGGTGTAAAAAGTACTGTTGTCAGTAAATTTTGAAAGAATAATAGATATGAGGGAAAAGATCGATGTAGCATGACTATGAATCTGTTGCAGTTTGAAAGCCATAGTGGTGGGGGGAAGGAGATATCAAATACTGCGTTAACTATACGCCCGAATCTGGCACTATTGGATTCACCAACAGTCTGTCAACTGTAGGTCTGATTGCCCCCACAAACAAGTAGTCGAGTTCACAAACAGCGTGATTTATTCAAATGCAACATTTCCAAAGCAGATTTCAGATGTCAGTACAGGAAATTCTCTGCTACAGTGTGGGGTTTTAGCTGGCTCTGATGTACAAATGTGCAGTCATCACTCACCTCTGAAGATGGGAGAGGGCTCTCAGTCTCGAGTCTCCTCATGTGGCGTCCCAAGCCGAGGGGAGTGTTAGTCTGTAATCCCAGTAATCACCCACACGCTCAACCTGGTGGTTTCAAAGCAAGCTTTATTAGCCGGCTGGCGGCGGACCTCTTACAGTTGGTCCTGAGATCCGCGCCGCCTGAGGAGAGGTTCGTGTTTTTATAGACGACTGCAACTTTGCTCATTAAACGTTATCTACGACTACCATTATTTACGACTAATCCTCCCTTCACGATTCTGTTTGGCAAGTCTGGAATCTTATCTCGTGGTCGCAGCAAGAGCAGGATATGGTATCCTGTTAGTTCTTGTCCTTGACTGTAGCAAGCTATATTTACAGAAGCAGATGGCAAGGTTAGCTGTAAATTACATATCCTATACCTTATACTTCTTTAGTGTGCAAGCTTTTTACAGAAGCAGAAAGCACGCTACCCTGTTAACCCTTCATAGGCCTTACATTCCCCACTGGCTGTTGTCTCTTCCTCAAACCCTTGAGGTGAGTTTGACCTCATCATCTTCCTTCAATGAGTTGTAATATGTCCTGGTAACCATTATTTTCGCATCAGAGTTGAGACTGGTGGTATGGGTGGTAATGCACCTCAAAATGCAAGGAGGCCCTAATGGCTGCTGACCCGGCCACTCCTGCTCCCATGAGAAGGGGAATCAAGATTGGAACAGCCCTCTTTTCTCTTACCTGTGAGGTGTCCAAGTAGCCTAGGTGGGTTCGTCCGCTATTCCCATCATATAAAAAGACCCGTGGCAAAGTGTAAACTAAGATGCAAAATTCCTCCT